>VWPW01031897.1:553294-577210 GCA_013389825.1 Crypturellus undulatus
GCCCGCTCCGCACCGCGCCCGGGACACGCTGGCAGGAGCCGGGCCGGGCGCGGGTCTCTGCGCGGCGCGGCGGGGCCGGGCGGCTGGAGCGGCACCGGGCGCCGCGGGGTCCTGGACGCTTTGGGAAAGGCCGGGTTTTGTGCGGGGTTGAGGCGGCTCCTGGCGTCTCGTCACAGGTGGGAAGAGCAAAGGGAAAGTCTTTGTAGGGACAGTGGCCAGGGCAGCGCTGAAAAACTCTTGACCGCGAGCTCTCTACCTATCCCATGGGAACTGAGCCAA
This sequence comes from Crypturellus undulatus, assembly GCA_013389825.1. Classification (NCBI taxonomy): domain Eukaryota; kingdom Metazoa; phylum Chordata; class Aves; order Tinamiformes; family Tinamidae; genus Crypturellus; species Crypturellus undulatus. Next base: position 553,574 of record VWPW01031897.1, read on the forward strand.
AGGTAGTCAAGAAACCAGGGATCAGCTACGTGGCCGAAGGGCTGGGGAGTGTGTCCGTGTGTTTGCGTTTTGGAAGTGAACAGCTGAGAGGCAGGAAAGTTGTTGGCTGATTCTGGTGTGAGTTTTCTGAGAAGGGGGAAGGCGCTTAACTACAGTGTGAATTTCGCAAAACTAAATTGCAGCAGAGTATTTGGGTGTATTGTGGGTTGCGGTGTTGTTGGAAGTGTCCAAGGCAGCTTGTGCATTCTGGGTTGCGGAGGGAGCCTGTGTTCAGCGTAGCAGGAAAGCGTGTCAGGAATTAATCCTGGTCCAGAGGATGCACCCAAAAGCCCGATGAATCAGCATGCTGCATCCCCTGCACGAGAGGAGCACAGGCGGTGAGGAGCATGCAGCGCTGCGGAGGCATTACCGCTTCCACGGGCTGCGAGCTGCCCGTGCATGCAAGGCTGTTTAATAAAATAAAAATAATAATAAAAAAACACAGTTTTTGTTCAGAGTCTGCTGTCAAGTCCAACCACCAACCCCCTAGTGCTTTCTATGATGAGAGATTTATAACCTTTTTGTACTTTACTGGCTTCCCAATGGGATATTTGCTTTTTATCTCTGTCCCTAAACTGTATAGCAAATGAAAGGGGGACTAGTAGCATAAGCTTGTAATTTAAAAATGTGAGAAATCCAAAGCAGGAAAGGAGGTGAAGACTCTTAAAAAGAAATACTAGAGCAATTTTTGTGTATTGTGAGAGGAATAGTCTGAGGTGACTAGTTGAATAGCAGAACAGTAATTCAGACAAAGCACTGTTCACCTAGCACGGCTTATTTTGTAAGGCCTGCTTGTCATTTTGCAAAATGTTATCTTTCAAATAAAATGTTTAGAAACTTCTGCAATCTGTTTTAGTAGGGATTCTGATTTCTTCAGTGAAGTGCTGTAGCACCTGGCTTTGGCTGTTGAATGTGAAGTATTTAGAGTGTTTTACAGTATTTTACATTTTCTTTTATTTTGACATATTTGGTACTATTCTATATAGACATCTGAAGCCATTTATTATTCAACGGCAGCATGAATGAGCAGCTGCATGTGTCGTCATGTCAGGTGACCAGGATACAGGCTGGATTTCCTCACATTTGCTCCACCGCTTTTCCCTGAGACATGGGGACTCCTGCTTTAATCCTTGCTTAGGTTGCGCATCTGCACTGCTGGGTGGGTCATCATTCAAACGGTGGGGGAAAAGCAGAGCCCCCCTGTCTCGTGGGCGATTGTCCACATTGCTGGGGTTCAATGACTGCTTATTAGTGCAGCTCTTAAGGTGAAAATCATCCCCAAAGTGACAGAGGAAGAGGGAAATGAGGGAGAAGACTGAGTTAAGAACTACCTTAACCTCACTCTTGCTGCATCTTGTGCAGTGTTTGAATTGCAAAAACTGTGCATCTCCCTAAAGCATGCGGTGTTTATGGTATTTCTGCTGGGATGGTCAGCAGCTTGCACACTATTCCTCTTGGAGACTGCTGACTAAGATGCTATGGAAATACAACCAGGAACTTCAAAAATACCTTGGAGCGTATAAATCTGACATTTCTTGAGGGCAAGTATGGTTCCTTTCAATCTGCCTCATAGAAATCTATTTTAGCTTTACAAGGAGAAAACTACCTAGCTAATAAGAGAGACAGAGGTAGTCAGGGACTGCAGTGTACAGGGCAGGTAACGTCTGTGGGGTTGGTGTCTATTTATGAGATACCTACGCCTTTTGGATATGTTTCAAAGACAGAAAAATGTGGATATTTTCCTATGACCTCACTTCGTGGGGTGTGCCATGATAATTTGGTGTAAGTTGGCCAACTGCCCTAAGAGACTGTATCAGAACTGCTGATGCAGAGCATGGTCTGGTAGGCTGAGATGTCTTTTACTTATTTAAATGTTTCGGCAATTGGCTCCTTATCAAGTACTTGTTCCTCAAGGTTAAGTCTTCAGGTAGAGCGTCTCTCCCACACAATGGGAACAGGGACTCATGCTGTGGCTTTTGCTCCTCCACTAGGAGAAACTTTGTGTCTATCAGGGTTGCAAAAACAGGTTGACAGAGGAAAAAGAGTCTTTTTTTTACCAGTTCTTTACCAGTTCTTCAGTATAGGTTGGAAATATCACAGGCTTTGGCTACCCTAACTGGTAGTGCAGGGCTGGGATAAGGTATTTTAGCCCGGTGTTTCTGTCATGTTGTGGAAAAGTGTCAGTTGTCAGATATTCTAAATCTTCTCTCTGGCCGTGAATTGTTGTCTTTATTTTTTCTTTTCAGCTATTACAACTCCAGGCAATCTCAATTATTTCTCACTGCTTCTTCTGGTTAATTTGAAGTATTGTCCAGATGTTTTCCTGTGATATTTCTTGACCAATCCTCCAAATGCCAGTGAAATATTTGGAGGAGTGCTTACTTACAAATCAAGCAAAATCTCACCAAAAAAAAAAAAAAGCCCCTAAACTGTTTGTTACAAATGTTATTGCCTTCAAGATTCCTTAACTTTTGCTAAAGTATAATTATTCTCATTTACCTTAAAATAGTCTTTATCCTGGCTGTTCTTCTTTTAAATCTTGAAACACTGAAACCTTAATACAGTCAACTTTAGAAAGATAGCCTAATTTCAGAAGAGGGAAAAAACATTAGACTAACAAAATTGGGTGAGTGGAATGCCTTTCTTTTTCCCTTAGGCCTGTCTGGAAAGTGGTACTATATCATATTAAAACTGTAAGGTCTTGTCTCGGAAAGAATTGGGCTGGGCCAGTGTTTGCATGAGACATGAGTGGAAAAATGCAGATGTTGCTCTGGTGCCGCTGAGCATGTCAATAGCATTGCTCTGAGTCACTGGTGACCCAAGGTCCAACCTCCGCATGATGGCACATGCCCTGCTGGGAGAGGCTTAACTGTGATCCTGAACCTCCCAGTGCTTTATATATCCATGTGTGTATGTATAGATATCTATAGAGAGAAAGGTTGACATGCTTAGTGTTTGGTCACCCTCATTTGGGGATATTTATGATTGCCTGTGTGAATATCTTGCAGCTTTGGTAGGACTTGACTTCTTGCTCTCGTAGAGGTGGGGTCATCTGGGGACTCTACATACAGTTTAAGCATCCTTCATCACCACGGGGTGCTGCCGGAGCCTCCCTGCTGATGGTATCTGCAGGGCCAGTCTCTAGGAGAAGTTGACTCATTGATAGAGCAATGGGTACACTATGGGGATCAGGAGAAACTGTGGGATTTGCCTGTCTGTAAGAAAAGTAAGTAGGGAGTGAAGCTGCCTTAAGTGATACTGTTTTCAAGAGAGCTGAAAAGACCATTCATAAGCTGTAAAGAAAATGCAGTGACTAATCAGCATTTGGGAGAGTCAGGTGTGGAAACAGGAACTGGCAGCAGGGCTGAAGAGAGGAGAGGAGAACGCAAAACTCGAACATCAGGAAGAGGCTCCAGACCATAACAAGAATGGACCTAGGGAAGCCGTCAGGACAAGCATTTTTCATATGAGTATTTAAAGCATCAGCAGACTAGGAGCACGGGGCTGATTTTATTTGCATTAGTGCCCACTCAGCTGAGCTGCAGGCCCCAAGTGCTGCCACAAAATTGGTATGGTTAAGGGGCTTGGGGAGCTGTGCAGTGCTGGAGGCCTGTAACTGGCTGCCACCTTCTACTCCTACTGTGACCATGTCCAAGAAGCTAGGAGAAAAACCAAAGGAAAGCAGTCCTGCAGGCTATAAAGCCCCAGAGCAGAGGGGCTGAATTTTGATTTTTGCTGAATTTTGTGTGAGGGTAGTTTGCATTCATCCCATTCCCTTCCCTAAACAACTCCAGTTTTCAAAATTGTCCTTTTGGAAAATTGGAAAGAGGTTCGTAGTCTTTCTTCAACAGGACAACTTCAGACAATGAATACATAACTCTGCCATTTTTTTCAGTGAATTCTCCTTCCTTAAGGGATAAAATTAGAGTGGTCCTAACCCACAGTAACGTATCATACACACAAATGACAAGCTTTCACGTTGATTTAATTACCCATGTAAGACCATATAAAAATAAAAAGTTGCCAGAAAATACAAGTCTTGCGTAGGTTTGACAGATGAAAAGGGAGGAAGGATGCAACAACTTCAGACACCTAAGTTGTTCTAGTTCAGTAAATCTCATTGTAGATTTGGTAGAATTGTTAAAGTCAATAAGGAAAAATCTGTCTCTGATTTCACCTCATAGTTTGGCTGTGCAACATCAAATTTGAAATGGCTAAGTATCTTCTCAGGCTACTCCTTCCAGTGGAATGTTATTAAAACATGCTTTGCTTTAGTAATCATTCTATGTCCCAATTAATACTACATTGACTATAGTATTAACAGTCTTCAAACAGTTTGAATTGCACCGAGGGAGTAAAGTATGTCAATTTTCTCAAATACTTAGAAAACACCACACAAAACAATGTATTTTGCTTGGCTTTACAATATGAACATTCAGGCTAAGTAGAAGTGCTGTGATTGAGCTAGTTCCTGAAGCTCCACTCCAATACGGCATTTGAAAGTAACCTTGGATGGCATGACTCATCTCTTCACTGAAAATGCTATTTTCCTTGTAAAACTCATCATTCTTGATCCGAGAATATTTGCACATCAGAAGCAAGAGACAGAACTGTCTGAAGCAATAGATGAATAGCGCTTTTGATTTCCACCAGATTCTTTATTTTTTTTCCTCTCTGATATTAGTTAAGAAGTTGTTGTCCTGCAAGACTTTATCCAAATCTACACGTTGTTTGGCAGTGTTTGGTCTTGTGGATTTTGCTGGCCAACTAAATACACTTCTGAATGGTGACAAATGCTGCCTGCTTTGCTTACTAAAATTGGGAATACTGCACTGGCAGATGGTACGCACACACCACTAGTATGAATAGAAGGTGTACATGGAAGTATACAGGCAAAAGGAGAACAGGTAACATTTGTAATGGAGAAAATCCTAGGAGTGGAGAGCTTCTATCGTATCAGGATTAGTGCTTAAATTTAAACTACTAGAAATAAACTACCAGAGATCTGATGCTCCCTACAGCATTGTGTGCACCAGGGTGCCTTTGCGCTCCATGTCCTGGCAGAACGTCCTGCTGATGCAACTGCATTTCACAGCAGATTAGGCTGTAGGTCTGCTGTAAAGCTGTGCAACACCAATTATTCCCAAATGATCAGGTATTAAAAGCCCTTACAGAAATGAAGTGCTTTACACGTACAGACTAAGCCTCAAGAAATTTCATTTATTCTTTATCATAGCTTTTTACAACTTTTTATTTTCCTTGCAAATCACATTATGAGTCGGTATTCACTGCAATATTTTTAATAGTCCTATTCCCTTCATATCTTTAATTCCCTTATTCCCTTCATTGTCAATGATAATCACAAGAAATCCTTACAAAACAAGCACTGAGCTTAGAGATACAGGAAACTGCAGATGCTGACAATTGGTTGTGAAGATCTTCAGACTTCACTCACAAGCCATGGGAAATTTGGTAGGAATATGCATTTCTGTAGTAGGAGCAAAGGCTGCGAAGGGCAGCTGAGAAACTCTGGGGAATGTCACAAGGAGAACTGCATTTGCTGAAGTTCTGATAATAATTCTAGGTTAATGCTCTCTTGTAAGACTTTTGAAGGACAGACTAAATAATTCCAGATGATGACCAAAAAAGAAGAAAATGTTAAGAAAACAAACCATATGAGCCATTTCTTTTTTCTTTTCTTTTTTTTTTTTTTGTTTTGTGCTTTGAAGGAACCCTGCAGCCATTCCCTGCTGCCTCTTCAGTTTCTCCTTGAGTACTCTCTTCTCTCTCATACAACCACTCTTATGAAAGTTTTCATATCCTTTATCTGTTTCTCTTCCTCTTAGCTGCTTCCTGACTTGGCCACTTCCTCTTGTCAGTAATATTATCCATCTATTTTTTTCCCTCCTTGCCTCAACCTTAGCAAAAGGCACCAGCTAGCTCTCCCTTCTCATCTCTAATTTGTACCTTCCTCCTGTGAGTTTCAGTTCATGACTTGCCATGATGCTTTTAAACTGTTTAAACCTCTCTTGAGTGGGCAGAGAGTCTTAGCCACAGTTCACAGACGTTGTGCGCTGCTTGACAGCCAACACTTGTTCTCCAGTCTGACCATGTGTTCAGCAGGAAAGGTGCAAAAGGACACAGCAGAGGCTTTTAGTTTAGTCTTATCCTACCCATGCAGGGAAGCCTGAAATACCATCCTTTTAATTAACTTGAGCAGCATGTTTGGCTGCTGAGCTTGGTATCAAACCAAGCTTTTCCCCTGCACCTTTGGGTCAGCAACTAGTTCTGTGCTGTAGATGCTGATACCTTACTAAATAAGAGCAGATTCTCATGAGGTCTTTTAATCTTCCTTCTCAGCAGAGCAAATGTGTTTCTAACCTTTGCCTTTGCATGGTAACAGTTGGCAAAAGCAAGGTGACTTCCATAGCGTAGGGTTTTATTGAAGTGCCTCCTCAGTGAGGACTAGCTGGAGGGATCATGCTTGTAGATTTGTAACTACTACATCTTGTTTCGATTGCTAACATACGACCTGGCCAACTGAGCTTTAGTAATTTCCTGTGGTTATGATAGGCAAAATGGTGATGGCTCTTTAGGCTGCATAATTTTGTGTTTGCCATTAGTCTGATGATAAAATAGATGTAACAGAGTGCAGATGTGTCCCTATAGTTGTAGGAGACACTGCCGATACTCAGCAAATGTATTTTTGCCCCATATTCAGGGGCTGCTAGGAGTGAAACTCAACCAATCTGTCTTGATCTAGCTACAAGCTGCAGAGCAGATCATACTGCTAAAGCACCAGATCTCTTGAAAGTTAAAGCACTTTGGTTTCTTCCCAGGTCCTTATTTCTAAGCAGGGCTCAGTTTTAAGTCCTAGAGTGTGTCTATACAATTAGCTGTGTTGAGCACAACACACTAGTCCTTGTAGAATCTCTGGGGATATTCCTTTTCCCTTCCCCCACACTGCTGGATTTCCCCCCGGCCATACATAGGGATTTGTTTTTTCTCACTCCTGACAAAATCTGACATTTGGAGGGAAGAAGAGAAACATGCACAGTATCAAGCATAACTTTAATTTTATTGTAAAAGTTCCATATGGACACATAATTTAAAGACCAATTAACATTTACAGACAAACATGGACTAGTTTTGTCAGAAGGGACGGATGTTCTTCTCCCAGTACTTATTAAAGTTAAGATTTGCCTAAAGTTGCCAATTCTCAGGAAAATACCTAATCTCTTCATATCAAGATGGAACATTCGTTTAAACTTAAATACAGGAAATGTTGGGCATAATAGCTATTACTTGCAAAGATCTTGTTAACAAGAACATAATCTCCTAATCGCTCCCTTGAAAGCCAACCCAGATGATAGAAGCATAGTTGGATTCCTGCCAGGCAGCTCAAGAACTCTGCTTTCACACCCAAGCTCCTGCAGGCAAGTTGGGATAACCTCAAGCATTCAGTGAAGAAAAAAAATAAATAAAGCACTATGGATTTACAGCTCCTTATACCTGTGTTTAAGAATATAGAAACTACCAGTTGACATAGCACAAAAGTTTGAGAAAGAAACAGGACTGCAGGCATCTAAGTCTGTTTATATTACACACCAAACAGTATATAACTGTGCAAGCCATATTGACTCAGGGTAACATCATCCCCATCCCTTGGGATTAGACCTTGAGAAAACAGATAGTTTTTTTTCAAGATGTAGAGCGGTTAGAGGACAAAGGAACATAAAGTAGTTTTTAGTGCTAGTATTTCTCTCACAGCCAGCGCACATGTGTGATTCAATGAGGCTTTGATTGTGCTTCACCTTCATTACATAAATACGTCAGCAGAAGCCTTTGCTGGTGGTGGAGACTCTTGATTCACTGTGATGATGTGAGGACTGATTGATGCAAATTCATAGATGTGTTTAGTTTTCAATGTAATGCATCTCTAATTTATATAAAGGCTAAATGTATTTGTTGTAGCAGTGCTCTTAAAAAGAAAATGAACCAGAAAGCTAACCTGCTAAATGTTTATTGCAGAAAATGCAAATATTAGAGTGCATTTTAGTTGTCTAAGCTTTTTTTTCCATAAATCTATCAACTAGTTCTTTTTTTTCCCTAGTAAACAGAATACATGACAAGTTGACAAAATAATCATGTTGCTTACAAAGTTTTTTATAGGCTATCCAATTTTCTGGGTGGGATGAAGGGTGGAGCTAGTCATTTGGCTACACCCACGCTGAGGTTTATAAAGTTGTCTAGAGGAGCTTCTCTCTGTCAGTCTATAGCAACAGTCAGTTTTATTTTGTTATCATGTTGAGGCTTCAAAAAGGCTCCCATGGTGGGGATGATTCTCTAAATTCATCTTTGAAGCAGCGAGGTAAGGTAAGTCATGGAGTCTGCTTTTAGTACTTTAGTTCCTTTTTATACGTGGTATTTCTATAGCACATTGCTGAGTGATACTTTAAAGGTCGCTATTTTCTCTGGCATATGTAAGTGGAGTCTTATTCTCTCTATTTTTGTCTTTTAATGACAATTCAAATGGTGGAGGAAGGGAAAGCAACCTTTCTTTAAAAAAAAAAAAAAAAGCATACTAGAGTTTGGAGAAGCCTCTACTTGTTACAGGTTGATTAGGTCTTGAAGACTGATGACTTTGAAGGTTACTTTGTACTGTCCACAATATCTAGGTTATTGCAGCTGTTGGAATTGTGCTTCTTTTTCTTAACCATGCTGACATTAATTTCTCAAGCATACAAATAAAAGATATGCTTTGCTTAATTGCATAATTGCTGTGGCTTAGTCACTCTTTGATACACCCAGGAATCCTGCCATAATGTTTGAGTTATTCTGTATCACAGTTTCCTTATGTATACCTGCACATAATTGCTTGTGAATTAGTCAGTTCAGCAAAGGTCTTTTGATTTACTGTGAATTTCCTTAGATGAGATTAGGTACTACAAAGGCCTTGCTATTGCACGTGAGAGTTTGTGTTGATATAGCTCGTTTGTATAAGCTGAACTCTACTTCTAGCTCCCTTACACTGTACTGGTGAGCCAATTGCCACTTGCAAGGATTGGAATGTGGGTCTGCGAAGTTGGTTGGTTGTTTTTTCTCCTCCCGCTGTCATCTATCTCGCTATGTGTTTTGTAGTGTTTGCTGCTTCACATATGTTCTGTAGAGTCCTAACTTGTGCCTTCCATAAGAGAAAGCCCAACCATTTTTGTGTGTAAACTTTTCCAAGGAGACAAGCATGTCCTAAACATAGCAAGAACAGGAATCTGTAGGGAGAAGTAATGGCAATGGCTTGCAGAGGTAAGGCTGAGCAGGATCACAGGAGGGCCTATGCTTCCCAGCTTCCCATTTGCTTGCATCTCCCTTGCTTGTTGGCACCTTTCTTCAGTTCTGCTCGTGGCTCCTGACTCTCTCTATGGCTGTCAGGAGAAAAGGCTCAATGTGAAGGTTATTTATAGAACATCTCTCTGCACTTCCTGGAAGAGAGTTCAACCTGATGGAAACTCTTCCAATGCCACAGCATGGTGAGCAGTGACAAAAGCTTCTATGCAATCCTAGGTGGGATTTCAGGTACTGCAAATGTGCAGTCTGTTCTTATTTAAGGGGCTTCAGCTGGGAAAGCTCACTCTTGAGACCAGCTGTGAAACACTCTCCCAGCTTCCATGCTCACAGTCTGGCCATTTCATGACCTTCTCCATCTTTCTCAGCCACTGGTACTGACCACTATTTACTATAACAGAAACTGGTGGTCTTGCTTGTATTTTGCTGCCAGCTATGTTCATAATGCAATGATATACTGAAGAAAGTTCGCACATGTTTGAACGTGTGAGGGCACGTGAGTTAGTTGGCGTGTTTATCTGTTACTAAATTGTGTTATTACAGAAGTAGCTGGGTCTTCAGTCCTTCTCCTGGTGCTTCTAATTTAAATATAAGTGATAAGAGAGTTTTGGACAGACAAGCTCATATTGGTTTACAAGACACTGAAAATTTGTAATCAGCACCTGAAATCAAATACATTGTATTTAAACAGTGATCACAACCTTGGGTGTGCAGCTTGGATGCGTCGAGAATGCTGGTCAGCATAGAAGATAGCATCTCGTTACACCAGCTACCAGCTCTGGGCTCTCTGCAGGTGTTGTTGGCAAAGCAGAATTGTGAGGAACTGAAAAAGATGGGAATGAATCTTGAAAATACTTTTTGATACTTTTTCAGAGCTCAAGTGTTTTAAAATGTAGGAAAGATTCAACCTTTAGATGACAAGATCAGAGAAGAATAATTACTGATTTCTTTTGTGATGTTCAATTTAGAAAGAATAGTATTTTTTTTTTCACTTACTGTTTCCAAAACAAGGAAGTGTTTGAAGGTAGAAACTAGTTTTCTAGTTTTACAAGCATGCAACAACCAGGTGCTACAGTAACAAACAAAGTTAGGATTTCCACAAATATGGTAGTGTACGATGAGTTCTCTTTTTTAAGCTATACAAGCAGAATTTACATAGTTGGCCCAAGGTTGAACAAGAGCCTCTTGGGCAGGATGGAACAGCACGAGCTGGAGATCTGACTGCTCTTTGATTGGGCTCTTAGGCAAGAGAAAATAAGTGCATCTCAACTTTGATATTTAAGTAGACACATTTTTCCCCCTTGATAATGCTGTGGCTTTTCTTTGGGTTTTCTTAAGTCAATATTGAACTTGCTGGATGCTCGACTTCAACAATGTGGTCATTTCTGCTTTTTACCATCTGCTGTGACTGATACATAACGAGCCCTGTGGTGCGAGGAGTCTCGCTCAACGGCATAGCAGCCTCCCACGAGGCAGTTCCCTTGGCTTATCCCGCACCAGGCTTCCGGTGGCTTGACATGCTCCCCATCGGTATTCTCAAAATTCAAACATAAAGTTTCAGTATGTTAGGCTGGATGTGAAAATGAATTTTGGGTCTGGATTCTCCCTTTTTATTCGCACAGAACAGCGAGGGTGCGTGCGGATCTGAGCTGGGGCTGCTCGCAGGCAGATGGGGGACTCAGCCCCGGTGAGCAGGAGTGTTTGGAGAGGATCTTGCCCCCTTTCAGACTTGCCCACATCTAGGGTTCAGCTTTGGTTTGGTTAACTTCCTTTTTTTCCTAAACCAGAAGTATTTCACAGCTTCTATTATCACTTTGGTTTGTTCAATAAGACTGGGTGTTTAAGGAAACAGCAGTGCTCTGTTCTTCAGAGCACTGCTGTTGGAGGAAAGTCTCAATTGGCCTCTACAGCCTTCATCAAGTTTAAGACAAGCCAAATTAATGAATTTAAATAACGCGTTGCCTCCTGCAGACATCAATTTTTGCACTGTTCTTGTGTAACCGAGTCATTCAGAAAAGCAAAAATTTGCATCATAGTGCAGAAATCTGAAGTTCGGCTTTGTTTTGTGGTTGCTGAATGAGTTGCAAATGATGCTCTACAACTAGCTCAGCGACAATGACAATTTTCCTTAGAAAAGCAATATCTGAAGGATGTTTTATTTATGGCTGCCTATAAAATAACATGTTGAGAAAGAAATATAACTGTCAGTCAAATGTCACTTGACCCAAGATGGTACCGGTGAAGTGTATCTGTCAAGTGCGTGAAGGCCACATGAGTTAAAGGATGTGATTAGCATCCTCCATATGACTCTAGAGCGAAGTATTGTCTCTGCTGCAGTAAAAATATTTCATTGTGGTACAGGGACTACAAGTAACACATGAACATGTCAGAAAACCAGACAGAGAAACACTGTGATGGGCTTGTCAAGTGACGGGGAACTTATTATGCAGCTGTGGCACCGACCAACAAGAAATGTTTGTCTGACCGATGGCAGCAACATCCTTTGTCTTCCCCTGAAAGGGACGTGTGGCTGCTGGTACAGTTTCTGTCCATTAAAGCATTGTGGCACAGAGGGGCTGGCTGGCAGGAATGCTGCTTTGTTTCGGGATTTGCTAGGAGTTAGTGCAAAAAAAAAATCAGACTTGTATTTGTTTGACACTGAAGATTTTATTCAGGGTTTTATTCTGCTCAGTGAGACACAATAAAACAAAGAAAATGTAGAGGTTATTCTTCAGTATAAATGTATCAATTTAAATACAGTAAGACAGTGGTATAAGGTTCTGCATCACTTTCTGTATATGTCCCCAAGCAGTACAGTGTTTATCTATGAATGTTTTCATAATGACCTGTTTATATTTGATAACTGAGTTAAAAAAAAAGCAGTTGCCATAAAATGTTTGCTCAAAGCAATGTCCTAAGTAAAGCAGAACGGCATAACTGTCTCCCTCACAGCTTTGCAGCATATGCATGCTGCTATCGCCTATGCAAAGCATAAAGGCTCATCCTGAAACGTGCTGGCGAGCCTGGCTGGAGGAAGCGCCGGGAGCTGGGAGCTGGCCCGGATGCCTGTGCAGCGCTGCAGCGAGGCCTGGAGCTGGCCCAAGCTTCAGCGGGGAGCTGCAGGCTCTTCTCTACTGTACGAGCTTGTGCGGCATCTTAGAGGCTTCCAGTCCGCGGTGCTGAGCTTTTCGGAACAGAGAAATACATGTTAGAACAAAAAGCATTTTCCAAAAGGAGACAGAGCTGGTAGGTGAGATTAAAGGATAATATGTACCTTCCCTGCCCTGCAGTAGGGTCCTTCCCTTCCACCTTTTCTATTTTTTTATGACATCTGAATTTGAAGCAAGTTTACCCTGCCCTGGGATCCCTAGGACAGTTTCTTTCAGAGTCTTTTGGCGTTTGCCTGGTTCTGTTCCCTGTTTAGAGCCTATTTTTCCTTGCAGGTGCCTCATGTTGTCGGCTTGCGTGGTGGACTGACCATGGGGCGTTCAGCTCCCAGCTTGTCCCACCAGAGTGTCACAGGCGAGAACATCCAGGAGGCTCCGAGGAGGCAGCCAACCCCTCTTCCATCCTGCCCTCCTTCCTCCTAGAGACATTTGCCCGCCTCAGTGCAGGGTGGCTGGGGCTCCATGGGTGGCTGTCCTTTCCGTGCCTGTCTCATCCTGTCCTATCTTTTCAGGAAAGAACCATTCTCCACTTTTTTTTTACCCTTCTGACAGTTGTCACAAATGCTCTGACAGGGCGTAACAGCATGTCATGGCATGGAGGATCATTAGCTGAGTAGTCACCTTTTTATGATGTTTCATTAAGCATTTTAAAACCTAAGCGGCAATCAAATAGGTCTGTGTGCATATGAAAGGATATAAAAGATTTTTCTGAATCGGATCTTCTTGCAGTGCTACCGGATGCGTTTTGAGCATCAAGCCGAGACAAGCATACACGTCCTGGGACTTGGAGTGCCAGCACATGTGGCTTCACTCCAGCTCACCAAGTCAACTGTAAAAGAAGCAGCAAGTTGTGTGAATTTATTGCATTCCTAGTGTCAGAAAATTGTTAACACTGGCTTGCTCTTGCTTCCTCTCTGTCTGTGTAGAATAGCAGGAAAAACAAAGCAGCACTTCAAACCAGGATAGGGTATAAGCACCTATACTGACTAAAGAAAGTAGAAGTATTTCTGGGAAAACAAGCGCACTTTTAAATGTAACAATATCTCACACTGTTGAAATTCGGGCTGCTCAAGATATATTCTTCTTTACAAATCTTGTCTGTCAAAATATATTATCTTGGCCATTTTAATATTCTGGAAATTAAACATTGGCTTCTGTTTGTCACCCAAAAGGAGGAGGAGGCGGCACCATTTCTGGTTACAGAAGTTTTGAGAAGTTAACAAATTACGCTAAGGAAGAACACAATAACACTGAAGCAAAACGATGTGCTAGTACTCTCGACAGGCATAAGGCATTTAGTTTGCTTGATAAGTTGCCAGACGTTGTCATTTGAGAGTTGCGAAGACTTCCAGCTGTCTGCACACATGAATTAAGTTTGTGGGTGAATTAGAATTTGTCCATGTGACCCTGTGTGGCCAAGGTGACCCTGCCTAATCTTGTTAAATCACACGCAAGTGAAGCTTGTAGCAATCTTCTAATCATCTCTTTGGCCAATACAGCGTTTCTCTGAGCATCCCATGCAATGCTAAATTGCAGGGCTGTGTTTGCCGAGGCACAGCAGGACTCTCCTCTCACCTGTTTACAAGCCTCCAATTTGCTGTGGGAGATACTGCCTTATTTGGTTGACTCACTGCAAAAGGTGTGGCGTGTTTTGACCAGAAATGGATGGGCGTTAAGGATGTCTGAGCAGAACGCAGCAGTGTCTGAGACAGGGCCCGCAGGGAAATCAATCTTATGGGAAAGCGTAGGTTGAATCTTACATTTTTGCTAAGTGAGTTAACAAGTAAGCTGACTTCCAAAAAGGGAGAAAAACTGGAGTTATCCCACAAACATACCTACATTGTTAATAGAGTTGTGTGAGCAAGGCCTGCTTTTGGATGATGTTGGGTGCTTCAGCTGCAGGTACTTTTGTACTCTTCACTTGTTCCACAAGTGGTTCTGTTGATCCTCCTTGGGCATGTTCACTAATACCTACTTACAGGGACTTTCCATAGCTAACTAATTTTGCTGAAAAGAGCTTTAAGTGAATGCATATTTAAGAAACGGGCAATGTAATTTTGCAGACATTTTGAATTTCAAAATGCATGTTCAGTTTCGGCACACATATTTTATACCTGGCACTGTTTATTAAAGAGGATATAGAGAAAAGCTTTTGGTAGTTTCCATCCTGGGCACCCTAAGTGCAAAGAGTTTACTGAATTTCTGCAAGCCAGGAGAGGTGCCAAACAGTCCTTCAGGCTCACCTGAAGGAAACTTTGGTCTTTCTGTACAAATTTAGCTGCTGGAAGGCTACCACATCAATGCACTAAGTACAGAAATATTATTTGCCCTGTTTGGGTCAGCACAGTATGATGAAGGTTATTTAACAGTATTAGTAGAGGCTAGGTTCTTTAGGGCAGGTTGCATATGCCCAAGAAGAAACAGCAAGACTGGTTCCTCAACACAGAGTTTGCTGAACTGACAGCTTTATGAAGAGAGAGGCTGTCGCTTATGCTCAGACATATGGGTCTCCCAATTAGATTAGGCCCGACAGGTAACTAAACTACAGTTGAGTTCTACATCAAACAGTAACGATAAAAAAGCTGCCAGGGTTTTACCACCCCATCTCAGCTATAAGACTTTATATTCTAGCTGTGAATAATTGGCCAGTAGAGAAATTCAGTCAGATATAGAAAACAATGTGCATGTAAGTGGTAAATTAGTCCAAAGAGTCTGTCTCTTTGGTCAAGTGGTGTCTTTTCTTGCTTAGTTTTGACATCAAACTGAAAACAGTATAAGTGTCTAGGAAAGCCTGTGAAAGAAGCAGCTGCACTTAAACTGTGTATACTGCCTAAATAAAACTTTAGTGCTTCTCCAAGTTGGTGCTTGCATGCAATAAACAAAAGGAAAATATTCTCCAGAGCAGAAATTGGGGGAGTTTGCATTCACTCTGACACTATAGAATCTTTTGGATTTTTTTCTCCTGTTTTTCTACTGAGTGTGTGATGCTTGTGTCTTCAAGCTGGTACACTGCTACAGCTCACAAATGCAGCCACAAAACTTCAAACGTGGTAAAGTTCAAGTATAAACTCTCCTTTCAGAACATAATAATGTTAACTTAAGAGGTTGAAGTTTGACAGACGACCTTTAGAAACCTCTCTATGTTATTTGCTTTAATTGCATGATTTCAAAAATAAACTGAAACAATAAGCTATCACTCTTGCCTCACAAGTAGGAGTGTTTTCCTTCAACTTGATGCTCACAAGGTGTGATCATCACATGTGATGTTATTTTAACTGAAAGAGTAAAATGTATTGGGCAGCTTTCAAATGCAGTTCTGCTTTGAGGAGTTTCATTGGGACGTTCTTCATTTTCCTGAGCATATAATAGAGGCACCTTCCTAGCTTTTGGGCCTTGGTTGTTCATAGACCTGGTTCCATAAGCTACCCTGCTACATTGGTTCCATAATTCCTGTGCATCAAATACACAATTTCAGTAATTTAACTGTATAAATTACTTGTATGGGGTCATTACCGTAACACGAGTGTCCTCCATTTTCACAGCAGTGGGGATCTGCCCTGTTCTGCCCTGATAAGCTGAATGCATGGTTTTCCCAAATATTCTGACCACCTGCCCATGCTTATGATGTTGGGAGCTCTTGATCACTCTTCTCTGCTGATTATGTAATGAAAAGGATGAAAACAGCCCTTCAAATAGGGTTTGGCCCTCTGGGGATGCCAGTCCCATTTTGGAGCTATGGATAAATGACTTCCTCACGCCACCTAGGAATAATGGCTGGTTGGTCATGATTAAGCAAATAAGAAAGAGAACCATGCTGTAACTTGTTGGCTTGTGTTTGCTGACCCATAGCATGTGTGGTGGACAATGAAGATAATGCTACCCCCTTAATGTATCATCATCTGTCCTCCATTTCTACTCAGGGACCTGAGGCAGAGAAAGGCATACCAAAGTTGGTAAAAAGACTGAGATATCTGAAGTATCAATCCAGTATCTTAACTGAGTCTCTTTCTCCTAGGAAAGACATGTGCAGTTGACAAGCAGCCTGCAGTTATGGTACTTCTACATGAAATCACAGAACAGCATAGGTCAGAAGAAGTCTCCAGATGGTCTAGTCCAACCCTTGGTCACGGCAGCCCTGGATAGATCAGGTTGCTTAGGGGCTTGTTGAGTTTTTCCAGAACAGAGACTCTACCTCCTTGCTGGACCCTATGCCAATGCTCAACCGCCCTCATGGTGAAAATGCTTTTCCTAACATGTAATCAGCTTCTGCCCTGTCAAAACTTGCCTGTTGCCTCTTGCACTGTCAACGTGTGCCTTTGAGTAGAGCCTGGCTCCATCTTCTCTAAACCCTTCCATTAGCTAGCTGCAGGCTGCAATGAGTTCCTCCTCTGGCCCTTTCTTCTCCAGGCTGAACAAAGGCAATGATCCCAGCTTCTCCTGGTGCATCATGTGCTCCAGCCACTTATGGATCTTAGTTTACTAGCCTGGGCTCCAGGATGTCTTTCTTTGATGTACTGCGGGGCCTGAAATCAGACAGAAGTACTCCGTGTGTAGGCTCGCAAGTACTACGTACAGGGGAATCATCACTTCTCCAGCCCTGATGGCTACCCTTCTGCAAACACTCTTCAGCGGGGAGTTGTCCTTCTCCACTCAAGGACGTGCTGGCTGAGGTTCAGCTGGATGTGCAGCAGGACCCCTGGATTTTTTTTCTCTACGTTTGCTCTCCGTTTAGCTAGCCGCCAACTGGTGCTGTTCAATTGGGTGATTCCATCTTAGGAATACTTGTTTTCCAGAGCTATACTTGCCTCTCTCGTGACATGAAATAGGCACAGTTACTGCATGTTGCAGTATTTTAGAGTCTATTTTTTATTTAAAAAAAAAAAAAAAATCTGTAGCTTATAAGAAATCAATAATTCTCACTGGTCTGCAAGCTCTACAACTTGCAGGCTTGGCCAACTGCTGCGTGCTGACTGAAGTTTTAGAACTGAAGTTTTGCAGGAAGATGGCTCCTGCTTTTATATTCTTCTCTGTGGACACCTGACTGATTTTTGTTGCATGTTTTCTGGATATGCTTATTTCTCTTCATTACTTTGTAAAAGGAATCTGAAATACACATATCATCACAGAAGAAGGATTCATGCTATCTAATATTAGGACTCCTGACTAAGTTACCTGCGTTTTTTCTCTAGGGCATATCCAATAGTGCAAGGATTACAGTGAAGTGTAACACTTTAATGCAAATTTCTTGCTTAGCTTAAATGTCTGTCCTTTAAAACCCTTAAAATCTATTTGCCTAAATATTTTGCTAGTCTTAAATCTGGTGCCTTTTTAGATAATCTGAATGTTTCCAAGAATCCAGCAGTTTATTGTAGCTGTCTCTAACACCTCTGTGAAATTTATGTTTGGGCGCTTTAAACGATGCTTGTTTTGTAGAAATGTGTAGCATGCTCCACTTTGGTAATTCAAGACACAGTTATGCCATCAGGACTCCTCACATTAAACTTTAGGTTTTGCTGTCTTGAAAGAACTTTAGAAAATATCTTGGATCAGAACACAGGTGGTTTGTTTTTACAATAAATATAAATATATAAATAAATATATATATAAATATATATAATATATATAAATATATATAAATAAATATATATATTTTAGTGGCTTTTCCTCACCCTTTTTTTTAATTTAAAATTGCTGATTACTCTATTAAAATTCAGCCACAAAAGGCAGCCTAAAGCTTAGCATGGGAAGCTGCAGATGTCCTGGAAAGTGTTAGTACCCTGGACTAAAGCAGTTGCTGCTGGCTCTTTTCTGCATGCTTCTCGCTCCTTCCCTATTGAACAACAGGGAAGAGCTGATTTGCACCACACCACAACCCCATGCTATCCCACTAGTGTCCTGGCCATACCCTAAGAGCAGTGTGGGGGGAGCTTCAAAGCTTGATATTGCAGTCCAGTGAGTAGCCCTGTCCTTGCATCTGTCTGCAGTCAGCAACGACAGGCAGTGAGTTCCTGTGCTCCTAGGAGGGCATGCTGGGCAGTTGCTCCTTTTCCTCTCCCTCTTATTTATTTTTATTTTTTTTAATCTGCAAGAAAAGATAGTGAACAGCTAAGGCAGGCATACCCTAAGGTAGCACTTTTGCTGAATTCTTTATGATGTGAAATCACAGGGTCAGTGCAGGCTCTTCCTGCCTTGCTGTTGAATACATGCGCTACCACCACCGTGTGACTCTCTTTGCAAAGAGGAAAGTGTTTAGGAAGAGAGTGAAGCAATTCTAATCAATGACACAAAACAAAAAACCTCATCAGCTCTGTTCATTCCTCATGCATTCTGGAAGATGCTATATTGCCTCCCAGAAAAAATTGCTGAAATGCATGACAAACTAGTATGTGCAGAAGAGCCTCAATAGTACCCTGAAGTCAAATGTGCAAAGGCCAGACAGAGGCTTCACAAAACTGGTGATTGTCCGTTGCTTGTAGAAGTCAACGGACGTAGGCACCGACAATGCAAGTAGAATGGATTTTTAATTAGTGTGATAGACATTGAAATGCAGACATCAATGATTGAACCGGCACTTAATAAAAAGTAAATAAATAGAAAACCATTGATTTTTTTCTCCGAAATCATTGATGAAAGATTGCTCCCTCAGAGCAAAGAGGAAATGTTTTTTGTTGAAATGGAGCTAAGTATAGCATGGCAGCCTGCTGCTAAATAAAAGGAATGATAAATTCTCATCTGTTTTTCCTATTAGGTCTGCCACCTACTCCTTCATATACCATTTTAGTGTTGTCTTGTCAATGAAGAAAAAAAAAGTTTTCCAAATCTGTCATGTTAACTCTTAAAAAAAAAAAAAAAATCAGATGGCCTGAGCACTGTTGTACCCCTTCCCAGGTGGAAGCTAATGACTGTGCACCCAGGTCCCAGTTGGCACAGCAGGTAAAGTAGCTGGCAGCGGGAGCAGAGCTGCAAAGACCCAGATGTCTGTGCTGCTCTTTTCTTGAGAATGAGCACAAAAGGTTGGCTGTGTTGTGAATGAGAAGGAGGGCACAGGGTTTTGTAGCAGCCTCTAGACTTTTTTTTTTCTTGCCAACCTGTGTCTGGAAATTAGGGCAGTGGCAGGGAGGCAGCAGCGCTGGAGCAGCACTGGGCTGGGCATGGCAAAGCGAAGGCAGTTCGAGGCGCTGCTGTGTGCTCATCGGCTGCTCTTTGCTGCTGACTGCCTTCCCCGTGAAGTGATCCAAGTTAAACTAGGGCATTTTTCAGGCTTTTTTGGTGGGGGGAGAGTTGAAGGTGGCACTGAGCTCAGCTCTATTAGTGGATTTATGTGCTTTGTGCCTGGGTTGGAGTAGGTCAATACATGGCTGCAGAGTCCAGTCCTGACTCAGGCAGCCGAGAAACCACAAATAAATGCAGAGGAGCATGAAGGAACGCTCAGACAGCCTAGGGTTGGGCTGCTGCTTACCAGTAAGTTGAGATATCTGCCCAGCTTTTATTTTTTTTTGATTCATACAAAGGTCATAAAAAAAGGCATTTCTTTCCTTTGACACTGGGAACTTTAGAATTAATCTTTCAGTTCATCTGTACAGCAGGCAAGGGTATGTAAATAGTGATATATGTTGTTTTCTGGCTTAGGCTCTGAGTTTGTCTAGTTTGTCAAGCTATTTTCCACTCACTAAATGCCCAGACAGCAGCCACAGCTGGTTTGCTTGAATTCTTTCAGTTGCTAAAAATAAGCTGGTTTCAAAACTCTTTTTTTTCCCCTTGTAACTGCTGAGGATATTTGAATAGGTGTCTATCAGCTTACATTACAAATTGTTTTTAGGAGCTGCATTGTGCAGCATCTCATCCCCAGTGCCTGAGGAGAGGAGGGAAGGAAACATCCAGCCTCTGAGACACAGGAGCCGAGCACAGGGCTCTGTGACTGCAAGGAAGGTACCTGCTCTCTCAGAGAAAATTTGTAAAATACATAGTTAATTTACAGAGTAAATAGTATATAGTACATTTGATTTGAATCCTCTTAATCTGATTCTGTCCTATTTTGTCTTCCTTGACTCTTCATCTTAACAGCTGTACTCATAGTATGACTTTGTGGTGGTGTACTACTTGAAACTCTTGTGCCTTGTTTTTTAAAGAGCATTTTTGGTTTATTGTCTTTCTTTTTAATTGCTGTTGGCTTTTGCCTGGATTTTCTTATCCTCCTTGGTTTGATATATTTATTTATTCCACCCCTCAGTCACTTTTTATTCTGGTTACAGCTATTCCTGAGAATGAAATAAAATGTTATCTTCACAGAAGCCTCTCCTGCGTAGGTTTGTGTGCATGCATTTGATAGGTGCCAAAGTTTGTGCCTGTAGCAATGGTTACCAGAAAACAAGGCCAAAGAGAGGAAAACACACACTGAGAGGCAGATGTGAAGGTCTCCCAAGGACTGATAAGCTCTGGAGACCAGTGGTTGTGCTCCGTCCGCAAGGACTGATAAATTCGGAGCAGTGAGAGTCTGCCAGAGCCCTTCAAGGCCACCAGCGCGTGCTGGTGTCCTCAGTGAGTTGTGGAGCTCAGCTGCAGCGGAGAATGTAGTTACTGCTGTGTGCATCAAAGGCTGCAGGGTTATATATACATGTGGTGAAAGAGGGGCACCTCCAAGCCCCTTCCCAGTGGCACAACCCTCCTGGGCTTCTGCAAAAATCCCTGGGTTCAGCCTCCCGACTGCTGCTGCAGCCAGGTGACTATATGTGATCACGGGAGTGAAGTGTGCATGGGCATAATTGAGTTTCCTATGGGAACAGTTATCTGCTGCTAAAGAAAAGTGCTTGATTCTGATTCAAAGTGCTTAATTCATAAAGGATGCTCTAATAAACATTGGTTGTGATCTCTGTTTCCAACTCAGTCTCCTATCAGGGAAACTTGCCACCATGTAACAGGCTGTACTGTAAGCTCTGTGTAACTGAAACACTGAACAAAACACAAATTCCTGGCCCATGGAGTGCAGAACCCGGATGCTTTCCTCACCTGTTCCATTTTACAGGGTTTTCAGACTCTTCTTTTCAAATGGTCATTGGAGGAATATTTTTCTTTGTTCTGAGATCTTTAGCATTCACTTTTTGAAAACTTCCATATCTTTCCCCTCTCTTGTTTTGACTTCATGGTCTTTTCCCTATATACTTACCAGCATGGAATGAATAATTTCTTTAGATGTCTTGGTGGGTAATTTTAGGAGATGGGGATCTTTAAAACCTGTGTGGCTTGTGCGTTAGGGAGTTGTGACTGAGGAAATGAGTTGTGCTTGCTGGTCTGTGTAGATCGATGATGCCTGTGGCCTGGCCCACAGAGGGAAGCGCATGGCATCCTTTCCTCCTTGTCTCCTCACTGCATACTTTAACCCCTCCGCCCTTGCAACAGGGCTCTGGCTCCCTGTGGTTACCTGCCTCACGCCCACTAACGAGGACCTTCTGCCTCGTTCCTTCCTCCACGTAAATTAAACCCCTCCTTAATGAGCCGGCATTTCCTACCACTCCCAGCCTGGATGTTGCTCTTGCACCTCAAGCCAGAAGGACAGGTCCAGGTATCAGCATGGCTTTCTGAACTGGTGGCAACTGGGAGGATATCTCCAGGGCAGCGCCTTGGTGGTCATCAGCTCCTCCAGCCGCGGCCATCACGCTGCTCCCCAGCTCAGGTCCATACCCACGTACAGGCAAAAGTCAAGGCCGCTGCTGCAATGGACCTCTTGGGTTCCTCCTGCACGTAGGTTGTCATGAGTCTCTCAGCTTTAGAAACTTCTGCTGTGAAGATATATTTTTTAAATGTGCTCTTTATTAGTAAATGGTGATATTATTCAAATCATTTTCAAATTACTATCTCCTTAGCTGAGAAAAAAAAAAGAGATCATTACCTCTATTTTCAATTTCATACAAATATCACCATGTACAGAATGTATAGTGTGGAAATTGCTGCAAGAACTGAGATGCCAAATGTTTTTTCACATTTCTAAGGGAATCCCCATATCTCTCCACTACTGTTGCCTGTTAGAAGTTGTGGTCAACCCCCTGTAATGTGAGATTGCTTGTCTTACTCATCATTTTATACGATGAATAGGTTATTGGAGTAGTGCTGTTAGATCCCAACATAAGTTCAGGGATCTGCTTGAGTAAAAGCCAACACACATGAGGGATTTGCTGTTCCTTTGCCAACAGGATGCCTGAGGTTTGTCAGCCATGCTGGATTTGTTTCCACGTTAAACAAATGAAGAGGAAACAAGAAATAATATATTGAAAAACAAAGCTTAAGAGGTTTGGAGAGATCCAAAAAATATGAAACAATAACATGGTTAATAGCTAATTGCCACTCTGGTTTGGCTTTAAGGTAGCTCCAGCCTTCCAGGGTGCTAGCAGCCTTGCTAAGTCATCTGCCAGGATGACTCACCCAGTTCCTCTAGACAAGCCATGTTTAAAGGGCTGTTTACCTTTCCCAGGTGAGATAATGAGCTCTAGTGAGACTTTACTTTATATTTTCTCCTTCTAAAGATAGGGCTTATAATGAATCTGAATTCACTGCTGGAGCTTCTTGCATCCCTCAGCCCTTACTCGTCTGAGCACCCATTTTGATGCCGTTTCAGGCTCTCATGCAGAGATGCCTTTGCAGTACCCCTCCCTCTGGACTGTCTCAACTAGCTGCCTAGGAATGCAAGACAAGCAACAACCAGGGCCTTGCTCTGACTGTAAACAATTATTTACCTGCTAGGAATGAAATTTCTTGCTGACTGGGAAGAAAGCATGTTAAGAAACTTAGCATGTCAGTATGTAATCCCTGGTGACACAAGTTGAAAACCATATTTGGTTGCTCCCACTTAAGTTTCTGTGATGTAGCCAGGTCCTAGCACTTGGGTATATGGATATGAGGCAAATATAGCAATGCTAAGAAATCTCATCTAGCAGTGGAGCAAAGAATGAGCCTTAAATGCAGTTGCTATAAGTGGTCAGCCTCCTTGAAGTATCACTTAAAAGGTTTTCCAGTGTTTTTTAGTGTTACTTTAGTAAAAATACAGCTTTTCCTGGCCATCAGTTCATGTTTCTCAATGGCAGATTTTTTTTTTTTT
>VWPW01031898.1:499-28081 GCA_013389825.1 Crypturellus undulatus
GGGAAGGAGAGAAGGACACACAGGCTGGATAGGAGATGGAGCAGGGCTGGAGTTACAAAGCTGCGCTTACAGACACTGCTCTACAGTGGCTTTCCAGTGGTTCCTGCCATACTCCGGAGCCCCCACTCAGTTACCCCACTCAACCCACAGACCAGAACCAGGCACACCAGATATAAGTTAGCAGTGGTCCAGGCCATCAATAAGCACAAGGAAGCACCTCCAGGAGCCGGTCCTGCTGCCGGCTGAGCTCAGCTACCAAGCCCAGAGGTGCTGGAAGGAGACGACTGCCAGGGAGCAGCTGGGCAGAAGAGGCTGCTGTTACCCCAGGGGCCAGCTACCTCGCTATGTCTTTGCATTGCCAACCTCTGCACAAACATTTCAACGCCCGTCAGATAAAGGCATCAGGCCTGACTGCTCACTGACTTTCTGCTCCCTCCCCTTTGTGTTTCAGACCTTGTATCATCCTGGAACTATTTCCAGGCTATAGCAGGGCAGGGTCCTTCTGCAGGGCTCTTGGAAGAAACGTGAGCCACACACTTGTGCTGGAGGAGGGAAGTTAGCCTGCAATGAGTATTGTATTTGGTGCTAAATATCTAACAAAGAGAAAGAAATGTGAGCTAATCCAGGAATAGGAGCTGGGAAGTGAAATACAATTCTTTTTATTTCAGGGTTTAATATTCCGCTCTGTTTCAGTGCAGCATTATCTTTTAAACTAGGATATATGCAATGACATAAACCCCCACTACCTTAAGGGAATGTCAAAGCTTGATCTGCAAAATAAAGGAAATTCAAAGTTAAGGCTGAAATGTACCACATGGCCTGCAAGTCCCCGACACACCAGGAGGCGAGGAAGTTGCTGCAGGTACCGGCTGCACTTAAAACTGCTCCAGCAACAACCACCCCGCGCCAGTGCTCGCTGCGGTTCCCGGCACGGGGAGGATGCTGTTTACATGGATAAAAGGGAAGCTGGAGATAGACCCACATCCTCTTGGAAATCTTGGTTGAGCGGTGATGGGCATGGGAGTTTATGGAGGAAGGGTTGCAGGACTCGCCTTATTTTATAGGATAGAAACACTTTTTTTCCCCTTTGGCATTGACTCCTAACATTTAAAAAAGCACTTATCAAAGCAAAAACTCCCTTCAGAAAAGAGATGATAAAAGTTACGTTTTTTTTTAATAAAAAACTACATGTATGTTTGAATGCATGCACAACTTTTTAGTCAGATTTGACCTCAAAATAATATATAGAATGAGAACTGCTACACAGCATTAGCTGTTGCTCCCTGACCCAAACCCAAATTCCACTGCACAGCAATGCGCTCCTCTGTGTCTTGATTATAGTAACTTGAAAACCAGAAGAGCAAGACTTCTATAAATAGGTTATTTTGGGCAATGGCATCACTAATTATGTATATAATTTCAAAAAATGTGAGTTCTGCCAGCTTGATTTCTGAGAGGGTCACATAAAATGGAGAGCCTTGAGAACATTGTAATATCGTACTATTTTGTCTATTAGATATCGTTAGATTAGTAGAATATTGAGATCTTCATATCAACCAATCTATCTAACACATCTTCCAGGTGGTTTAAATTAAAAAAATAGCCATAAGTGTATTTTGTATAATGCAATTTATTACGGATGTTTACTCTGTGCAGTGGGAAAATGCTTGGTTTCAGAAAGCGTTTGGTTTCACAGGATTTTGCTCTGTAACGTCCACGCTACTGTTTATACTGCGGCAGCCTGTAAAGGTCCAAAATTAGCCATAAGTGTATTTTGTATAATGCAGTTTATTATGGATGTTTACTCTGTGCAGTGGGAAAATGCTTGGTTTCAGAAAGTGTTTGGTTTCACAGGATTTTGCTCTGTAACGTCCACGCTACTGTTTATACTGCGGCAGCCTGTAAAGGTCCAAACATAGTTTGAGAGCTGTTGTGCTAGATGCTGCACCAAAGTGCTCTACAGGAGGGTATAATCCTTAACCTGAAAAGCCACACGGGCAGCAGCATGTTGTGCGGTACACGTGGAGCAGAAAAGCTCAGCAATTAATGGAAGAAGTGAATGGCAGATGAAGTTAGAGGATATTTCAAGAAACGTCATTTAGTGGAGAAAGGGAGATTTAAATGATAGCAGCCTCTAGAAAGTCTTCTTATATTAATATAAGGTGCCTAAGGGAGTTTCTTCCAGTACTTGGGTTTGGCCTCCTGGCCGTTATAAAGCTCCCCTCGTTCCAGTGGGAAAAGCAGGCCTTGAGTAAGCAGAGGATCTTTGTTCACATCCCTTCCTGGCTCCAGATTTGCACTTGTGTAGCTGAGAGCAGTGACTAACCTGGAGCAGAGAGCAAAATGATGGCTGGTGCTCAAGGAAACAGAGCCCAAACTGGGCACAGGGGCAGTAAGTGCTACCTGGGAAGCGGTCGCAGCACAGAGGGAGGTCCCTTGCAGCAGTGCATGGTGTGCGCCAGCCTGCGCCGGAGCTGCGGCAGGACAGCGAGTCCCTGCAGGGCAGCACAGGGCATACGCACCCTGGACCGGGAAGCTCCTCCATCGTCTCGAAGCTTGCTGCCCCCTCCCCAGTTTTCTGCACTAAATCCCCACCCTGGGAAGGGTGAAATCATTCCTCAGTGTTAAAAAACTCAAAACCCTCCCCCGCAGAGGTCCTTCACACATATATTAACACCAAACTGGCAAAGCCAGTGGAAAAGGATTTTGCATTTTGGAAGCAGAACTAGTTAAGCGTTCCTGTGGGCCTGATCCCAAACCCACTGAAACTCATGGAAGTCGTATTGACTTCGACGGCCTCCGAGTCGGGTCTGGTCGGGAGTAATCCACTTCCCTCGCTGCGCCGGGGGTTTTATCAGCAGCTTTTACTCTGTGGTGAGACCCGACATGTGATGTTGTAACAGATACCTGGGTTTACATCAGCGTAAATGAATTAGGTTGGCCCTATAATCTGGCCTCATTTAAGAGGCATTTTAGCTGTTAGGATGAAATACGAACGTCGCTGATGCAGGGACCACAGTGAATGTATGCGCTGTGCACCGTTCCTCGTGCCCACGGGCGTTGGGCACAGGGTCCCGCGCGGCGCCCACTCACATTGTGCCCGGCCTCCGTTCTGCGTCTCCGCTTCCCAACACTGCTGTTCTCCAGATAAGCGGGATTTTTATTTTATTTTATGAGCAAGTACTTGCTACTGAAAGCACCTAGTACTCTAGTAAGGACTGTTGAATTTATTTTATTTGGTGACTCCCTGTTTCATCTCAGAACAAATGGAAGGCGTGTGCTGACCACTGGAAAAAAAATCACACCAGACGTGTCTAGAACACGGCTTGAGTCATCAATGGTATTTTTATTTCTGATTTAAAAACCATTTAACCTTTCTGATATTTGACCAAAATTAGAAACCTTTCCCTCTAGAAAACTCTTTGCAATTTGAACTTAGTGTGGTCGCTTTTTCATTACGTTTTACTTACTCGCACCTTGGTAAGGAATTAAGCAATCCCGTTGTGAATTTTAAACTTTCCCATCTCTTTGCGGCTCTATATGAAGGAAAAAAAGGAAACACGTTTAAAAGACTTTTGAAGTGGTGTTTCTATTTTACTCTTTTATATTTATGACCGCAAACCAAGGCATGGAGTATCAGTCTAGAGTACACAACACAGGAAAACAGAAGGATATCATAATGGTGCTATGCACTGCTGTATACTCCAGCTGGGTTTTGTTACCATTTTAGGATAACAAGCATTTTCATCAATAGTTAAGACTTGTTAATTGTGGAAGGAAAGCAGTATTATGTATTTGTCTGGCCTCATCTCTTACGTTAAGTGACAGCGGAGATGTCCCTGACTGTGGGGTGTTGTGAGACCGGTGTCCCTGCGCACGGGCAGTTCCTGCTGCTCAGTGCTCTGCGGTACACGGAGTTACGCAGGACATAATGTGGCCAGCTAAAGCCACTGGAACCAAGAGCTCCGTGTTCAATTCAAATAGAAATGGATGAGGGGCTGTGTCGCGGGAGGGTTCCCGCTTGTGCGCTGGTGGATGTGCTTCAGCTTTAATCTTTGAGATTAAACCTTTCCTTTTACCAGCAAACCGCCTCCTTCACCCCATTTCAGACATCCCTATTATTTTTGGCTGCCTCTGCAGCCTTGAGTGATCAAGCTGCATTCAGCTGGAGTGTCCTTGCAGCATCACCTACTTGCTTTCAAAGAAAATAGCTCCGAGATTCGCTGGGAAGGAAGAGGGCAATCCCGGCACATAATCCCGCACTATAAAATCCCCAAGTTGTGGTTCCAGGCTGCTTTCCGCCTATGTGCTGCAAGAGGGACTCGAGCCGTGTGGCTGGCAAGTGCCAGCAACCAAAATGTCCCCCAAGCCTATAAGGCTTATTAAGGCTCTTTTTAAGTCTGTGCCAATAAAAAGGGCCCATGCAACCTCTGAGTGAGGCTTCGTAAGCTTTATTTTATGTTCGGATAATTTGAAGCCAAACCATCACAGATTTCACATACAGAAATACCCCACGGAGCATCACAGACGGTGGAAGAAATATACTGAGGAAAGAGAGGACTGATAATTTTATGGCTTTCCTTGAAGTTAGGCAGTAAAATTGGCTTTATTTAACAACTTCCTCACTTCTGATTGCCATTTTGTTACCAGCGCAATGGTTTTAAGTGTAATTTCTTGTAAACACAGAGAACCTTTGGAAAGTGAGGAGGTAACAGATCAGGTTAGTTCAGGTAATTCACACCCAAGCGTCAAATGTTTGGTTTTGGATCAGGCTCCTGGTAGGACATGTCCGTGGCATTGAGGTCTGCCCCGAAAGGTGCTCTGCTGAGCCCAGCATGGCTGTTTGGCCCTTTAGGGGAAGAGCCCTCTTAAAGGCAACCGGATGGTTCGATCCAGATTCGCCAAGGGGGAACATGCATTTTTTTTGGAGGGTGAGGTGTTCCTAACTGGGAATATTTTTAAGCAGCCTGTTCCTTTTAACAGATTATCAAGATAAGTCTCCACTATGTTAGCTCCTCACTTGATGGTTATTCTACACAGAGCAATACAAATACAAATACACCTTTGCAGTGTGATAATTCCCACCAATTTTCTTTGGGAAATCATACATAGAAAGAAAAGCAAACACGATTGGGCATTAGAGGGAATTGTGACAATGCATGAGACAGCTCTATGTGTCCAGGGGCGTGATTGTGGAGATGGGAGAAGACGCTGTTGTGACCTTGGCAGGCTGTTTACCAGGCACTAAGTCACAGGCATTTCTTCTTCCAGTTATAACTTGTCTAAGGACTCAGATATAGCCTTATAATCTTTTGCTGGGGTTTTAAATAGAGTTGTACCTTGTCAGAGCTCAATTTCAGCAGTCTGCATGAGAATACACCGTGCAGCTATCACAGTGGGAAAGAAAAAAGAAATGAGCAAAAAATGGTGGGAAAAAAAGAGTTTTTATTTTGCTGAGCATATTTCCTTTTCAAAAGGCTGTCCCTCTAGCTGTCACAGGGTCCTTACCAGTACAGAAGAGTAAGAAAATCTGTGACGTGTGCTTACCTGTTCATGCACCAGGTGCCTGTGACGGCCGGGAAGGCTCAGAGCAGCCCTGTTTCCCTGGCAGGAAAGGGCTGCCCATGCTGCCAGCAGGAAAGGCAGCTCCCGGCTCAGGACCGCAGCGGCAGGAGGATGCGGCAGGGGCGAGGGCAGAGCAGGCCGGCACACGGGATGCGCTGCAGCGGGCTCTCCGCAAAAGCAGCAAAACAGCAGCTCTGCAGCACCTTTTGGCACGGGAAAACTGGAGTCATTCTAAGATGATTCCTCAGATTTAAGAGATGATGGGTAATTTTCAAATGCTAAATATGTCTTGAATACGCTGTTCTTCATGCTTTCCTCTCCCCAGTGCCGTATCTGTTGTATCTACATACATGAGCTCAGCAAACTAACGTGCCTAAGTCACCTCCGGGTATCCTGGCCTCCCAGTCAGTCTCTTCCTCGTGAGGCTTAGCATGACTGTGTGCAACTATGTGCTCATTTTTATGTATTTATGTCAGGATTTGGCGCTGCCACTAGCTCCCAAGATGAGTCCAGGGCTGAATTAAGGTACTGGTCTTGCTCTTCGGGTCCAGATATATTCTCGCAATCCCTGATCTGCAGAAATAGCTGTGTATTCTGTGAGGTAGTGAAGGTCCAGATGAAGCTTGCGAGTGCTGGAAAGAGCACTGTTGCTTTAGGCTCCCTGCCTGTGGAATGACATATCAGAAATAATAAGTCTGAGTCTAAGCTGATGTCTAACAGCATCAGAACAGGCTGGGAGACTTTGCTTCTGCAAAGAATGGAAACGAGGAATTTTACAGCAGTAAAAAAAGAGGTTAAGAAGAAAAAGGAAAAGAAATAGCGGTTTGAAAGATGAGAAAAATAATTCTGTCCAAATATTATTCTCTGCTGCTGTATTTTCATTGAAGTACTGAATTGATAGAAATACTGTCACGAATGCACATGAAGTTGGAAGGAGATACTAATTTCAGAAATTGTCTGGATTGTCTTGATACAGAAAATGTTTCAGTAAAAAAAAAATCCATCAACACTTTTCTACGTGTTTAAATCTGCCAATAGCTTGAAGACATGTTCTGCAGGAGGTTAGCAAGAGAAAGCGTGTTTTTACTGTTGGTGTTCCAGCCAAGCTCTCTGGCTCTTGGAGTTCCTCATCCCGTTCTCCTGCAAGATCCCCTTTCCCGATCGTTGAGGAGCTCGTGCAGACAGACGTCCGGGAGGCCCATCAGATGTGGCCATACGTCCTGCAAGCCTCAGACACCACACAGATAGCGCTGGCTCTGCTCTTGTTTCCTAGTGCTCCAAGGCAGGATCGCAGCCCCACAGAGCAGGGAGCTAAACTGGCCTGAGGCCGGTGCGAGGTGGCTGTGATTCTGGCTGGTCACCTGGCTTAAGCCATGGGCAAATAGGAGGTGGATAAGGGCAATCTTCACTTGGTCACTCTGCTCCACTCCCCAACATTTAAAAGTAACTTTTATCTTTAAAATAAGAATTATTCTCTCTCTTTTGGACTTCTGGATGATCGTGGGGACTGTGTTCTGTTGTGAAGTGTCATTCGTCTCAGAGCTCCGGATCACAGCCTGGCCTTTGCTTTCTGGGAGCATCTCTAAGGGTTCTTTACATGTCTATATAACAGCAATATTTTATCTAGCCATCTCTTGTGCCATTTCCTGACATACAAAATTATCAAGACTACCCATCAGTAACCCTGGTGTTTCCTTGCCTACAGAGCAATTATGAAATAGCTTTTAGGATAGCTTTTTGTCATTACTGCTCTTTCTTTCTTTCTTTCTTTCTTTCTTTCTTTCTTTCTTTCTTTCTTTCTTTCTTTCTTTCTTTCTTTCTTTCTTTCTTTCTTTCTTTCTTTCTTTCTTTCTTTCTTTCTTTTTTCTTCTCTTCTCTTCTCTTCTCTTCTCTTCTCTTCTCTTCTCTTCTCTTCTCTTCTCTTCTCTTCTCTTCTCTTCTCTTCTCTTCTCTTCTCTTCTCTTTTCTTTCTATTATTTAAAATCTTTTTAAAAAATCCTGAATTATGTAGTGTCAGCTGAAGTAAAGCAACAGATTACACTTGAGTTATGTCATTGCTAACTTCCCGAGTGTTTATGTGAGGAAGGGCTGTTGAACTAAGGTGTTAAAAGAAAGTGGTGCAGAGGACAGCACATCTGCTTTTATAATTGTGTTCTAACGAAGGGGGATTGGGCATCCCCTGATGTTGTCCTGGAGCCTTCCAGGTCTCCAGGAGGTGAACGTGGATGTCAGGCTTCCTTTTGGAGCTAATTTCTTCCTGTGGCCGCATGAGGATTTCTGTGTGTGTTTGCATTCCCAATGCTTTGAATATCATAGGGCTTGGCATGATGGGAGGTGCAAGAGTGAAAATTACTCAGTGCACATAAGAAGAAAGAAATTGCTGGAGTGTTTGCTGCTCCTCCTGGCCATTACCTCCACAGAGTGGGACAGGTCCCTGCTCAGCTGCACTGGATCGCTGTGACTCCTTTGTATTTACCTCCATCTGTTTGGGACTTGTTTGTAAAATAATGACTGGCACCAAGAAGAAAGTGCAATCACTGCCCTGGTGTTTTGCCTAACAGCACTTGGGGTTTTCTGCAGAGGCTGTTGGGGAGGGCCGACCAGCTCATCATTCCCACTGGAGTTTTGTGGAAGCTACAAGAAATGATCTGACATTTTCTGGACTAATACCAACTTCTGAGCAAAGTTTTCACTTATTCAGCGCTGTGTCTGCTGGCACTGTTTTTTCAGTATTGGTTACAAAATCCAAAAGTAATAGACGGAGGATTTTTTCCCTGTGTGCTTTGCAGATGAGGATGGAGATGAGCTCAGGTGAATGACAAGACATTTGTCTCTAGAACAGTCTCCCTGTCACAGCTAACATGCGGGGGGAAGAGTTGCTAGATGCCACATCTTGTTCTATTCTCTGCCACAACCTTGAGTGCTAGAGCCTATATTCTTGTTTCCTCTTCCAATCCATAATTCTGTCATATTTTGTATATTTTTCACAAAGTACATATAATTAAAAATGATCATTTTTGGCTGCAGGTCTAGATCATCATCAGTCATAGCAGGGTGTTTCTGCAGATTTGTGCTTCCCCATTTTATTAATGCATAATGTGTTCAGGATGCTCAAAAGAAAGGCTGTCTCTTGAAAGCTAAATGTTCCTGTCGAGCATCAGGAGGTCTTCACGTGAGGTAGGATTTCCCAGTGCTGCTGCTGGATCTTCAGCAGGAGAGGTGATAGAACAGCACCATCTAACTCTATTTTTGTAAGTAAACAATATAAAGGTGCAAATCCTATGAAAGCAAGTCTCATAAAAATAGCAGCAGAACTTCATCTTCCCTTGAAGCCTTTGTTGACCATCCTTGAGAGCAGAGCTGTGTCCATGTTGTTAAGAGATGTGTGCACCAGGCTGTGGCAGGCAGAGCTCTCTGCAGAGAAGCAATTACTGGAGTAGCAAATACAGTAACCTGGCACTGAAAGAAAAAGGATTTGCAGCTCCTGGTGCTGCCATCAGGGCTGTGGGCACCTTTCCCTGTTCATCCCTGCTCTGGTGGGAACCACGGTCTTGGCAGGCTAAAACGAGCTCTGGCTTGAGTAATAAGGAAGTGGGAACCTGTTGATCCATACAGACCATCTGAGAGCTGCACAACTGGAGGTGATCAGCTCTGTTCCTGCTCATTTAAGGATGACCTTTTCTGTGTACATTGTGGATGGGCTTTGCCCATCACAGGTTCTAGGTAAAGAGCGAGAATGTTGGTCGACAGATGAGCACACAGAGACCAGCCGAGTTTGCTTTGCTCTAGCACTGTATCTGCCTGCCTCCTGTCCGCCTGCCTGCTCTGAGCTACCAGGGATGTTGGACAGGCTAGAAACAAGTGCCACATGTGGGGCTGGTCACAGCGTGTGTCACTTGGTGCGTTACCATGGGCTCCTTCCCCTCTCCTCGAGCGCCTCTGCAGCCGTTTGTTGGGCTGGCAAAGTCTGCTTAGAAACACGGAACGCGACTTCTGACCCGCCAGAGGCGTCGCTTGCAATTAAAAACTGCAAATCTGTGTTTATCTACCTTCAGCAGAGCTGACTTCAATGAGTTCCTGCGCTCTTTGCTGGTTCACTCATGGCACTTGTTTATAAGCGCTTTATGTTGACAGCTATTTGATGAGGCCCGATAGTTTTCCTAAGTTAATGTTATATAATAAAGTAAATGCAAGCCAAAAGCAATAGTAATGTGATAAACAAAAAAATCCAAATGCTGGGTGAGAAATGTAATGGAGCGAGGGCTGAATTCTGGTGGGAGTTTGGTTTAATCTAAAGGTTACAAAAATTTATAATCTGGGTTTAAGTAAATTGGCTCTTTAGTCCCAGAGGTTTTGCTCTTGTACTTCGTGTGCCTCCAAAGCTTCCACTAATGCCAATGGGAGTTTTGGGTGCACAAGAAATGCGGGTTCAGGTACTAAAGTTACAGATTGGCTTGGACCAAAACCCCTAATCCAAATACCTCCAGCTTTTGAAAGCATTTGCCAATTGGATTTGAATCTGGACACAAACATTGTGGCTTGAGCTCATCTGAGCTCACTTACATCTGTGTAAATCTGTAGTATGGCCCTGGTCCAGCAGAGCACGTAAATATGTGCTTAATTTGACTTCAAGGGGACTATTGTGCGCTTAAAGCTAAGCATGTGTTTAAGTGCTTTCCTGGACTGAAGTCCAAATACATTGGAGTCAATGAAATGACACCAAATAGCGCAGCGCAAGTGAGATCTGAAATGAACCAAAATGTTTGCATTTCTACCTGGAAATGAACACGCTGTTCATATCCTACATATCCTGTATACACTTTGTATTTTCATCCATCTGCACATAATGTATTCTTTACGGTAACCTGTCCATTCAGTACAGTAAAAAAGAAATATACTTTGAATTTTCCTGCTCTATTACTCATATTTCATGAAATGTGTTCTTATGCCAAGTGTCTGTTTATATATATTTATACATGTTGTTTCTTTATTGATATTGGCAAGATACAAGAAGAAAAGAAATATTTTACAGTTAAAAACTTGTAAACAGTTTTATCCCTCATTTAAAACACTTTTTTAAAGAGTTTACCTGACCTGGCCAAATTACTTCAACTTATTTTCGGTTTTCACCAATATGAAAAATGTTTGTAAAAGACATAGGTTTATTTTTAGCTACAAATACGTTAAGCTTGTTTACAATGTAAGCAACATTTGCATGTGTCTTTACAGTTAACTCTTAAAAAAGGCCATTTTGCTCTATTTTAAATCCCACTTTTAGTGACTGCTGCACTACATAAAGCTGTCAATGAGTATTTTCACATGCATACATTAACACAGTTTAAAAGGTCATTTATCACTTTTTGACTGCTGCGTAATGCAAAGAAAACGTAAAAGGGTTAACTGAGCTTAAACCTGTAAAGATGATGTAGGCACAGACTAGCAACAGCAGTTTAAAAATAGACATTTAACAAAATAAACACAACAATAAGGATTAGTATTTGTGCCTGTGTCTGATAGCTGCAGTACAGGCATGAAGAACAGCTGTGTGTTGCAAGCAGCTCGTGAAGGAAAAGCAGCAGCTTGCTATGATCAGGATTGGTCCCTGTTTAAATAAAATTGGTCTTCTGTCTCCAAATGCTCTAGGAAAGGCTCAAAATGGGATTTGGTGGTCTAAGTTGTGCCCTTTTTGGTTATGGAAGTTGACTCATGTCTTTTAAACTCACCACTATTTTCTGCTTAGAGTAACCAGATGTCAGATTAGATGCAGGGAACAGCTGGCTGAAAAGCGGGAAAATGTTTGCATGGCAATTTATGAGGAAAAACGCTTTGGTGTTTGGATTCTTTGAATCTGAAGGATATTCAGCTTTGTGTGAGAGGTGCCAGCGCTAAGGTTGCTCTGTAAATCTGGCTTGGAAACATGAGCGGGCTCCTGCGTTGAGCGCTGACCACCGCAGCGGCCGAGGTCAGCTCTTCACTGATTTCTGCAGCTTTACTTTGCTGCAGATGCAAACAGGATTTGGCTGCAGACCTCAAATCAGGCTTAATATTTGTTTAATTTAAGTCAGGAGTAAACTTTTCTCTCAAATAAACAAGAATACTATCTTGTGATGCGCGAGGCGTTTGCTAGCCGAAGGCAGGGATGGATGGCGTGGAGAGCTCTGCCCTGCTCCGATGCCTCCTCAGTCCTGCTGTCACCGAAGTAAGCAGTAAAACTCCCGTGCAGAGGCGACCCTAAGCAGACAAGGTTTCCCTTTAAGAAAAATCACTAAAGGATTCAATTACACCATAAATATATTCAGTGGTTGCGAAGTGATTCTTTTGTATGTACAGCCAAACCCTGAATTCCTTTTCAAGTGAGTGACTGGGTGAGGATTGATTACAAATTCTGCTTTAAGTTACATCAGAATAACCCCACTAAAGTAAAATGCCCTTCCTCCCAATTTTCTTTACACGGGTAGCAGGAGGAGCCCGAGCCTGCGGCTCCGAGTGTGCCCACGGCTTCCCGCTTTTGCCGACTTTCAACTGGAGCTGTAAGGAATTGAGTCCCTCTCTGCAGCTCTGTGGAGATCTTTATGACCTGGAGTAGCACCTGCGGCTGACGGGGTGCTTTACCCTGCTAATCCAAAGGCAGTTTTGGCCCTTGAGATTTTGAGCCAGGGAGAGAAATGAAGAGCTCCAGTTACAAAGCAGGGGCATGATGTAATCACCATGGTGCAAAATGCTGCAGGACCCTTGGGTGGGAAGATGTCATATAAATCTTGGTTGCTGTTTTTTGTTACATATCTGCCTGGCTACATGACTAATGACTTAAGGTAAAGAATGGGTAGTGCAGAAAGGAGTAATTAACAAAAACATCCTTCTGTGTTTTNGAAGATGTCGTATAAATCTTGTTTGCTGTTTTTTGTTACATATCTGCCCGGCTACATGACTTAAGGTAAAGAATGGGTAGTGCAGAAATGAGTAATTAACAAAAACATCCTTCTGTGTTTTCTGCTCAGCTTCCATGACTGGGAAACGCCGTTCGTGGTCTCCGTCTTTAATGAGCGCTAGGGAAGGTCTCATTTGAAACCTGGCAATCCCAGGTTTCCTGCTCTTACTTTTAAGACAGTCAGCGTTAGTTTTCCAGAGAGCTGCCAGTAACAGCCTTGACGTGACGTGCTTGGGCTGCAGCTAGTTTTCTGGAGCGCAGGGTGGCCCAACACAGGTGCATTAGCAAAGGGAGCCTGCTGCAAAACACTCTGCATCCAGCGGCCCCGTCAAGAGGCCAAGCTCCGTATCCCGGCCGGCCGGAGCGTCCAGCCCCCTGGCAGTGTCCCCGGCTGTGCTATGGGAAAACTTGTTTTGTTTAGCACTAGGGAAACAATGAGTATAAATAGGAATGACCGAACCTAAACACTCTGTTGTCTGTATGCACTGGGTGCTATGTTCCTGGTTAGTTTATGACACCTATTTTTTTTTTTTCCTGAAGGGCTCGAGTCCCAGCCTGCAGAATAGCTGCTGTGGAGTGGAAGCATTCCTGCTATTTTCCTCCAATTCAGAGGAAGCAAAGCACTTGTTGTGTTACCTTGGTGAATCGAAAGTGGTTTTCACTTCCCTTAATTAAGGCTCCTTTGGCAATTGCCCCTCCAAGGTGGAGAGCGGAGCACACTCAGGAGCAAGGCACTGATGAGAATTCCTAAATTCCTCTCCTCGCAGACTTCAAAGGCGAGTGTATTGCTCTGTCTAAGAGGCACCAATTATGTAAACCCTGGGCTATTCAGCATGTTCTATAATTATTTATTTTCAGCGAAAGAGGTTTTAACCCAAACTAGACAGAAAACTGGCATTTCTCCAGTTATTAGATTCTATTGAAAAAGGCATTAAACAATGGGCAGGGTAACATGGTAGGTTAGTGTCCCTTCATCCTCCTGACCTAAGCATATGTCAGAGCTGTATGGAGCCGACCAAAATTACTTGGATTTGATGGCCATTAAAGGTCAGGAGCAGAACGGGATCAGATGTCTTGGCTGAGGTTGAAGTGCACAACATTATATATTGATAGTAATTAAGTTGTTTCATTTAATCAGAGCCACCAGATTTAAAGGCATTGTTACTGTATTGGGACTGGGAGGAGGCAAGAAAAAGCTTAATATAGGCTGAAGGAGGGAAAGAGAGAGAGAGAAAGGGTTCTGGAATGAGTGAATTATGTCCCTAGAGTATTTTTTTATTTTATAAACTGAATGCAAACCTGATGGAGAACTATGGAAATGAGTAGTCATACAGGATACATACACACACTCTCTCAATATTCCTATACTGTGGGTAATGAAAAGTGCCTTCAGGGATAGGGTGGCCTTACCATTCATCAGTGCCATAGCCTTAAGTGGGTAATAACTAAGAGCTCCCATATCTAGTGTGTATATAAATTCTAGCTCCTCAGTATATTTGCTGCAGACTGTATTTAATTTATACAATTCCTTAGCTTTAAAGCTGTCAATTGATAACATTCAATCTGTGAGCCTGACTGATAAAGGGAAGGGAGGTGCTCTCTAGTGGTTAGAGCAGGAGGAAGGTGTGAGGGGCAAAGGGATGGGAGCAGAGAGTGACAGTTCAGCCTGGCTTCACTGAGGCCAGATGACCCCCTGCAGCCTCCTCCCTCCTCCTCGGAGAGAGATGCTCTCCCTTGGAAGCTGGTGCTTGGAGGATGTGGCATCTGGCAGCAGCAGCAGCAGGGCAGAGTCCCTGGTCCCTCCTGCCAGCAGCAGAGACGTCCCCCTCTCCATGTGAGCAACCAAAGGGAGAGGGAAATGTCCCGAACCTCAGGGCTGCCAGCAGTGATGCCCAAGACTCCCCAGCGTCTTTGCAGGAGGTTGCCCACTGTGTGGCAAGCAGAGCACATCTGTGGTGAGATTCCCATCTTTTGCACTTGCTCGCAGTGGGGATGGGAATGGCCTTCTCCTACGCTCCTGCCCCGCACAAGATTGAGCAATGCTGAATGCGCTCCAGGTAGCTTCTGTATTTTCCATCTGCACGGGCATGATGGCCAGAGAGTCAGTGATGGAGCTGTCTGGCCTTTGGAAGGAGCAAGAAGGAAGGATACCCCCAGCAAATGAAGGAAGACCGGTCAGCGTTGGCTTTGCAGGACTCAGCTGATCCCCGATGCACAAGTGGATGCTGAACTCAGCCATTGCAGGCAATGCAAGTGCAGAGCTGACCCTCAGGCACAGCAGGAACAGGGCACACGTGAGTCTGTGACCAAATGACATTCCACTCATCCGCTATAAAGAGAGCTGAACTCTCACACTTGAATAAATTTGAGAAGTCAAAGGAAAATGGCCAAGCAGTTGGGAATTCAACTTGCGAACCCAATAGTGTACATTTTCATTGCATGAAACAGGCTATTATTAGAGGAGACTTTTGTTCTCGATCCACATTTCAAATGGCTTGGTGTCAAGAATCTGGATCCAGCTTCTTTGGCTCGGTTTTTGTTTGAATTTATAAGGTGTAGTGGTTTCTCTTGATCCTAAGCTGAAGCAGGGCTGCAAAGGCTGCACTGCACCCCACTGACGCCCTGCAGAGCACCTCTTCACAGTGACAGCACCTTGGAAAGCTGCTGTCAGCTCCCGTGGGGTCTCTGGAGACACCATCCTTACGGCCACGTGATTCCACTGGAGTTTTTGGTGCTGGCACCAATATGAAGCAAAGCAGGTGTCTCATGAAAGGCACTTCAGGCTCGCAGAGCCGGAGGCAGCCAAATCACTTGTTGCTCCTGAAAATTT
The DNA here is from genome assembly GCA_013389825.1 of Crypturellus undulatus. Lineage (NCBI taxonomy): Eukaryota > Metazoa > Chordata > Aves > Tinamiformes > Tinamidae > Crypturellus > Crypturellus undulatus. Next base: position 15,823 of record VWPW01031898.1, read on the forward strand.
TGGCCACGGTAAAATCGGCTGTTCAAAGAAAACGTCTGTGCCTCAGTGCTGCTTTGCTTGTAGCTGAGCAAAGTTATTCACAGGGCACATTAGGGACGGCGATGCGGCAGGGCAAGTGCTAAGGATGGTGTGCGCTGCCCTGTGCAGAGCCCAGGAGGGCAACCTGGCTCGCAGGGTGATTTCTCCCTCCATATGGGAGTCCTAGAAATGGGAATTCCTTCAGATGCATCGCCCGGCTCCTGCAAGCTTCTTAAAAGTAACTTAATGGATTGATTGGAAGGGAACAATAGTGAAGATGAGATGAATGCAAACTTTGTAGCTGAGGGATGAGCAGCTTGGTGCTCTTGTGGAAGGGCCGAGCGATGGGACGTCCGTGCAGGCCACTGTGCTTGCTGGTTTGCCTAAAGGAAATCCCCCTGCCCTGGCCACCAGGCGATTAGGTAGGTGTCCTTCAGAGTCTGTCTTTGCAACCTCACCCCACTCTGAATAGTGCCCTGAAACGTAGGCTTATGAAATTCCCACTAATTCTGAGCTGCTGCGTTAAATCAGCTACTGCTTAGGCAGCAGCATTGTCATTAGCTCGAGGAGCTGCTCGTTAGCAGCGTGTGCTATTACCACTCCTGAAATAACCGGCCAGAACAGTCTGCGCTCAGATGGTGTTTTGCAAATTCTGACGCGAGTTTAAATGGTTGAAGCTGCAGTGTTGGTACCAGCCTTGAATCAAATGGAATCTCAGGCTGCGAAGGCAGTGCCCAGGCCCCTCTGCCTCAACAAAGTCAATTGGTTTCAAGTAGCCGAGAGTGGAAACATTTGCGTGAATTTGCTGCCGGATCTGGCCAAAAGACATGCGAGACAAACAGGAAACTTGGCGTGGGGCAGCATTTCAGGAAGAGGATGTGAGGAGGAGTGGGCACTGCACGATGGATTCCTGGAAAGCTGATTGTGAGGAAGCGTCCGCAGCAGCTGGAGGAGGCGAGGTGAGTAAGGAGGATGGTTATTTCAAGCACAATAGCGAGCACGACACGAGATGCACATGGGCAGAGGAAACACGGCTGGGGCTCCGTTCGGGTTTGCTTGGGGCTCGCACCCAGCAGTAAGGACTCATCTGGCTCAGCAGCACAGGGCAGAGGGGTCACGTCATCTAGATCCTCCACACGCCTCTGCTAAACCTTTACTGCCCCTCGTATCTGTGAGCCCACCATTTTCCAGGCACTGCTGAGCACATTACTGGAGCAAAAAAACTCCACTAGAGAAGGGTCCCGGCTCAATCAATAAACAAGCACTGAGCAGAGATAAATAAACTTGAAGCGGACATCATAATAATTAACCTACTGCAGGGAGAACAGAATGATTTAGCCCTGATTGAACATTTGGCAAAGACATTTTCAGCTGGCTCCTGCTTTGTCCAAAGTCCTTCAACGAGAGAAAAATCTTCTGAAAAACGATTCAGAATGGCCCAAATTGCTTGTGATATTCCAAAATAGGAAACAAAACAAAACAAAAAAAGGAACATTTGCCAAATAAGAGCCGCAACAGGTCTTGGAAGCAGGAGGAGTGTGACGGAAACAAACCTGTTGGAATCTAGACAAGATGCACACGGCTGCAGCACAAAAGAAGGAAGGAAGGTGACCACCATGAACAGTGCTGTGCTGCGTGAAAATCCTATACCCTTCTAAGAATAAGTCTTCCAATATATGGGCCAGGAAACAGGGTGGCTTCAGCCTGGATGCCTAGCAAAAAACAAAGCGCCTGTTTGTTGCTGCGTTAATGCAGCAGGTGCAGGTTTATTTAAACAAGAGGTAGCTATTGTTTCGTGGGCGAGTGAGGGGTGATTTACAGGCTCGTGGCACAGACCCAGAGAGGCAGGGTGAGGGTGTCAAGTCATGGTGTTTGCCCCATGGAAGCCGTTCTCCCGCCTGGCTCTGGAGCCTGGCAAGAAGGTAGAAGAAACTTAAAGGAAATGGCCCCGTCAACTCAACTAAAACAAATTGGGAGGTTTCACTGGACTCACCAGTATTTGAACAGGTAGATTACTGACTGTGAGGACCTGGATTCGGGATGACAGAGAGATGCTCTCAAGTCTATGTTATGCTCTGGGAAGCTTTATCCATGGGGATCTGTTGAAAGAATTTGGCCATATGAATGTTGTTGGCTTAGCAAGACACATTAAAGAACAAAAATTACCGAATATTTTCATTCCTAAAGTTTATTTCAACCTGTGTTACTGAGCACAGGACTGTCTAGATTGTCCTGCTGGATTCCGGTATCTGCAAACACACTATGATCTGACTTCTGCTCTTCAGCAAAATCAATACTGTTTGATTTTGCTTCTCTAGAGCTTCATTGTCTGCAGGCATTTAGTTATTTCCATTTCTTTTCTCTCTTGTTGGGAAAGCATCTTTGGAGAATGCACAGGCTGTTTTTAGCTGTGCTCTTGCTGAGTCAGAGCTGTCCCAGGTGCAGGGTAAGACGGGGTGTTCCACCCCCGAGCAGCCTCTGTGTTGCTCTAACTAGATGCTGGTGGCTTTTCAGCAGCTGGAAAGAGAGTTTCTAGGCTGGACTCTTTTATTTTGCTCTGTTGTAGAGCAAGGATAGCTCCTTGGGAATACATGGATTTGCACCAAAGGGAAAGTGATTCAAAAAAGATTTGGGTGAAGCTGAAACTTGCAGTTAATCTACTTCCAACCTGCCAGATTCTCTCTGATTGACCGTAGTTGCCTGTGTTTCTGAGCGAAAACTGTCTTTTCCTTTTCTTTTAATTCTGGGTTGATGCTGATGCAAGCACGTGGTGGTGGCAGCAGGTTCATGAAGCAGCCAGGGCTGCCCCCAGCTCAGCCTTGGCTGTCAGGTTGTGCTTGCCCAGAAATACACTGTGAATTGTGTGTACAGGTGTGTTGGCCTCGGGATGCTTCTCTCCTGGGCTAAGATGGCCAAATATCAGAGCTGGCAACACTCTAGATTTCCTTTTCTCTAGAAAATTATTAGGCCGGGCTCATTGCACAGACCTATGGTAAACGACTGTCCCTTCCTCAGTGAGCTCAGCAGCTAAAATTAATAGTGATTTTGAAATGACGGGTGCTTTGTGAGTAAGGCTGTTATTACTTCTTATTTTTTTCCGTAGAAACGGAACATTTTATTACTTTCACTGAAGAAATCCATGTTATCAGTTTCCTTTCATGCAACAAAACACCCTTCCATTCTTCTTCAACAAACATTAACAGCTCAAAGCCTGTACTGCGCTTAGCATGGTGAAAATACTGCAGAAATGCCAAATATCCTTATTATTTTTCCTCCCAGAGCTTCCAATGCACCGAATCTACCAAGCCCAGATAAGAGCATCTCCAAGGGCCAGCACCGTGACATATTTACGGGCTTGCAGCTTATATCTTTCCAGGCAATTGTCTTCAAACAGACAGTGTGTTTCTGCGTGTCGGGATCACAGGGCTGGAGTTTGCTCCGAGAGAAACGTTGGATTGTGGCAGCGCTGACCCTTGCGCCGACAGCAAGTGCTTCTCGCTTCTGCTGCCTTTTTTATTTATTTGGACGGGTTGGCAGCCTGAGCTATTCTCAAGGATTTGGAAAAGAGCCACAAACAGGAATTATTGAACAATTGCTCTGTGAAACTTAAGATAACAGTTTGTTCCACCACAGTGGAATTGCTTTGTGGGAGAAGGAAATTATCTTTTTAGCTCTTCATTAACATTATGTGAGAAAAATAAAATTAAAGGCTGATTGTGCCTGTCAGAGGACAGCAAACTGGTTCCTGCAAGGGGCAGAGAGGACAGATGTTTGCTGGTGACACCCAGGGAGGGGAATGTTTGCAACACCTCAGACTGTGGGCGAGTCACAGGTTTCGAGTGGCTTTTAATGTTTGGGGAAGCGCTCACTGCTGCTTTACTATTAGCAAATTAATGATTTGCTCCGAGCCCAGCGTGACTGTAAATTCTAGCTCACGAATGCGAGTAAGTGCTACCCTTGCCTCCTGTATAATAGTAGTTTGCAGACGGGCATGAATGTTTTGTTTGAATTGATATTCTTACTATTATAGCCTGAGTTTGGGTGTTTCTGGTTGGGATCCCAGAAACGAACCAGAATTCCCTCTCTACAGTAGCTACATGAAGTAGCACCGCTGCCCAGGGGTTTATCAGCAATATTTGCTGGAGGGACAGAACTGTGGACAGCACAAGTGCACCTTAATGTAGTAGCCCAATCCAGCTGCTCTTGGGGCCCTTGGGAGCCTGTTTCTGTTGGCACAGACCAAGGAGAGGGAGGTGCTGGGTGCAGGAACAGTGTGCGGGGTGTCGGTGCCCAACCGGGCTGAACCTGTAGAGCTAAAGCATTAGCGACCTGAGGGTTTCAGCGCAGCCTAAAGCCCTGGAGCTCCGTTATGTTGGTTGGATGTGCTGGGTTTCCTGCCTCCCACAGGAGCTCCGCACACGCCCCGACGCCGATGATTTTGTCACCCTGGAATTCAGAGGGAAGCTCTGAGGATGCTGAGATCCAAACATGAACTTTATGGGCAGGCCAAATTTCAGCGTGATCTGTGAACTCAGCGCCTGTGCTTATCTGTGTTTGCAGCACGCGCTGGGACATCAAAATACGTGCCTCGGAGGCGGTAGGAAAGGGGCGAGATGCTTCTTTAATCACGTCTGATAAATTCTCACTTGTAATGAGAGCCCTAATTAAGGGAAATTACCTATTGGAAAAGAGTTAAAAGGGGCCCCCCTACTCCTTCCAACAAACTTAAAGACAAAAGGAAGTTTCTAACAATGGGTCGCTGGAGATGCATTTCCGCTCAGTTTTAAAAAACAAGGTACTGTCTAGTTGATGAGCGGTGAGGGCAAGGAGCGACGCTTTGATGAGCCCTCTCCTGCTTCCTGATATTGTGACCCTCGTAACAAACACTGCGCACGGAGAGCAGCACGTCTTCGCCACGCGGGGAGCGCGGGCGGGCGAGCCGAGGAGATGCCTCACTTGCAGGATATGGTTGAAATCCTGTTTTGAATAAGGTTTACATCCTTGTCACTGAAATAATATTTTTGTACCGTAAGAATCAATGCGAAGAGACAAGCAGACAGGTCCCCCGATATGTAAACAAGCCATCTTTGATGTCATGTCTTGCCAGCTTCTTGTGTCCCATGGGATGCCCAGGAGTTTAGCTACTCATTTACTTCTGCATGTCTTCAGTTTTGGTGCCAATAGGTGTGCTCATTCTAGATTTCAAAACGCCAGATAGGAGTCCCTTAATCTTGTCCTCGTCTTGCCCTTGTTGCTCTGAGATCAGCTCTTTCACTTCCACTCGGGTGGCTTAGGAAGCTCTGGTTTTCTGGTCAGCTCTGTGATTAGAATAAAAACGAGAAATTCTTGCTGGATTTCAGGAAAAGACGCTAGGTCTAAGCGTCTTGGTCACTGTGATCAGCTGGAATGAGCTTTCCACGTATCATTAATTTCTCCTTCATGGAGCATGCTGCAGTATGTACTGGATGTGGGGCTCCAGACATATTTTACACACTGATCTCTCTTTCGGGGGGTTGTTTTCCTACATCTCATTGTGTCTTATTCACAGCAGCCAGCATCGGGGAAAAGCAATTCATCTGCTTGCCTTCTACTATACAAATTACAGAGCTCGTTTTTAGTAAAGCAAATCAAATGTTCCAAGGCAAAAGAAAGGCTGCATATACAGCCAAAACCCCAGGGTCTGTTCATACACACAGAGAGGCTGCAGTCCCTGGGTTCGGTGTCCGGAGCAGATGATTAACAATAGCTGTAGCAGTCCCTGCAAATGCAGCGTTCCCCGTGTTGGGCACACGGAGCTCGGAATTGCATTTCTGAACTTGGAAAACATTTGAATCAATTTGAATCAACATCCTTTATTTATTATTTTTTTCAGCCTGTCCCAGTTGCTAATATAAAGAGCATCACTGTTCAAACCATTACTTTATTTCATGTCACCTCGTATTTGTTTATTTTTTCTTTCTGTGAAGCAAATCATCAGCAATTTTCCCCATCAGTAAGATTTTTTGTTTTGCAAAACCACAACCACAACCAGCAGTGGCTTGAGCCATGTTATTTTTTTATTGTTAGGCATTTGTAATATATTTGTATTACTTATGATATGAATGGGGCTTGTGCATATCCAACCACCGGAGCTCCCTTCCCCGCACCTCCATGCAATGGGGGTTATTATTAGCACTCCTGAAGTGAGAGGAAACTGGAGCGCTCAGGAATGAAGCCGTTTTCCTAGAGGTCCCAGAGGGAGGCAGGGGCTGCAACAGGAGTGGGGCTGCAGCCTGGCCGCTCTGTGCCCCACGCGCGAGCTCGTCCTCGCGCTTCGCAGCCGAGGGAGGGATTCGGCGCTTGCAGTGCTCCCGCTTGCAGTTCCCTTAGGGCTTTGCCTTGGCACGCCAGCAGTGGGCCCGAGGCTTTGAAGGGACGCTGGCCTTTCAAGTTCAGAGCCCATTTGAAGATTTTCCAGGTACCGCGAACAAACTCTGTGAGCGCGCTCACAAAGGGAGAGCCAGATGTCCAGGGCAGACCGCATCCCTGCAGCTCCGCATCCTGCCTCCCGCGGGGGATGTCCAGAGGAGGGCATGGGGACATGGCTCGCAGGGCTTCCCAGGCTGCTGCCCGGCCTTCGGAGCCCAGCCTGCCTGCTCAGCAGGCAGCAGCGGTGCCGGGAAGCTCCACCTGCCTGGCCGTGTGGCTCCCAAGGCTGCTAGTCTGAACCTGGCGGCACTTGCGCAGTGTCGGCACCTTTCCCTGGTGCTGGGAGCCCACGTGCAGCTGAGAGCGGCACATCTGCAGAGGTGCCGAGGCCGCTGGCTCCGCTCTGCAAGGCAGGATGTGAAACCTGATGGCCTTTCCCTGCGGACCACCCGAGTCCCAGCGACTCTCCTTGGCTGAGCCAGGGAGTGAGCAACGCCTGGGCCCATGGGCACCAGAGACCTCAGCCAGCTGCACACACACCGGGCTGGTGGCTCCGGCCATGGCACAGCACTCCAGGTTCGCTCCATGCAGCCCATCTGCTGCATCCTGCACTGTCCTGCTTCCTATTTCAGGAGTNGAACAAACTGTGAGCGCGCTCACAAAGGGAGAGACAGATGTCCAGGGCAAACCGCGTCCCTGCAGCCCCGCATCCTGCCTCCCAGCGACTCTCCTTGGCTGAGCCAGGGAGTGAGCAACGCCTGGGCCCATGGGCACCAGAGACCTCAGCCAGCTGCACACACACCGGGCTGGTGGCTCCGGCCATGGCACAGCACTCCAGGTTCGCTCCATGCAGCCCATCTGCTGCATCCTGCACTGTCCTGCTTCCTATTTCAGGAGCTGGCTGCGTCCTCCCGGCAGCCGTCACATACCCCGCCATCCCCGTCCCCGTCTCCCGGCGGATTCCCAGCCCATCATCCTCAGGCGCGTGGCGGGGCTCTGGGTCGCTCCCCGTTTCCCTGTGTTCTCACATGGGGAACGCAAGGCCGCGCTGGGCCCTCACCCTGTTCCCGTGCATTCCTTCCTGGAAAGCATTTTGGGGCTGCCGGTGGCGCAGGGAGGAGCTGTGCTGGGGTGTGCGCTCGCAAGCAATGTGTATTCAGATGCACTTCTGGTATAATTCGAAAATTGGTTTGTTTTATACCGGCTTCGGCCAAGAAAAGGAATGATTAACCGAAGCAGGGCTGCGCGCGTTACTCACCTTTAATTATGTTTGCAATACATCACGGTGATACGGGGGAGCAGAAAGCCTTGCTGTTTCCAGCACATTTGCCTTGTAGCATATGGTCCTACGGAAACAGTTTTGATTCAGAGCCCCTGGTAGCATATGGCAAAAAACTGCCCCCGAAGTTAAATTGAAAGTGGAGGGCAGTGGCGGCCCCCGAGGAGCCTGTGTCTCCTGCCAGCCGGCAAGACCAGCATCTGAATTCGTGTCACTGTTTCACTCATCAGGAAGATTTTATATTTGGTTTGGGACGCTGGCGCATGAGGTTCTGGATGTAAAAGTCAGAAGAGATATGGTTCCTGTAATGTCTGCAGAGATCCTTGTGTCGATAAGGTCAGCGGCAAGTTAATAGATTTTTATCTTCTCATCACATGAACTTAATATAGTGCAACTGTTTGAGGGGAGGGGAAAAAACCTTCCTGCCATTATTTTCTGACATGTTCCAGGGTTTTCTTAAAGACACCGTATGTCTTTATCGTGCCTTTTTGCTTAAAGTACAAATTAAATAATTAGCAAGTAAAAAAAAAACAAACAAACATAAATGATAGCCAGTGTTGCCCTGAAATGGAGGTGCGTAGGAGAAGGGAGGCCCCAGCTGAGCCCTGGCACCCTGGCCAAAACCCTCATAAGGGGGGTGACAATGTTGATGAATGTGCGGGCCGAGGAGGCATCGAGGGGGTGGTGGAGAGGGGGCTGCAGAAGGAGGTAGTGAGGTAGGAAGACCCTGAATCGCCATAAAGACCCGCAGCGCGAGACGCAGCCACCACGCCGGCTGTATCGGATGCACGGCCGGGAAAGGAGCTTCCCGCAGGTGCCTGGCACGTATGGATCAGCACAGGGGCTCCCACACCAGCAGCGTTGGGAAGCCAGGGCTGAAACCCGGCGGCTCCGTCCCCGCAGGATCCGTGGCGGGAGGGACGCCGCTGGGTCACGCTGCCTAGCAGGCCTCAGCGATCAAACGTGTCACACCTGTCTTGGCCACGGGTGCAGGTGTTCTAGGTCAGCTCTCGCTGTGGTTATCAATCGCTGACAGTTGACAGTTTAATTTTACACCACAAGTACCTCATTACTTGTGTAGGCACTTGAAGAACATGTGGGCACTGGATTGGATCAGTGATCAATGACAAAGGTTGCACAGGGTGCAAGTGGTAGCAGTAAAAGTGAAGGTCTCCGTGCATGAGTTGGCAGTGCTGGGGATACATGACAAGGGGAGTTTAACTGACAAACAGTCTGTCAGGGCTGGAGGGATGGAGAGTTGCCAGAGCGCCCGCTCGCCGCTGTAAAATACAACCCGCGATTACAAAAAAGGGGGCCTCGCTTTGAAAAAGTGTTTAAACAAATTTAATGCGTGTGGTGGACTGTAAATTTTTATTCTACAAGCATTTATTTCGTGACATGGGAGCATCCAGGTGTTCAGGAATTTAGTATTAACCAAAATGGGAGATGCTATTTTATAAAGATATACACGCACGCTGCGAGTCGCTGCCGCCTGAGCTTGCCCAATGGGCACAGATTAGGGATGTCCAATATATTCCCAAGCCTTTCCATACGAGATTCCTCCTCTCTGCGTATCTATATGACGATTTATGACTAAAGCCACAGTCATAGATTTCTTTGGCTACAACAGGAAAAATTCATTGTTTCAGCAGACTTTCAAGGGGTGCTTTAATCAATACCATCCAGCTTCCTATTTTGGTGCTTGTTTTCTTTTGCTGAGTTTCTAACATTTTTTTCCATGTCAAATCTTCCAGCCAGATTCTGTCGCTGAGGCGATGACTGAAAAAGCAGACATATGGCATTAGTTTTATACGGCAGCGGATCTCGCATTAGGATGCAAACCTCTGTGGCTTGGGAAAACGCCTTGAAAGATGCTTTGCTCGAAGTATAGCACGGCCACGTTATTGAGTGCACCTTATAATAGTTGGTATGGAGGGAACAATATTAACGAAAATAATGTGAATTTCACCCACACTGTAGTGAATAAGGGAAAGACTAATAGTCCTTGCCCTTTGCTGAATTGAACACATCTTAAAAAAAATACTCGTGATTATTTCTCACCACCTGATTAGGTGCAGGCTAACTTTGATCACATCACCTCCGGTTCCCGCCGAAAGGACACGTGTGGTGCAAGTCACCTTCTTCTGGAACTGTTAAAATGATTGAACAAGCAGCTCCAAAAACACACGGTGTTCAAAAATGAGATGCATGCTCCATGCTGGGGTTTTGCACTGGTTTAATGATAAAGCTGAAATCGTGCATGGCGCTGGTGCTGCGGGCAGAGCGGTCCTTCCACCGCCTGCGAAGACGAAGGTACGCGAAACACCCTGTGCTCTGGAGACAGAAAGGTCCCTCTTCACTCTTTAGAGCAGAGAGACCTTCTGTCTTGTAGAAAATGACAGTGGAAACCAACAGACCTTGTGGTAGAGATGGAAAAACCTCCCTATAAACTGTAAAGAACCCAAGTGAAAACACAGGGTTCAGATGCCTCTGAACTCGTCTTTCCTTTCTGAATCAAATTCAGGCTTCTTCAGTGTTTGGAATTATTACCGTCTTTTATTTATTTATTTATTTCAATTCAGTCCTCTTTCTGAATTTTGTTTTATCTTAACTCTATACACAAGAGTGGGAGGTTTTCTATATAGGGCGTTAATGTATCTAGGGGTAAAAGGAACTTTAGAAAATGTCAAAAAAGGAGACATTACCACAGATAATCAAATCACTGACTCTGATATAAGGTCTGAATTATTCTATCAATGTTCAGATAAGAGCTGAAGACTGTATTTATTATTTTCTCCCTCTTAATGCATGCAAACAACTTAAAGAAGTTTCCTTGACATTTCCGTGATTACCTCTGTAGTGAAAGAAAACCTTCCTATAGCATTTGAAAGAGGGACATTCAGTAGAACAGCTAATTCTTGCTGAGAAAATTCGGTATATTGTGGTGGCCCAATAGGTATAGTAACAGGCTTATTGTAGTTAGACTGATTACAAATGTGATCACTTGGAAAGGAACATGTAAGGCCAGCCTGAAAATAAGTGAGGCTTATGAGCCAAAAAATTCACCTTGACTTGCGATGTTAGTTTGGATAGTCCTGTCGGCTTTAGCAGGACAAAGATTGGGTAGAGTTGTTTCCATAGGATATTTTGTAAGCGCGTTGCGAATTGCCTTGAAATCAATAGATAGAAATAGTCCTGCTTGGGTTTTTTATGGATCTGTATGTCTAAGTAGCCCTAAGCAGAGAGGTGCTGAGGGGCAGCTGGGGATGTGCTGAAGTGCTTCAGTGTGGTGGCTCTGTAGGCTGGAAACTGGAGGGAAATGGGGACAGTGGAATGGGAGGCGAGGACGGGAAGCGGAGGAGGAGGAGAGCATGGACGAAGAGGGTGAAGGAGCTCCTCGGGTAAAGGATCTGTTGAGAAGAAACAGCATGACACACAGGCTGGGGAGGGTTGTGGTGAAGGGATGGAGCTGAAGGACATACCCTGATGGCACCGGGGGAAGCCTTGGGCTGGGAGGAGGGGAGTTGGTGGTTGCGCTACTGTTGTGGCAGGGATGAGCGGGAAGGGAAGGAGGAGGCAGAGAAAGGAANGACCGGGGGAAGCCTTGGGCTGGAAGGAGGGGAGCTGGCGGCTGTGCTGCTGTTGTGACTGACGTGGAGCACAGGCTCCGGCAGCAGGGATGAGCAAGAAGGGAAGGAGGAGGCAGAGAAAGGAAAAGAAATGGATTCCAACAAGAGGTGCATTTTCACGAGGTTCCGGCAACCCCGGAATGACTATGTCTGCATGCGGCCCTCACGGTGGGGCTGCATCAGACCACGTTAGCCACCCAGCACTGCGGCGAGGGGACCCTGCCAGTCACCACGTCCAGGACCTGACTGGACAGATTTCCCCACCATGGGGATTTGTGTCCTTTGAACTCGTGGCAGGCGCGCGACAGAACGTGGAAAGTGGCGTTTCATATCAAACAGCCCCAGAGCGGGCCAGGCCATGGGGCAGAACACGCAGCGCCAACGGCAGCAGCACCAAGGTGCCCAGGGCGCCCGGGTCTCGAGGCGGCCACGTCAACCCGGCCGTTCCAGCCCTTCCCAGAGGCCGGTCGCTCCCACCCGCCCTTGCATCTGCGATACGGACCCAGCAGAGAGTCTCTGCAGCCCATGGGGAAGCCGCCGTGGTCTCCCGAATGCAGCCGCTCGCTGGAACGGGCAGGAAGCGGGGCCGGATCCGGGCTGCGGTGCCTCCTGCCCTCGGTGCACGCTAGCGCAGCAGCNTGATCCGGACCCGGCAGAGAGTCTCTGCAGCCCATGGGGAGGCCGCCGTGGTCTCCCGAATGTAGCTGCTCGCTGGAACGTGCAGGAAGCGGGGCCGGATCCGGGCTGCGGTGCCTCCTGCCCTCGGTGCACGCTAGCGCAGCAGCCTGCTGCTAGCGCGGCTGCCATGGCAGAAACGGAGGGCAATTTTTTGCCAGGAATACACAATACCAGAAAATATTTGGCATCAAACAAAGCACCAAATTTTGCAGTGATTTATAGTCCCTGTAATGCCACTAACTTCACT
>VWPW01031898.1:28455-39812 GCA_013389825.1 Crypturellus undulatus
CTTCTCTCGCACCTTCCTCACCATGGGGAGTTGGCACGTTCGCCATGAACCCGGGGCAGCTTTTGCTTGCTGGTGTTTGAAGCTGGAGATGGCCCTCTGGATAGCACAGGAATGCGCCCGTGTGAGTGCCAGTGATATGGCAACCCTGGGTGTGAATTATTTTCTACAGCCATACCCTTGAATTCAGCAGGGCCGTAAACAGCCTTAGCTTTGTTGACTATTAAGGAGCGATGCCAGTTCGCACCAGTTGAGAAACTGGGCCAGTATTTTAAGATCTCATTTAATATGTTGGAAATGACAGCGAGTGAAAAATTGCTCCATTGATTCCCCCCACCCTCTCCGCAGGTTTCTTTTGTTTCAGTTTCTTTTCTGCTGGCTCCCACTCTTATCTCCCTGGCAGGGCGAGATGCTATCTGTGCTCTAACAGTGCTTGTGGAGCAGAGAGTGCTGCATTCAGCAGCGCTTCCTGGGCAGCCTTCACCCCCGCGTGCCCAGCAGTTTTCCTTGGCCAGGGCGCGCTGGACAGAGCATTTCAAGTTAATGAAAAGCACATTTTTCCATGTTTTTTAGGGCAAAATTCACCCGTCTTTGCACCGGCCTGACATAATTGGGCACTTTAGACGAGAAGGAAGAGCTCACATTCCTTTGTGTCTGCGCTGGAGCAGCCTGGCCGCCTGGCTCCAAGCCGCTCTGCTGCGCCTGCCCGGTGCTCCACTGCTCCCCTGCTGCTACCTGGCCTAACGGGACGGGTGGCAGAGTGGGACGGGGTGGCAGAGCGGGACGGGGTGGCAGAGCAGGATGGGTGGCAGTGTGACGGGGTGGCAGAGCCGCTGTGGAGGCTGCGGAGCTGCGGTTTTGCCCAGAGCCGCCGCGACTTTGCTGGGCGCCTGTGTTCCGGAAAGGCCACTTGGCATTTGTTCCGCACTTCACCTCTCCGAAGGGGTGCGTGCAGTTCCTGCAGAGATGTTATCCGGATCACGAGACTGCAAGTTCAAATCTATAGTAATTTTGATAATACTGGGATAACACCAGCAAAAGGAGTAGGGGTTTGGAGCCAGGTATATGCAAGTCCTTCCTGTGCCCTCGTTCAATTCTTTGCGGCTTTTTCTGCTGATTGGCCTGGCAGCGGGAGCATGTGTGTTGTGACATTATTCTACACCACTCGGAGGTGTTTCAAAAAGCTTAGAAATACCCTCCTGAACCATCTTTTCCATTAAAGGCGTCATTAAAGACGCCCAGCAGCTCCTGCCTGCTCGGGGGTGTCGGGGCAGAGCAGCTAACGAGCACAGGATGTTCCTCTGCAGCCGCCGCACGGGAGATGCGGCTGAGCGCTGCGTGCCCAGGGCAGCCTCCTTGCGCCTCTGTGCGGGGACCGTCCCTGCTGCTCCGGGGGCAGCACACGGCCTCGCCCTGCGCCTTTTCGTATGCGCTCCGGCGAGGCAGAGCTGAGAAGCTCGCCCCAAGCCTGCTGTTCCCAGCATGGGGCAGGATTTCTCTCATCAAGTGAGGTGAAATGCACTGTCTGTCGTGAAATACAAGGAAACAGCAGAGTGGGAGACCCGAGCAGCTCGGGAGCGAGGGAGGCGGCGAGATCAGCCTCAGCCCGGCGGCGACGGCGCAAGGGGAGCTGCAGGCCAGGCACCCCCTTTGCAGCACGCGCATTAACACTGCTGCCATTCAAGCTGGTTGTGGGAATACAAAAACAGCTTTCGGAGGTGTTTTATTTTCCTTCTGTTGGGGCAGGTTCTCGAGGGGTGGGTGAGCGTCGCCCGCGCCGGGCGCTGCCGCGGCCCCCGGCTGGGCTCGGTGCCGGGCCGGGGTGTCCCACGTGCTGCCCGCACATCTCCCTGCTGTTGCTCCGATGCTGCCCGTATTTGGTGGTCTTTAATTTGGCATTACATACCCGGGGCTTGTCTGCAGCTCGTATGATTCAAAGTTCTCCATGGGGTCTAATGTACAAGGCTTGGCCTGTTTTCATTAGGTTTCCCGAGCTCTCCTTCGTTCTCCCCAGTGTCGCAGCACAAAGACACTTTTGTCAGGCGGTGTTGGACTCTCCTCAAAATCCAAGCACTTTCAGGAAAGGACTTGGAAGTCTATCTTCTCAGTTTCCATATCCCTTTGCCCTCTACTCTGGCATTTGGTTTGATTGGTTGTAGAGAACTGCTTTTTTTTCTCCCCCCCCACTCCATTTTGCAAAGTTGATCTGTCCGCTCCAGAGTCCATCTTTCAAAAAACATACATTGAAAATCACCCAACGTATCTTTCTGAATTATTGCACATCTTAAACCATTAACTCCTTCAGTCTTCTGTCGGTTTGAACGCTAGGACCAAAATCATGATAGGAATGTTAAAGGATTATTATATTTTACATTCGTTGCCACAAGTTTAGTAAGAAATTTAATCCCTTCTTTTGCTCTCTCTCTCTCTCAAAAAAAAAAAAAAAGGAAAGAGGAGAAAAAGAAAACTGGCACCAAGCTTCCATTTGACTTGGCAACTTTTTCCCTAATGTGATTTGATACGCTTTACTAGGAAGGGTAACGTGCTAATGTTGCAGAAGAGGCTGATTTTTCTATTAATAAAAATAAGGTATATAAAAGATCAGGCATTGCTATGAAACTCTTCAGTCAATGAATTTATAGACTATTCTAAGTGGTAATGACATAGTGGAATGCAATCTTTTAATATTGGAAAATGTTTGGTTTGATGTTTCAGGGATTCCAGGAAATACTGTTATTTATATAGCTACATCTGTGCAAAAATTAAAAGCAGAAAAAAAAATTTAGAAAAAGACTTCCAGCCAGATAGTTTGAAATCAAGTCATCCAAAATGTTTTCACAATGTATTATATAAAAATAATCCTTTTGAAATTCTCATTTCTCTATCCGTTTCTTCAGAATATGCATTATGATTTATGGACCTCCCAGTACAGATATCATAAATAGAGTGTTGCTTCACTATTTACTTTCACACATTTTTATCCCACTTTGTAGATTACTTTTTGGGGGGCAGAGGTGGAAATAGTATTTCTGCCTATGGGATATAATTATACTATGATTGCTAGCGAAGAGGACACAGTTCAGCCCCAATGTTTCAATTAATAATGTACTGTCAGCTCTGAAGGATGATATTAAACTCTATTGGATCAAAGATTATCAGCTTCAGCTGGGGCTGCTGCTCTCAGGGCTTCTCTTTTTCCTCCTTTTTTATGTGCCTGATTGATTGACTCTGCAGTTTTGAGAATAATATTTTACTTAAAAGTAGAATATTACATTCTTGCGAGCCTGATTAGGTTACTTTTAAGGGCAGGAATTGGTTCCTTGCTTCATATGAGCAGATGTTAAGTTTCTTCCATTATATTTTAACATCTAACATCTTGCATATACCTTTTAATTGTTAATGCGGTAAGGCAATAAATTCAGTGTCTTAGGGGAGCTAAGAATAATTTTCCAAATTTCATTCTCTAGCCAGTTGCTAGGAAATGAAGTGCTTTGGTTAGTAATATATTTAAGATATTTGCAATGTCTCAGTTTAATATTTGTTCAGTATTTACATGAAATTCTCATCAAAAGGGAAAGCACAATTAAAATGCATTTGGTTTTTCATAGCATTTAGCACTGCCTTGAAATATACTACTAAAAATTATAAAATCATTTTGCAGACGAATAGGAAAATATTATTTGAAATCTGACAAGGTTTATTTGAAATAATGCTTACTTTTAAGAATAACTCCTTTTAGATCCCGGACTTCTACACATCTCACTGCTTTCCCAGTAGCATACATATCCTATAGCAATGTAACTAAATTTATATTGTTATAAATTTTTGAGGTTGGATTCTTGAGTTTTGAAATTAAATAACTACACTTAACAGTATTAAGTGTAGACTTGAATTTGATCAAAAATAAGAAAAGCACTTATGACAACCTCTGTAAATGCTTAAATACTTTAGTTGTGTTTGTGAGCATTAAATTTTATTATAAGGAGCCAACATTGAGTGTATATGCTCCTGTGGGACAGCTTGGACTTTTGGGAGATTAAGAAATCGTGCATTAATGAAATTCTGCAAGTTTTTTATTTAATAGATAATGCTTTTCAGGGTATGCAAAATAATTGGACGTGGAATGTTATATACATCTTTACACTCACACCGTATAATGTATATAATTACTCGGAGAAACTGCTTAACTTTAATGGGGCGTTTCTTGATCGTATAATAGGAAAACTAACAGCTTTAATTAAGATTTATGAAGCAGAGAGGTAATGTATTCTGCTAAATTAGGTAACTATTGGTGAGCAGTGCATTTTTCTGCAATTAAAGGCCCAATTCTGCAGCCCTTTGCCCGCGTGAGCGGCGCCAGCTCCTGCGAGCAGCCCTGGTGTCGCGGCAGCGGGTCCTGGTTCCACAGGGCTGGCTCTGCTGTCCCACGGCAGCTCCCGAGGCTGCTCCGTCACCCACCTGCACTGTCACCTGCCTCGGGCACTGGGCATCCCGCAGGAGAGTCCCGCGAGTGCCGCAGGCCGCTCCGGATCCTCTCACGGTTTTCATCTCGTTCCCTCGTTGCAACGGAAAAGCCAGCAGGTTCTTTGGGAATACGTTAGGGTGGGACGCAAGCAGTGTTTCCCCCTGGGAAAACATAACAGCTCACTGGAAGAGCAACACAAGATCTCCTGGGAAAGGTGCCACAGGCGATGCAGGCGCTGCCGGCCTCACGCTGGAACCCCCTGGAGATGCACGTGGAGAAGGAGCGGCCCCACGAGCTCCGCTTCTCCCGGTGCTGCCTGTGCTCCGTGCCCCTCCTGGGCCTTCTGCGGGTGCCGCTGGCTGTTTGCAGCTGGAGGGAAAGAGCGGCACGGCCATGGAGAGCCTCTCATTTCCAACAATGTTCAGTCCTTCGTTTCAAAACAAATTCACATCAGGGCAAGAGCAGCTTTTTCTAAGCAGCTGCTGCAGCCCGAGCCTCCATGTGTCGAGCTGCTCCTTATGGCTTCAGTAGGAGCACGACGTGCAGCAGAGAGGGATTTTGCTTCCTTATTTAACAAAGCACCCGGTCCCTTAATGGGTAGTTTAATGCCTGATAGAAAATGAAAGTATTTTTTTTTTCCTAAAAAATTCAGAGAGTCTTGTATTTACCCCCGACACTTCCATAGTCTTTCTGTTGAGAGCTGGTACAGGTCTTTATAAGACTTTTTCAAAACAGGCAAACCGAGGCAGGTCGTGTGGTCTAAACCCGGGGGTCAGCAGTGACTGGGAACTGTCTGCTGGGCCGCAAATCCCTTTTCCTGTTCTCTGGTGCAAGTGTTGTCTGTGGAGCCCCGAGCAAGCAGTATCCTGTACAGAAAACCCTTGGAATATAGGAGGAATAGGTTTGTTTTCTTTTGCTCGCCCCAATTTCACACTTCAGCTGGAGTAGTTACTGTATAAATAATATAGTACTTACTGTACTTACCTATACAATACTGTATCGGAAAATAATGGTAGCCCTTGGGCTCTGGGGTGAGAGCTGAACGTACATGGTTCCTCCCTGTCTCTCTGCCCTGTTCTGCATCCTGGTTCCTCCCTTCAAGTCTTGCAGTTTCCTGACGCTCAGGGGACCTCTCTGGTGGCAAGAAAAAGCCTTGGGCATTTCCCCATAGGCCACCAGCTCCAGGCAGTGACACCTCTGCAGGGAAAACATGTTGGGAAGGGCAGTAGGAGGCGGCGCTGATAGCTGGAGAGGACAGGAATTCAGGGAGGAATTTGGGGCCGCACGCGGTGCCACTTGGTGCCGTCCCGTGTCCGTCTGCACCTGGCCCGGCCTGGGAAAAGCCACCTCCTTCCCCGGATCAGCCTAGTGCTCCTCAGGGGTTTGCGGGGGAATTGTCCAAGATGTCTGATGACTCATGATTATTTAATAAATCAGGAGTTAAGAATCTGGCCAACTCTCATGACATCATGGACTTTTCTTGAAGCTGCTAGACTCAAATCATTTCAGGGGAATCTCAGCTTTCAGTTACAGAGGTCTGTTTCCAGCACCCTTTGCTCACAAGTGGTGCTTGCAAACATGGCCTAAAGCACAAACCCCAGTGTTTTCTATATATTTAAACTCACATTTTAACCCCACATTTTAAGTGTGGACTCCAGATTTTTGGATCCTGCTGGTTGGTGGTTTGGACCTGAGCTTCCAGGATGAGTTTGCATCAGTCAGGAGAGCTGAACACCGGCTCCAAGCCCTGCACATCATTCCCTTTTCCATGTTTCTCTGTGTTTCTGGGAAGGTGTAGCTTGCTTGAAAGCTTGCATGTCTTTGAGGCACTATTGCTAATGAATTTGGCTTGCAAAACACCCAAGCATTATACAGAAGAGGAGGCCATGGGAAATACATCTTCGAAAGTACAGCTAGCCAGATAAATAGACTTTTAAAACCAAAATAAACAGATAGAGAAAACTCACTTAGGTAAAGGATGCATAAATTATTTTTGCCCTGAGGACGCAGTAAGTTATTCCCTCTTTCCTTTCAAAATCTCTCTATTTTCAAAGTCTGTATTTCATGTCTAATCACCAAGAATGCCCTCTTTGACTTGGGCCCTGTCTGCAATCATGCCCTTTCCTGAGAAGGGCCCATTTGTCATGTGGGGAAAGAGGGTTTAATTAGCTAGGGAAAATGTACCTAAGGTGGAAACTGTGAGCTCTGGCAACGTTTCCATAGAAAATACATGAAAAACTAGTATAGATGATCCTAAACTGTTTTTTCATGAAAGGACATTTTTTGGTTCCCCACTTCACTCTTCGAAACCCAAAGAGCTTCTTTTATGTAGGATTCCCATCCGTCTTACCCAGAACAAGTGTGGAATGTGCGTTTACCCCACACAAAAAATACATTTTTCAAATTCACTTTTTTTCCTGTTTCCTCTCTCCCGCTAAGAGCTCAGCGAACATGTCTCCGCCGTGTGTGCAAGAAGGAGTCAAGGTTCCAGCGGGGAGGAGCCAAGAAAAAAGGCAGCTCGCAGATCCTGTGCTAAAATTCCAAGCATTTCATTAAAACAAACAAAATTGAAGCAAACAAACAAGGAAACTATCAAAGGGAAGTGCTCGAGTTACTGGAACACAAGGGGAAGCCTTAATTTTCATGCCAGCAAATAGCAGCTCGGCGAGCTCTGCGTGAGCGCGCTCCTTGTGGGCTGCTCTGCTGCGCAGGGCCAGGGTCTGCAGCGCGTGGCCATGGCCGAGGGCTGCGGGGACCCGCAGGGGACATCCCTGTGCCACCCACTGCCTTTTTGGACCCACCGAACCCTTTCGGTGGCCTCGGTGTGAGCAGCCCTGCGGGCTTCATGCACTTTAGTTTGTTGCTGGCACGAGACTTTGCAGCTTTAGGCTCTTAATTTGCCCATCCCCATTTGATTTTCTTTTTTTTTTTAAATGCTTCCTCGCTGGTTGCAGCTCTGCTCCTCACAGAAGAGGCTGTTCTGCAGGGCCAGCGCCCATGGGTACAGGAGGAGCTGGTGCCCGGGCAGCGCTTGTGTTTCAGCCCTGCCTGCTCCTTCCCGCTACCCGGATGCTGCTCAGCCAGGGACATCTAGGACAGGGCTTCATTTGCTTCCCTTGAAGTGGGGGACAAAACCCTTGGGAATCGCTGATAGCAGGACCGGGCTCACATTCGCATGGGCATGGTTAGAGTCCAGGCTTTCCTTAGAGAAGTATATCCTAGGAAATGTATATCCTGGAAGTAAGTCCTAGGAACCCTTCTGAGGCTGTGAATTATTCCTGTCCGAACTAAAATATGAGGTAATTTGTGGGGACAAAGGGACAGGGGGTAGTGGAGTGACAGAAATAGCAGGTCCTCTCACAGGGCTTTGGAAATCCTGACACTTTTGCAGAGGGGAGGAGAAGCTTTCTTTCTATTTATATGAAAAACACGAGGGAAAGGAAAAGGGCTGCTGCATTTCTATCATCCATAATCCTCCACTTAACCTATGAATTAGCCCTTGTGTGAGCAAAAAGGAAAGTTGGTACCTAAACCATAACACCCCCCCTCCCCGCACACGTCAGTACAAGCCCTTCTTTTCCCCTCTTGAGTATTACATATAATGGACTCCTTGAATTAAGGAGATATATTAAAAAGAATCCCAGCTAGCTTACACCGTTCTCTTCCTGCCTGCGTATATATTTATCTACTATTTAATGTTCTAGGACCAGCCTTTTCAGAGTGGCTGTCAAGGTGTAAGGTGCAATTTTAACCTAGTAATTTTGCACCCGCTCTAAGCTGCTGGCAAAAATGTTGGAAGAGGGGATGTCTAATTATCTGTTTGCACCAAAACTGCAAATTATGTCTAGCTACCATCTACACCGTGGCTCACTAGGGCGCGAAAATATGTGCACTATGTAACTTAATAGTTATCTGCAAATGAGAGCTGAGCCAGTACAAACAAAGGTGGAGTTAGAGGGCAGCAAATGCCGCGCTGAGCTGGACACTGCGGCCAGCGACCCGCTCAGTGCCAGGGCAGATACCGCACGCTCTAAAGGAAAATACGAGCGGCTTTGAACTAGGCAAATACGAAATACTTTCCCTGCAGGTGAGTTTTCCCAGCCATGGCCACAAAGATTTATCTTGTCCAACTCGAGCGGTCTGAACATTTGGTTTCTAGGCTCATCTGGCCACGAGGTCCCCTCAGTGGTTAAGCGAGGAGGCCGTGCAGGGTGCCCAGGGCGAGGTGCCTGGTGCCCTAGGTGTAATGCAAACCTGTTAGTGAGCTCTTGGCTGAAGACAACAACAAGGAGGCTGCGAGAGCTCCCGTCTCTAGTAGCAGTTGCAGAGTTGCACGTGGGAGGATTTCTTGTGTCCCCTCTGATGGGAAAATGTAGATGCTGATGGATTTGTTCCTTTATGTAGGAAAAGGAAGATATAAATGGGGGCTGTATCTCTCTAGGGTAGCCGAGTCCATCTAACAGAGTAGGTTTGTGTAAGCAAACTGCCCACAAAGAAACCGTCCTATCTCTGGGCAGCAAAACAGTGACCAGCAGAACCTTGCGTCTTCCTCATGGAAATGCAGCCTAGCCGAACACCACCCTCACCTGGGTCCAGGAGGGCATTTAACAGATAATAACCTCTGCGTCTGCCTGGTGCCAACCTATGGCACTGCTGGACATGGGAAGTGCCATTTGTTTTTATGGAGAAGGAAATATTGCAAAAGTGCCCAGGGGCGAGTTGGCATCGGCAAGCCGGGAGTGAACGCTCCGTTACATCCCTTTTGTCCCGTAGCTTCTGCTGGGCCACAGGGATGCTGCTAGGCCAAACCAGCCCCAGTCTCCCACGCGTGATCTGCGTTCAGGGACGTGAGGGCTCGTGTTTGCCCTGGGCACCCACATGGGCGCGCTGGGTCCCTGGAGCAGAGCGCATCCTTCGGCTCTGGGTCTCCAGGGTCTGCGCATGCAGCCCTGCTTTGTTCCTTCTGTTCGATCCCATGAGTTGGAGACGATGGAATGGGGCTTAGCAGGAGGGAGGGGTTTAGAATAGCTGACATGGGTTGTGTGAGGGGACGTTAGCGAGCATGGGCTTTGTCACCAGTGGGCAGAACGCGTTAAAAGCAGTTTTAGTGGTTTCTGATGAAAGCCTCGTAGCCATTGTTGCATTTTTTCCCGTTCCTAGCAATCAAAAACCATGAATCAGGTGCCCCTGCAGTATGAAAGTTAAAAAGCCCATGGGTTTCTTAGCTTTGAGGTTTTGAAACCCTAAAGCAGCTCACATGAGAATTTTAGTCTCCTTCTTCAATGTGATAAACTTATTCCTCTAACAGCAATTTAAAATTCTCGTGTATTTACATGACTCCAAGAGATTAAACTTTAAGAAAACCACGACTTACCAATACGGATGCTGAAGTTGCAGCAGTCGGTGACACGTCCACTGGTGCTATGGATGTGACAGAGTTCAAGTCTTCCCCAAGTATTTTAGGGTGTCTTTTACATATTATAGAATGGCAGTTTGGTGATTTGGTCTCTGGTGCAGCACCAGGACCCCTCCGCCTCTGCTAAACACAAAGGGTGCTGGAAACAACCCCCGTGAGTGCTTTGGGGGCTATGTAAAACTTGGTGCAGAAGCCCGTGCTCCTGTCTGCCTCCCTATTATTTTACATAAAATTGTTATGCATCCTAAGTAGCAGCAGCCTGGGCCCCTTGACCTCACAAGAAGAGCTGTTACTATGCATTTAACAAAAACAAGGTATTATGTATTAGCCTACACATTTTGCAATAGCTCCAGCAATTTAGTAACTACAGTCCAATTTAAACCGTGCCTGGAGGCAACAAAAATTGCACAAAATGGCAGCTAATTTATAGAAGGGAGAGAGGAAATATTTGGGGGTCTATTCCTTCAAGCCATCTGATTCGTATTATTGACTCATTTAGAAAACAGAAAGTGAGCAGAGACAAGTTTTTAAGGAGTTTGGTTTCACACAAATGACTCGCAATTGCAGCCCATTATTTTTATACCAAGGCTTCATTAGTCACATCCCCGTCGGAGCTGCGCGCGGTGTCAAGCGCTTGCAGAAGGCGCACCGGGCCCCGCATGGAACTCATCAGCCCGTGCCAAAGGTCGCTCTCATTAAGGAGTCAAAATGAAAACTTTCAGTGTCTCCAACACATCGGCCGGGCGCTGCTGCCCCCCTCCGCGACGCGGGGCCGGGCCAGCGCCTCTGCTCCCCAGACGGTCAAATAGGATCAAGATGACAGCGCAAGAAAATGAATCGGATTCTTAACGGGCTCGACTTTATAATACGGCACTGATTGAAACAACCAGAAAGTTGTTTGCCATGTCTATAGGACCATTTCCTGAGGTTAAACATAACATCTGAAATGAAGCAATTAGGTCCCCTAAAAAAAAAAAAGAGAGAGAAATAAGAAAAGAGAAAGAAAGGGAGCGACCTGGGATGGAGCAACGGGAAAGCAGCCGAGCGCTGCCCGGGTGAGGCAGCCGTGCTCTGAGGAGCACCACAAATGTGTGCACAAACCCCTCGCACCTGGGAGCCGCGGGGACCCCGCGCTGCCCCTCGCGCTGGGCGATGGCAGAGGCGTCCTGGGGAATCCCGAGGCGCCGGGATAAGAATCACAAAAAGCCATTGAGCGCCGTGGGTCTCCGCGCACAAAGGGGTGAGGGGGAATGTGTCACTGCGCCCCGTGCTCGCGGGACGTGGGCTCTGCTTGGGAGTGCCGTGATCCGCGCGCTGTCGCTAACAGAAGTGGAGGTTGCTATGTTGCCCCTTAAAAGTTATTCAGAGTGGCTGGCAGAGAAAAGGGATTCCCTCTGCTTGCTTTGCTTGAGGACAGAACAAAGTCCCTGCGGGGCAGAAAATGCTGTTTGTGGTAAAGGAGAATTTGCTTATTTAAAA
>VWPW01031899.1:0-148584 GCA_013389825.1 Crypturellus undulatus
CTCATCGTCCACTGCCAGGTTGAGCTCTGTGTATTCCAGTTGCTCTCTCACATAAAGAGCAACCCCACCACCTCGCCTTCCCAGCCTGTCCTTCCTAAAGAGCACATAGCCTTCCATGGCAGCGCTCCAATCGTGCAAGCTGTCCCACCACGTCTCTGTGTTTCCAATGACATCATGACACTGGGACCGCACACAGGTCTCCAGTTCATCTTGCTTATTCCCCATGCTTTGTGCATTGGTGTACAGGCATTTCAGGGAAGTAACTGAGCCTGCAGGTTCCCCAGGGAGGGTGGAAGAGGACCCTCTATAATCGTTTCCTATCCTCACTTCCCCACTCCCATACTCCCGCTGGACCCCATCTGACCTTGGCCGTGCGATACTGTTCGCCGTGTCTGTGTGACGCTCCCCTTAGCCCTTCTCGTCTAGTTTAAAGCCCTCCTAACCAGGTTGGCCAGCCTTTTGGCAAAGAGACGTGTGCCCCTCTTGATGAGACGATTCTCAACGTTCCCTGCTAGTTGGTGGTCGTAAAACAGAGTTCCATGGTCGTAGAAACCAAAACCCTGTTGCCAAGCCCAGCGCTGAAGCCAGCTGTTCATCTGCCATATCCACCTTCTCCTCCTTGAACCCATTCACTTCATTGGTAGGATCGAGGAGAACACTACCTGGGCTCCCATAGCTTTGACAGTCATCCCTAGGGCTCTGAAGTTGCGCTTAATGTCCCTAAGTTTGCCCATGGCATCATTTGTGCCCACGTGAAACAGAAGCAGCGGGTAATAGTCAGATTTATGGACAAGCCTCTCTTACAAGCCGCAGAGTTTTGCTGCAGGTAGACTTTCCCATTTATCCTGGAGGATATTTGTAAGGGTTTGTAGTGTTAAAGGTAGCGTATAGAAAGCTGCTGGATTGCTGCTTCTGACCTGGAGGCTGGAGAAAGACCCCTTCACACCCTGCAGAATAGGGTCAGAGAATCATAGGAAGACAGCGTGTTAGAAGGGACCAGAGGCCTCTAGTCCAGGCTCCTGCTCCAGGAGGTGCGAGAGCAGACCAGGTTGCTCAGACCTTTATCTAGCCAAACCTTGAAAACCTTCAAGGATGGAGACAGCTCAGCATCTCTGGGCACCCTGTTCCACCACTTGACTGTGAGAAAACTTTCCCTCAAAAACACTCTCAGCCTCTCTTTTCTCAATTCACACATTTATTTTGGTATGTTGGATGATGGTTTTTACTAAAAGTGAATACACACACGATAATACATACTGTCTATAAAAGAAGCCACTTAAAAAAAAACACCCCTAAAACTTCTTTTTGTGGTTGAACTTGATGATCTTGAAGGTCTTTGCCAAACATTAGGATTCTATGAGCTTGTATATAACAGAGTTTTCTAAATTAGTTATATCTGTTTAATGAAGAGTTGAAAGCACAACATTCTTCATTCATAGAAAATAATCATCAGTTAAAAGTAGAAATATTAATTCATTTATTAGGAATAATGCTGGTAAATTTACTATTAACTGTAATATTCATAGGGAATCACTGTGGGATCACTTAAGTCTTATGAAGCTCAGGAGAATGGAAATGTGATAATGTATTAGATCACACTGAGTCAGCAAGGGAAGTGTGAAATCCAAAAGACATAAATCTGATAAAATATTTGGCTAATACCCAATAAAGGGATAGAAGCCATTAAACGCATAAATCCAGAACCATTCAGGACTGATATAAGTAAAATATCTCCTTCAATAATATTAAAAAACAGCTTAGTTGGCAATGAACACCTGTCCCTTTGTTAAACCAACACATGAAAGCTTTTGATAAAACAGAGAGAAAGTGCAAGCAAAAGCAGGAAACTGCAAACAGAATTTAAAATGGCAGAAACCAAACCCACAGTGTTTGTATATTTGCTGCAAAATATGAAAGCAGCATGAAACAGATGGGCAGTGATCGTTCTTCAATTCTCTCAGGTTTACCGACAAGCACAGACCTTGTGCCTGGCATTATTATTGGTGTGCTTCAGACAGGTGCAGGGTAGCCAGCATCTGTACTAGCTGCAGAAGTGCTTTCCTAAATTAATTAGATTAGTCTTAGCTGGAGAAACTCTAGCCGGTAGTGCTGTTACTCACATAAATGAGCAAGCTCTTATCTAAGCTCCCCGAGTATTTTTATGCAATTAGGTCTTGCAGTAATCAACTTCAGAGCTTAATACTTTGTTATATAAATAAAATCCTGCTTGTTTAAGTTATTTCATTTTTAAGAAATCTGAACCTTGCTTTTATATTCCAAAAGCAATCAGGAAAACTCTATTGACCTTCTAGGTATTCTTTATTATTTGATATGCCTGTCATATCACATATGGCAAGGCACTTCGCTTAGCTAAACAACGCTAATCTGTTTGTTCTTTAGTCTCAAGGGTTTGTTTGTTTTTAGTTTTTCTTTCTTTCTTTTTATATTCAGCCTTTCCCCAGACCTCTATTTCAGTTGTTTTCCTTTAGATGGTATAAAATCTTGTGACCTGGAGGACATACCGTTGCTTTAAATTGAAGCATAACAGTTTTTCATTTTTTTTTATACCTACTTGTAATTAGTTATTATCACTATGGTGTAGTAGTCAACTAAAAGTCATTTCTTTCTTCTCTTAATGAAACTAGTCATCTGATGGTTGATTTGACCAATCATAGCCCCACCATTTCCAGATCAAGTCTTCAGGACCAGCCTAGATCAATAGCTACAACAGAGAGCAACAGTGCTTTTGTAGCAGTGCACATGAAACCTTTCTAGAGATTTTTCTGAATTTCAAGGTTTAGAGCAAATAGCATCACCATAATGCTTTTCATTCCTTTCTTCTTTCCAGTCTTCTTTACTTTCATTCTTCAAAAGGGATATGAATATGCAACCTCTGGAAAGGTAATGTAATCCCCACCAATAATTCAAATTCCAACTTTCTGATACATTATATATATTTTGTGTCTGCTCTTACTTTTATCTGGCACTGACAATGCAATCATCTAGCTTTGCTCATTCTTACTGACATTTCTCAAAATCTTCTTCAGACAAAATAACCTTCATTACTCACCATTTCATAACACTAATGAATATTGTTATAGCTTCTCAGTACCAAACGGTTGGACAGGTCAATTTTAATCTCCTGTTATGCTGAAGATCAGCTCTTTATTCCTGTTTGTTTTCTTCATGGGTAACCAAGCCCCATGACAGAGTTTGTCATGGGACACTGTCATGTGGAAACTGTGACAGTCTTCCATAATAGGCAGCTGTGCTGGACCGTATCAAAACTTCACTGATTTCCACATAAACACTCCTATTCCAGTTTTCCTTTATCTCTTTCATGATCTTTCTTGTAGCCAAAAGGAGGAGGATGTTGGACTTGAACTTTTACATATTATTTTTCACAAAATAACAGGATAATTCAGATGGGAAATGATCTCTGGAGGTCTCAAATCCAACCTGCTGGCCAAAGTAGGGTCAGATGTGAGATCAGACCAAGCTGCTAAGGGCTTGTGCCAGCAGAATCTAAAAATCTCCAAGGATGGAGGCTTCAAAGCATGTCTTCTGCTTAGTTTAGAAATTTATTTTTACCTTAGTCAGATATATCTGAGAGGAATATGGATGGAAGCAATAACTGACACTGTAGATACCTGAACCTGAGTCCTTGTTATCACTGTGAGCCTTTCCAGGGAGTTGAGTGGATGCTAAGTTACATGTGGAATGAGTATAAACTAGACAAATTTTTCCTCCAAAGGGAATAGCTTCAAGAGTGGATGCCCTCTCAGCCTAGATATCATAGAAGATACAAACTGATTATTAATAAAGTTGAATGAGTTGAATGATCTTTTCTTTTTTTAACTTAATGTTCTTTCATCTTTCAGGGAATTTTGGTATGACATTGTTTCTAGGCAAACAAAGAAAGCTAGAAATAGCTTCCACAGGCAGTAGCAACAAGTGTAAATTAAGTTATGGTTTTTTCAATCTTTTCTCACCTGTTTGCACCTCTGAGCTTCTTCGCCCAGCTATGATAATAGTGGTACTTGCTGCTAGCACTGAGCGCAGAGTTTGAAGGTTTCACCTACTCCCATTTTTTACTTCTTGTTCTGATTTTTTTGTGAACAAAAGCTGGAGTTGGAGTAGCAGCCGAGACTGAGAAAGTTGTGTGTATGAGACCAGTGAATACTTTGAATACAGCCCAGGACTGAATAGGAAATTTGAGTTTATTTGCAAAAGAAGTGTTTGGCTTTCACTTGTGAGCTCGTTCAAGGGATTTGGATCATGAAATTACTGTTTCAATTTATTTGTGTAGCTGGGGATGTGCATAACAAGAAAATCCTGAAGTTAAGATATGGAATTTGATGTGTGTAGTTTCAAAGGGTCTGTTTAGAGGAAAAATGTTCTCTGGAAGTCTGATGTAAGTCTGGCAGTCAAAATAGAATTTCACTTAACGTGTTTGAATTTAACTGCTTAACTAAAAGATCTTTATGTTTTAAATCTATCTGCCTACATAAGCAAGGCTTTAACCATTGAAATATACTTAACTAGACTTTTTATTCAAAGGTAGTAGCTGTCTTTTGTATTATAAATACCAAAAGTGCTCCATTCTGAATATATCACAACTGCATTGCTCTTAGATTTGCCAGGTCTTCAAGTTGACTGTGCTGAGGCTGAGGTTTTAGCACTGGGCTATAAACTGAGGACAACCATGTGAAAGAGCACTGCTAGAAAGCAAGGCGCTTTACTAGGACTTTGCACTTCGGTTTCTTCTCTGTAATGTGAATCTGCTCATTGTGCACCTCTCCAGGCATGTGCTTCCAAAACAGCAGCATCCTAAGAACCTGCTTCTAGCTTAAGTTAGCCCATAACTTTTACTTGCTTTACAAGCAGTTCAGAATAACTTATTTTGAGATATGAGACACAGTTTTGAGTGAATCAAGGTGCCTCGGGGGCTGACAGGTCAGACTGATTTCCTCACAGCAACAGTTATGCCTCAAAGCAGAGTGTGCAAGGTCAGTGGAGCACATGTCAGAGATCTCTTAGGTAGGAAAAGCTGTATGGTGTGTTTGGATTTAGGAATAAGCCACTGTCTGAATTAATTAGTCACAGAAAGATAAGCATAGATCTCATTTTATTGCTCGACTGTTCCTGAACATTGCAGTTGCTGCTGCATCTAGAATATATTTAAGGCTATATACAAATGTCAGGTGGATTTGTAAATATCTTTCCTGGTGACACTAACACTATGTGTTTTATTTAATAGTCCAGAACCATAACAGGTATTCACATAAGGTTGTGAATCTTACCATTCCAATTCTTAATTTTTATTTCATTAAGCTGAGGAAAACAGTTTGGAGGCAATGTTGTATGGAGGTATCGTTGTTACCAGTGACGCCTTATCACGAAAAAAGGGTCTCCTGCCCATTTCTTTGCTTACCTGAGAACTGCAGGGCCTGCATGTTGAATTTTGAGTAGACAAACTTTAAAAGATTTAATTCAGCAATCATCAAAGGTGTTTCTTTCTCTTGAATATCATTGATATATCCAAGCATAGATATATAGGTGGAAGCCTTTGCAGCTTGCTTGAAGATTCATTTAACAGCTTATTTTAATAGCTTGCATTAGCTTCTCTTTTGAATTCAGTAGAGAATTCAGCCCAGGGGATGAATGTTTTGCACAACATGCATTGGCACATCTTCCTCCCTAGACAGCAGCACACCAAATGCCTGACTTCAAATCTGTGCTGAGCACGAGTGAAAGGCAGCGCCACGCAACACTCACATCCACCTCGGGAAGCTGAAGGGCGAGACAAATGAGGGAGCCTTCAGACCAGCAAAGGAAGAGACGAGTTTCCACTAGAGCAGCTCTATAGAGTGAGCAATGATACTGACCCGAGCAATGTAGTGGAATGCCCTTAAATGTGGTAAGGGACCAGCGGTTTCCATCCCTCCTGGCAGCAGCCTGAATGTAAACCAACTTGCAGATGATCCCAAAACTTCAGCAAGGGCAATGCTATTTGTGCTAAAACCTATGGAGAAGAGCTCTGCTTGTATTTCAGCTTATCAAAATCTCCTGGCTTGCCTTCCTTCACTTTCCTGTCCTGCTATCTCTGCAGACAGATACATGCATGTTTGGGAGTTAAAATTGGAGTTGCTATAGTTATCCCAGTAGCATAAGACAGCAAACTACACACTGGGAGTTATCAGGCACATGAACATGGCTATTAGTAGGCTCTACCAGAAAGGTTAGGTCACTGGTACTTCTGATTAAATGATTTTTTCTGGGCCTGTCACATGAAAAGTCCCAGAGATACCTTCAAGATGCAAATCTTTTCTCTCATTTTTCCCGCTGCTGTAAGGAATAAAGTATGTAATCTTGAAAAACAATTCCTTGTCAATGCTAACTTTGTGAAAACAGAGGAGGTGTTTTCTTTTTTTTTTTTTTTAATAATTTACATGTTCCAACCCTTCTACCCAGATGAGAAAAGCTTTAAAATTTGCAAGTCATCTTTGAGTATCAAATGTAATACGCTCTTTTTCTTATTTTGCAGGGATATCAAACCTGACAACATACTATTGGATGAGCATGGTAAGTGGTTATTGACTATTTTCTCTTGGATATGTCTAATTTAGGAGATATCAGTGATATGGTGTCACTGAACCAAACCTGAGATTTTGGATTCATAGCTGAATCTTGTTTGTCTCTACAAAATCCCTCTGTCCACTTTGTGGGTCTTGGAATATCTCTTCTTCCTGCAAACAATTAAATTTGCTCCGACACTTACAAGATCTGAAGTTGAAGTAATTCAATTAGAAATGATATCACCGGGGCACCTGATTTAAAACAAACAGTATTTTAATATTGAGGAACCTATCAGGAGGAGAGTTGATTTTTAGAGGTATGGAGCTCTTATAGTTTCTATTCCAGAAGGGCTAAATAATTTGTAATAGTAGGTTATTTCTCATGTAGGAATTATTTTTCTAAATTTATATACAGTTTTGGAAATTTACCTGTAAGCCTCTGTACGGTTTTTAGGGCTCTACATGAAAATGCACACCACATATTCAAAATCTTGCTAGCAGAACAAGCCCAGTTTTGCCATAGCCTTTTCAGCAGTCACATCTGTACACTGCTGTGCACAGGTACGATGTATCAGGGGAAATAAATGTTGGGTTGTCATGAGTGTAACGCTACGTGAGTGTGGGAATTGCACATGAATATTGTCTCAGCCCCGACCAGAGGGCGATTGCCAGGTCTCCTGGAGACTTTCTCCATCCCAAAGGAGTCTCCTTTGAGGACAGATATTAGGGATGTTTTCAGTGTGCTGAATGTGAAACAATGGAATATTTCATATTGGTTCACCCTCTAAACTGGAATCGGGCCTCTTTAGAGACTCAAATGCGGCCTGCCAAGATCTTCTTCCTAGTTCCTCCTCTGCTTTGCCAGAAAGCTCTTCCTCTTAGCACAAATATTTCTGAATTTAGCTGATCTGTTAACCAATGTGCATATAGAACAAAATTACTCCATTGATGGTTGAAGGGACTACCTGATGGTCTAGGAGAACTATAATTATTGTATTGTAGAGAGAAGTGCATTATAGAATTCTCTTAATGTTATTCTGCTTACTTCACTGTTTCTTTCATTTTAGGGGTTTAGAACAATGGAACTGAGATGAAAATGTTTGGAACTTGGAGCTGTTGCATTTTTTCCTGATATGACAAAGAAATTAAAGATGCCTTTAAGTCACTTCATGAACTGTTAGCTAGTGTGTCGAAGGAGAAGTCGAATGTCTATAAATACAGAAAAATAAGCAGTGGCATCTGGATTACTGCATGTCTTTATTTTTTTCAGTGAAACTTACTATTTCTATGTATATTGGGTAGCACTGTTGCTGTTCTGGTTGATCTGCAGGAACCATAGATTCAATATTGTGGAATATGAACCTCTGAACAACAGAACTTGCAACATTGGTATTATATAAAAAAATAAGGCTGAGATATGTAAATTCTACACTAGAGAAGTATGTGGTATGTCTGCATTGGTGTTAACCCTCTTCACATGCACAATTTTCCTGACATTGATAAAAGATGTGAGTGCAGAAAGCATAACTCATTTCCTTGAAACTATTCTGACTTTGAAAGTACATTTGAGACTTTTACATGCTTTTGTGGCTATTAGACATGCCTGCCCCTTTCGAAATGCGTAGCTTTTCTGAACCCATCTGTAGCAATGTAGCAGGATTTCTAAAAACCTCGCTGATGATAACTGACAGACTGCCAAGTCATGCCAAGTTCATGCACACACTAGTTTACACTCTTGTGCGTAGTACAGATGAATGCAGAAAGTTGCTTTTTAAATAGCTCATAGTGCTTGACCTTCTGAGGACGAACCAGATCTGAATTTGCTCCAAAATGTTACAATGCTGAGATTGACCATCAGTTCTGACTCATGTGGCCTTAATTCCAAATTTGGTATTTTTTCTATCTGTCCACTTATTCACCCCATCAGTTGCATACGCTTAGGTTTGAAAGCATATATATTTTCCTCTGCTTAATCTTAATCAGTCTGTCTCAGTCACCTTTCAGAACTTAATGGGGTTCAATATTGTATCACCTGAGGAAAGAAATGGGGTACAGACCTCCATTTCTGCATTTAGTCTTTGTGCGAGATGATGTGCAAAAAGTGAGACCAGGTTCCCATAATTTTAAATTTTGGAAATGATATGAAATGGCCAATATCCTAGGATTTTTAGTCTAACCCATAGCTTGCTTTCCATTTCCTGTGTGCAAATGTTGCAGTAAAAGTACATGTCTTAGAGGCTGATCAGAAGTCTTCCTATAGAAACTGAGGCAGGGGCAGTATTGACAGTTCTCAAATATTCGAGACAAGAATTAAAGATTCTTTAAAAAAAATGTAAGTCGCTGGGCTCAAACACTCGAGCTTGTTAAACACCTCTTGCTTCTGCCCCAGCTGCAGTCGGCTCTGGGCTCTGCCATGCTGCAGCTTTTGTCCCATCTTCCTAATCTACCCCTTGCATTACAGAAAGGCATTTTTTTAACCAAAGCCATTACCCAGTGTGTGTAACACTTCACATGTGCGTGGAGTTTTGTTAAATGAGAAGAAATCTAATAAAAGGGAGAGAAAACAATGCAGCACAAGAGAGGCAATTTTCACTGCAAATCAAATATTTGGATCAGTTTAAATGGATATTATGCGATAGGTGTTTTTCAATAGACTGTCATGCTGGCACTCTAATGGAGAGAATCACTTACAATACTGTCATTAAAATGACAGAACTTAATATTTATCTGTCAAAAAAGAGAATGTATTAGTCTGCCAAGATCCTTGCAGCTTTTCATTGTACTTTGCACATGAAATTGCTTATATCTAATGCCATGAGGTGGCTGTATGTGGTTCAATTATCTCTTTCAAGACACTTTCTCCCATGGTGTTTTATTGCAGAAATAAACTGCAAACATGCTACACACCTGCCATTGGCTTCAGCTACCAGGAAAGGAGAATGTCATTTTATAATCTGATGCTAGACTGAGCTATGAACACTAATTATTGTTATGGCAGCCTGACACACACCCCTTATGAAGAGATTACTTTTATCTTCTCTCAGTTTTTGTCATATTTTTCCACATTCCTGTTGATGTTTTCAGAGCTAAATCTCTAAGCAGGAAAGCTTCGTAAGTGGTTTTTGAGAACAAGCTTAGGAAAGCATGCAAACCATTTCACTGAAAACCTCCAGTGTGTCTCTGATCTGGGGAAGTAGATTACATTTTGGCATTGGATGTCCTTTTTCCCTTTAAAAACACTGCAGATCTGTCCAAATTATAGACTCTGAGATTTTCAGCTCACACAGGCATGATTGCAGGCTTCTTAGAGATTGGCAGGTGCATTTCCATGAGACTTAGAGCAGTGCTGATGTTAGACAGTAGGCACTGAATAATCTTCTATTGAAATTGCTGTTCCTCAGTCAGACACTGGGGTAATACTCAACATCAGAACAAAAGGCAAGTCATTTGTTACACTCATTTCATCTTTTGGCAGCAAATGTGATAACAGTCATCTCCTTTACTTAACTGCATTGTGCTCAGAGCCGTCACCATCTTTGGCATGGAACTGAGCTGGGGTGCTGATCAAAAACCACTACAGGAACCTGTTGTTCAAACCTCTAGTTTTGAACACATGACATAACATGGGCCACTCAATTCCAGTGATTGACTTAATGTAGAATAACTAACCTGCAGAGGGTTTTTTAGAAGTTTGACCCAAGTGCATGATTGAGCTGGAGAAAAATGTACCTTTCTATGAACTCCTTCCTCTAGAATGGCTTTGCCAGTTGTAATTGCAGTCAGCATAATATTTACATCACTCCATATGAAAAGAATCCTGAATGGGAATATGCACAACTAAATGGCAGATTTAAACATTAAAAGTTTGCAGATACGTTTTCAAGTTAGATTTGCATGATTTACCTTGCCTGGCAAGCCAGGACTACGAAGAAGCACTTGGCTATACGTGGCGGAGCAGTTTTAATTCTGCTTGTAGTAAACTACCCCAGAAAAAAAAAATGATGGCAGTCTTGGGCCATCAAATCTGATTAATTCTGTTTAAACCAGCTGTCTAGCTGGTCAGGCATCAAGTCCAGAGGCCAATTTATGTCACATATCTTTCATCTTGTAACCCACTGTCAAATGAGTGATCATTTGGGACCTGCTGCTGTTACATGCACACTCTTCTGCTACTGTAAATCTAATTTTATAGTTATTGTGCTGAAAAATATCATTTTCCATCCTGGCTCCCTTTTTGCCCCGAGGAGATGCAGAAAAAGCCAGTCTGATTGTGACTTGAAGTGGATGAGATAGCAGACAGGTGTCAAAAGTACATGAGATTGTAGGAGATGGCTCTAGTTAGAGGTAAGGAGAAGCATTTTCACATACAGGGCCACAAAATACACTTCAGCTCATGCACATCGTTACTGCTCTGAAAAGGTGGTTATTGCACTTGATTCTCATGGCAGAGAAGGTTCAGGGGTGATCAGCAGCAAAGAATTGGCACTAAGGAAGGACACCAGCATAGGGAAAAAGAAGTGTGCCATCATTCTGGAGCCAATTAAATTCTTCTGCAAATAGTATACAGGAAATTGTATAAATTTCCAGTTTATTTTCTTTCCACTAGCAATCTAATATTAAATAAAGCAAGGAATATTTGCATGCTGGGCTGTTTTGACCTTTGTTTTCACTTTGTGTAATTGCAGGACATGTTCATATCACAGACTTTAACATAGCGACCATAGTGAAAGGCTCAGAAAAAGCTTCCTCAATGGCTGGCACGAAACCCTATATGGGTAAGTTTTCAAGAATATTATAAATATGTAATAAAATGCACACATTTATGTTGTTTAGCAATATATTAAAAGATTTTTAGATAAACTTTTTTTAGATAGTGTACATGTGTCAGCAAGGGAAAACATCTGAGATAAGAGAATTGGGGAATGGTTTGGTCTCTGCAGTACTGTTAGATTCTGTTTGCTTTTGTTTTGTGAGACAATTTGAGAGAGGTTCAGCTTGTTCCTTCATGTAAGTCCCCACAGTCTGCTGAGAAGAACATAGGGATGTAACTAAATTACTGTATATGTAGCAGAGAGCATATAATGTAATTTTTAAAGCCCAGGCCCATCTTTAAGCACACTGTTGAACTAGCTTCCTCAAAAATTTATGTCTTGTTTAGTGTTCTAGAAAACTAAACACTTAGCTGACTGTTTCTTGGCTTTAGGGGACATTTTGTGTTTTAGTCATGTGAATTTTACATACATGGATTGAAGGCTGTGAGAATAAAATTCAGTTCCCCTGACTTCATGTGTCTAAGAGTTAAGCATCTTGGCTAAGCTAATAATTCAAATTTTCCCTGGAGCTGAAGGAGTGAAGACATTTCCTGAAGGCAGTTTGTTCTATGGAAGTTAGGCTAGTTTTCACAGCTAAATATAGCTGTAATTTAACTTACCTGTGGCTTCACAGACATCTGCTGCTTCGATTCTGCCCATGCACAAAGCTGCCATAGCCTGAAGACTAGCCTAAACTGAACTTATCTGAGATGCAGAAACTAGTCTAAGATGGATGTGTGTCCCCAAAAGGCTTTCTCTGCCAGTCATGCTCAGGGCACGTCTAACATCCGTGCCCTCTCAAAATACCAACACACTAGTATATTCTGGAAACATGGACCAAAAAGCCACTTTTGAATAGCATAGGGCTCAAGTGCTTGCCCAAGATGAAAGCGTGCTCTTCATGCTCTGCTTAGGTGAGCTGGCCAACACGTGTCATGTATGGAGACAGGATGTTGAGGTGGGATACTTGGGGCCAGTGCCCAAGTGTTCAGCCTTGTACCCTGCATCCACTACTGGATGAAGTGAAAAGAAATGGGAATGCCACAGCCTGACTTACACTGACAGCTTAAATTTAACAGGAATTCACATGAACGTTTTTACCTGTGTGTTGTGTTTTGATTTATAAAAAAAAAGAACAAAGACTCAGAAAAAAAACTTTATTTTTTCTAAAGATAATTTTATCTCCCCCAGGGATGTACACACTCACACAGAGCTGTACAACTTATATGTGAAACTAACTCCAATTACTGAAGTGTCCTTACTCATGTGAAGACTGAAATATTTAAAAAATTCCACTATTTCCAGGACAGTCATTTTGTATTTCTGGAAAAATTTTGTATCTCTCGGCTCACCAGTTCTGCTGAAATAGCTGCCTACAGTCTTTTATAAGCCATTGACATTAGATGTGCAAATTCTTGTTATATACATTATTCAAAAAAAATACTTTTGGATAATAGATATTTTGTAGGAGCTGAAACAAATTTAGCATATACCTTCTTTCCATATTTACATATGATGATGACAACAGACATGATAGCAATAGAATCTTTTCTATTAATTTGGTGATTTAATTTGGTAGTCAATTATATGACCGATACAGTGCTTTACATTTTTTAATCTTGAGGTGGATGCACAGTTTGACATTAGAAAACATATTATGAAAGTTAACAAAAGAAACCTGAGTGTTTGCTTTGGAGTTAACTAGCATTTTAGCCTGTCATAGTCTGAATGTGTGGAATGAAGAGATCACCTGGGTGTTAAAATGATCAGAAGCAGATTAATTCAAATATTTTGCTGAGCGTTAACAGGAAACTTAGCATCCCTTGGAGATTCTTTCAGCCCATTTGCACAGATGGGCACCACCTCTTTAGTTATTTTGTTTGCAGATTTGTATTCACAAGAAAAAGCTGGCTAAGACGACAAAAAAAAAAATCTGTAGCAAGCTCTAAATACACTCTAAGTAAGCTCTCAGATTTGGTATTTTAGGAATAAGTTTTAGAATAATGACCAAAGTGTTTTGGAATTCCAATTTCCCCCCTCCATTTCCCAACAAGGAGGAGTAGTAACACATATTCTTTGCAAAACTGGCTTTACTCAGTGAAGTGAAATTCTTCCCAAATTCCTCTTAGGAGACCTAGTTACTGAATGCAGAGATGCCTAAGTCCAGGCTACTCTGCCTAAATTTCACTTTTGTCTCTCTGACTTCAACTTTCTGTTTGTTAGGCAGTTCTGGAGTCCTTGAACCTGGTAGGGAAATACTAGTCTCAGAGATGGATATGTCTTCATAGTTTTATTATTTTGAGATGAATTCCTCAGATTAAGATCATGACAAACTGTTTCTCTGTCTTAAGTCTGAAGTGTCTTTTTCTGCCTGTCCAGAGAGTTAGATGAGGTCAGGGATAGCTTCACCCATGGTCAGCCTGAGCTGACACAAGTGAGGAGAGAGCTGGACATGGAGGAGGACAGGGGGCAAGATGCATGCAGAGATGAGCTGCTATCTTGATTCACCTCAATTCCTCCAACTATTCTCTCCCTGAATCTTCCTTCCTCCCCGCACATCTGACCTTCCCCATCAGCCATCTCTCCACAAGATGAAGTGATAAAAGAAAAATACCCTTTGTGAAGAGACTTCCATGCCACCCATCAGTTTACTTTCTCTCCAGTAAGTCTTCCTCATCTCTTGGAAGTGCAAAAGTCAGAGGCTTAGAGTGTTAGCTGCTCTGTCAGAAGAGTCAACCTTGCGTTTATCAGGAGCTGCAGCAAGCAGGAAAGCTTTTAGAGCTGTTACAACTCTCTGTTTCAGGATGAAAAGTGACGGCTGAGTATTCTCTGAGGCACAACTTAGGAATCAAAGCTTCAGCAAAACTACCTCAAATATCAAAGGTTTGACAGATAGGGCCGGACTCTCATTGGTGCTGCATTTCCTCTAAGTGAATTGACTTCACTTCTTTTCCTCTTAATTTATGCCTTTAACTGAGTGGAGAATCATACCTTTCGGGAAATGCTGCAGATATATTTTCATTGCTGGAATCAGAAAAGCATTATTTTTAATCTTTAGTTATTTGATATTGCTATGATCTCTGGGTTTAGGGCTGTATCATGGATTTTCCATGTGGCTTTGCGTAAGTCATTCAGACAACAACCAAAGGAAAAGAAGTAAAGGGGCTTGGAGTTTGATAGCAAATTTTCATTACCATGAACATGTCAGCCTTTAATCTCAGTGTAACAAGGAAAAATTACCTTCAAGAAAGTCACTTGCTGAGCACAAGAACCAAGGAAATCTAGTGATTCCTGTAAAACTTACTTTACAATATATTGGTTTTGACAACAGCAAAGATATAATGTGTGATTTCCCCATCTGGAACTTTATATAAAGGCTCACTCCCTCCCTATCTCTACCTACTGCCAGTTTGAAGAAATATACAGAAAATGTTATCTTTATTTGAAATCCATTTGGAATAGGCTGAGAAATTGCCAGGGAGAGATTAATTCAAATGCAGCATGACTGCCTACTTGTATCCAGGAAAAAAAATGCAATATCCTGGCATTGTGTTGTAGAAATGCACTAGCAGTTCTGATTAATACAGTTTAAAATACAACCTACCTTCTAAATCTAAGCATGGTGCAAGTCAGCTCCTGCAGCCTTTGCTTAATTCCACACCATATTAGCCTTTTTGTCCACAATTCTTTCCTAGGCTAAATCTTTCTCTGCCTTTCCCTGCATATGATATGCAATGCATATGAATGCAATGCAACAAAACCTGAACAATTACCCAGAAACCTTCCAATTTCTGTACATTCCACCTTCTTAGTTGATTCATTCAGACATGTAAAATACATGCCACACATAGCAATAAAAACATGAAGAACAGTGAATCTGAAAGGAACAAGACAAATAGCCCGGCAAAATCAGCTGCTGCTGCAGTTTTATTCCTCAATACACATCACCCTTTGACTTGAAATGCTGAAGTTGCCTGAATTTCCAAGGGTCTTCAGAGTTTCTGTCCCACATTACTGCAGCAGCTGCAGCTGTAAAATACAATGTATGTCTTTGTGTCTTGTCCATGCATGATTTTTTCATCATGAATTTACTCCCCAAACTTTCGACCTCAGCTATGACTGAGAGTGCTGTCAAGGATTTTATTGTAAGAACAGTTCTTAGAAAACTCATACATGTCAGACTGTCATACCTACCCTGGCAAGCACCACAAAATGTCCTTTTAGTTGCCTTCTGACAGGCATGTCTGCATGGAGAGCGGGTGCAAGGAAGGCCGCCGTGGGGCAGGACGAGTGCAGTCCCCAGCCGTGGTCCATGGCTGGAACCTGTGTTCTCAGCTTTTTCTTCCTGTGGTCAATCATTGGCCTGTTCTCTTGTGATAAAAGGATGACAGGATATGCCTTGATGGAAGCACCTGTCTTAATGCTCACCAGCTTTATTTGCCTTTTTTTTTGTGATGTAATTTCCTTACATCTGTATATTTTTTGTGAGACACATTGGGAGTTGTAAACCTTCCCACTCACAGATTATAAATATCTTTTCTATTTCTGGTGGCAGTGGAGTCAGAGGATTTGAGATTTCTTCAGTAAAGGCCAAATAATCCACCATAACTTTATTTTACAGCAAACCAATAAAGTAACTTTTAGTATTCTAAAAGTATCTCATATATGTACCAAAAATCTAAAGCAATAAAATCAGTAGTAAATTACTTGGAAAGTTTCGGCTACTCCTCCCTATTTTACAGGCTCGTTATCTCAGGTTTTCACAGCTGCTTTCATAGGTCGCTGCCATGGTGAAGAATTGCTGAATATTTGAGATTAGCAGAAAGGTGGGAATTTACAGAGGCCTTCTGAGCATTTAAAATGTATGACTCATCCGTATGTATTAATTAATATTGTTTGGGTG
The DNA here is from genome assembly GCA_013389825.1 of Crypturellus undulatus. Lineage (NCBI taxonomy): Eukaryota > Metazoa > Chordata > Aves > Tinamiformes > Tinamidae > Crypturellus > Crypturellus undulatus. The sequence continues at coordinate 16,293 of VWPW01031899.1, forward strand.
TGCAATTGTAGTGAGAAGAAAAGCTAGTGGATATCCTGATATCAATTTTATAGGTAAAGTTAAAATATCCTGTAGGGATATTTTAGATTTGTTCCTGAGGTAGTTACAGCACAGCAGGGACAAGCCTGAGGTTAGGTTTTCAGAAGGGTTCAGTCTTGGTGCAGTTTTCATTCACAGTAAACAGTACTCTGAAGTTAAGGAGTGCACGCTGGGAGGTTTCCCCTTATTCTGATAAGCAAGAAGGGAGAGGGTTTTGGTGAGGCTCTGGAGTATCCGAAAAACCAGCCAGTAGCCCAGTAAGGCATTTTTGGCCTCAGAATAACTTGTATTCTGCAGTTGAGTCATGCAGCTCCTCCAAGCCCGCAGGTTTTTGCATGCATAAACTGAGTCAAAGGTATTTGCTAACCTGGTAGAGCTATGCGAGTCAGGAGGACCTTAGTGCTTTTGAGTGCCAAACAGTAGCTGCCGATAAGATGCATATGCAAAGCCTGTTCTTCAAATCCTCGTTTCACAAGGGCAGTTGACTTCAGTCACAGGGCACAAACTGCCCTTTCCGCATCAGATCCATCTTCCCCAAAACCTGTGANCACCTTAGTGCTTTCGAGTGCCAAACAGTAGCTGCTGATCAGATGCATATTCAAAGCCTGTTCTTCAAATCCTCATTTCACAAGGGCAGTTGACTTCAGTCGCAGGGCACAAAGACTGCCCTTTCCGCGTCAGATCCATCTTCCCCAAAACCTGTGAGTTTCTCCGGACACAATCCTCTCAACAGCTTGTTAGGAAAAACAGGACACTGCAGCTGTGGTGAGTGTTTTGATGGAATAGGGGAGATGGACTAGCTCCTCTGTATGCAGTAGCAGGAAATCATCACACGTTCCTAGCTGCTGGGCTGATTTCCACAGGCTGCACAAGGCCAGGATTTCTGTACAACCACAAGAATAAAGACCAGATATTTCTCAGTGATCAGGTAATGCAGAAGGTTTTTGAGGACAGCACTCTGTGAATCGATGCAGGAGAGCGTGTATAGATATATAGCAGATTAATAAAGCCTTCTAAATGTAGTGTCTATATGCAGGCAATAGCATGTACAATATTTACTTTGATTGTATAATTGCATTAATATGAGTATTAAATGTGGCATATTGTATGAATAAAGGCACAAAATTAGTCACACTACTCTTAAGAACTTTAGACTTCACACTAGAAAATTGCCAGCCCAGCATATTCAGACTTTGAGCAGCACTTTCCCTTGCACACCAGAAATTAGCAACTTACCACATGGAAGGTCTGAGTTAGAAAGCTGTCCATCAGAATTGAGATCTTTTTAGCACATGAGAAAGTAAACTCTAGGAGGTAAATAGATGGTTTAGTAAGTTCATGTTTACATTCAGGGAAAAAATGAATGTTGTTTTCTTTCCTTCTGTTCTTCAAACAGTTTTTCCTCTAAATATCAGATCACATCATCAGAACCATCAGATTTGGTTACTGATTTCTGTTTAAAACACAACCTAGAAAAAATACTGACCTTCTCTGAATTTATTTTTCAAAGGAAAGTGAAAATTAATCTTTTCTCATCAGACTAGTGAGAAAGCTATTAACATTTCCCTGAATCTGTTCAGTCAAAATCAAGTTCACACTTTATTTAGACAGATCAATCTGTTATCCATTAAGCCTGACTCAGCTCAGACACGTAGCTAAACCGCAAACACACAAGGAAAATTTTGAAAGGTCTAAGCTTTTAACAACTTATCCTGTGGCCAGTGAAAATATTGTTTATATTGTATATAAGAGGGGTTGCAAAATTTGGGAATAATACAAGGAAGCAGAACGATACCTAACAGCATGGCATCATGCTAAACATTAAAAAATGGTAGTGGAATCTATTTTCCTGTCAATGAAATCTCACCCTTTATGGTAAAATCCACATCACTGAGTGTGTGTTTGCTACATGACAGGCACTTGTAGGCATTGCAACCCCTGCTATACACCACAAACCTCTAGTTCCGCTTACTGACATGCAGCATGTCTGTTGCTTGCTACACAAGTGAGCTACTGAGAGCCCTAACAAGCCATCCAGATGCCCAGTGTCCAGGCTTTCATGCTTGAATGATGCTTTCAAGATGCCTGTCTCATCCTGATGATTCCAAAAATTTGAGGATATGTTTTTTATTTTACTGTCAGTTTGTTGATAAATTAAGCAAAGGGGTTTTGTAGGAACTAATGACCAAGTCTTATCGGCAGCATTTAGCCCTGCATGGGCCATCAGCTCCTCACAGCTGATTGATCTTCAGGAATCACTTGCACTGCTATCATTACTGCTTAAGCATACTGCAGAGAGGGGATTTGTTAGTAGGTAGCAAAGGCCATTCGAAGAAGGGTATTCGTCTTTCCACTGCACTCTCATTGATTTTGCAAAGTTTCAAAGCTGTCCGATGGAAGTTGGAGGTGATTCAGAGTGAGTAATGACTCTATATGCTCCCTTAATCAGCCCTTGTCAGACTCCCGGGTGGTGCTAGGCAAGTACACCAGGCACGCTTTGATTAGGTGCTCGCTAAGCAAGTGAAACTTAAATCAGTTCATCAGAAAAGAAACTTCACATTGTGCTATTAAAGATTCATGCCAGAGTCACTCCAAGCCCTTCATTTTATGATTTCGTCTGATAAATTATCTTTATGATTAAACCAGTATGCTCCATCAAAAAGATAACAGCTATTCTTTGTGCTGACCATTTTAAGTGATAGACCCAAATTGACCATTTTATCATGGATAGTCTTTTCAAACTCACTGTTGAGAAATAAATTAAAATGGCCTGAATTTCAGAGACCTGGAGCACTTAGCAGTGCTATGCAGTTAAGTGGTACCTATGAATGTTCAGAAGATTTCTAGAAGCCCTACATAGAAGCTTTTTCTTTTACATACAAAATGTCAAAATACTGTCTTTTTCAGTATGAAAAGTTATGGAAAATTGGGTTGTGTATGGAAATACATATTAGGGACAATAATGGGATGCACTGAAGCACATTTGATGTAGCACAAAAGTGAGTTCATTCATGTGATTTTTCAACAAAGCTATATAGATAAAGTTGGTGAAAAACAGAATGTCTGCTATTAGGAGGAAAAAGCAGGATGAGTTACACAAAAATAAGAGAGAGGAGTTTTGGCTTGCTGAGTTGCTGAAGCTAAACATGTGCATTTCCTCATTATCTTACAAGCCAGGAAAATATTGGCTGACCTTATCACTTGCCCTGTTAAAGTTACCAGAAATGTCCTAGCTTGAACACTTGCTTAATTTTGCAAAGCTCCGTGTTTCTAGTTATTGAAGCCTTGTATGAAAGGTGGTTGTTGATCATATTCTTTTGTCACCTGTAAAGAGTAGTTCCACCTTGCCTAAGCTAAAGATTTCCATGCCTCTGATATGTAAATTTCTAAAACTTCCCAGCGTTTTGAGTTATTTTTGACAGTTTTGTGGTCTAAGGTAAAGAGCCCATGCGGTTCATGTTGTCCACTCCCTTTAAAATGAGCTCTGTCTCCTAAGGTACATGTCTCTACCTACTAAGGAAAAGTTGCGGTATAGTTTGGTAGGAGAGAAAAAGCTACCAAAAATTTCATGACAGCTGTACCAATATAAATTATGCTTTCAAATCCATTTTTTAAAATCAGTTATTTTATATTTCCAATTCTATGGACAACAGCAGTGTTCTGCATAGGAGTATGGCCAATTAATCCTAATTTGTTCTAATACTTCAATGAACGTGCTGATTCCTTACCAAACAGCTTGTTGTCAGCTGACCGGAAGGACAGGATCCTAACGAGAGGAGGGTGCAGTTCCCAGCCCGGTGACTGTTGGATGAGCATGGATCAGCTGGAGAGATAGTCAGAGGTGTCCCAGCGAAGGGCGTCGGTGCTGGCCATCAAGAGCCAGAGTAGCTGGCAGCGACCATGGCTGAAGAGAGGGGATGTCTCACAGATGATGATGTTGAGACCTCACTGAGACTTCTGTCCTCAAACCTCTTTATCTCCCTATTCAGAGGGACTGAGGTAGAAGGTGGTCACTTCAGCTTTATAAGCATCATATGATGATAAGTCAAGTCCTGATGGAAGGGATCTCAGGAGGTCTCTAGTCCACCGCCCACTGAAAGAGGGTGAGCTGTGAGGCAGCCCAGGCTAACGGTGTTGAAGACGCTCTTCTGGGCAGCTCGGGTAAAGCAGGCCTGCATTATGCTAAAACTTTTGTTCACAGGGCTGACCTGTAAGACCTAACTGATTGCACATTTCCACTTGCCTCTAAACATGCTCTTTGGAAGGCTTATTGACAAATATTTTAGCTTCACTATATAAAAGCTGTACTTCACCCTGCAAACTTCCGTTGACTTCACTCTGACTGTGCATGACAGTAGCTTCAAACCTCAGATGAAAGAATTTTCAGAGCGAGGTCCAAAATTAAACATACATATTTTCCTAAAAAGCCTTTGTTTAATAGATATTGCTAGAGGAAAAAGATCTGAAACTCTGTCATTCTTGCATGCATTCTCGCACTTACGTTCATCTGAATGAACCTTTTCAGGCAGGACTCATGTATTTAGATCAGTGCACAGAGACAAGAGATGGAGGAAATCTTCTCATCTGAAATCTGGGAGCTTACTCAAAGTAGACCCCAGACTGCATGATGGCTGTCCAGATATCAAACTCAGATTTTAAAAGATTATAAATAGTCTATTTCAATAATACCTTTGAAGAAAATCAATGCAATATTTTAGTTTTCTTTTCAAACTTTCCATTGGCTTTAATCTCCTAAGTGTGGACTCTGATTTTGTTCTTTTGACATAGTTACTTCTTATGGCCAATTATAACATTATGTTCTGTATTTCCCAGCTGTAGTTCTTTAGAGCTTGGCTAACCCTCATGGCTTGGAAGACTTGCTCTCCTTCTGTGAATCCATGCAATGTTTCTGAAACTAAGCAAGGATCCTGAAGCAGACAAACTCCAAAAGTCTGCCACGCCAGCTAGAGGCCTTCCTTTGGATCCAGTGTCTCAGACCAGAACACTTTTTAGGCACATTAAGCATGTGCTTAGTGTAATATTTGCATTTTACAGCCTTGTTAAATTGAGGGAAAAGATCTTTGGTTTCAGTAGGGCTGAGATGTCACCATATGAATAATCCAGTATATAACATACTGTCAAGGATATTGCACCTTCTGACAGTGTCCCCTCATGTTGTGAAGCAGGATGAAGAGGTTTCCCTAAAATGTAGAGTCAGTCCTGCTGAACAGAAAATATTACGAAAGCAGGGGAAAATGCTTACCTGCTTTAAAAAACAGGGGGCTGAATGCTCTGTGGTCTCAGGACACTATTACCAGTTTAGGGTGAAGAAACAGCACTTTTTAATAATCTTCAGAACACTGGACTCAGTGCTGGAAAAGAAAGCATGTTCAATGGGGCTGTTTAATGCAGGGTGAGGTGATGTGAAAGCTTTCAGGCACAGCAGGTACAAGAGAAATGGGTAACTCAGGCAATGAATTAGCAAAACAGCTGCACCTTTCTGCCAGTGCTACAGGTTATATCAATAAAATGCTTTCATCTCTGCCACACAGAAATCGAACAGTGATTGTTCATATTATTCCAATGCTAAAATTATAAAATAATGAGAGACCAGTGTTATACCTAGATAGTTGAGCAATGCAGGTCCACAAAACCTCTTTTTTTAATGAGACATTATATATCATCTAAGCGTAATGGACAAAAACCATCAGACATGTGAGTAAATAAACTAAATTAACCCTTCACTGGTGGATGCCTATAACAATACTAAAACATGATTTTGGTGTCTGATGCGCAATGGCAGAATTTAAGTAGATTGATCCACTAAAGCAAGGCAGAAAAACCTGGCTAACCTACTTAACATATATCTAGATGATAGACTGGCCCTGTGCAATTAAGTTTGGGCTGCAAAGAGCCCCAGCAGAATGCAAACAAGAGCTGAAGTGGACCCATGCCAAGCTAAGCTATATTAGCTGAAGGTGAGACTGAGCTAAGGCAGCATCACAACGTTTTATGGCAGCACTGACTCATGCCCCCCTGAATCACAACACCAGCTCATGTTTGCCTCAGATCTACCGTTAGTTATTCTCCAGCCACATATATTCTGGTAAAAACATTTACTTACATGCCTGCAGTTCTGCTACTACACATAATTACAGATGTTCTTGCTGGGCAGAGAGTGCAGGACCACTTTTGTTCATTCTTTGCTTTATTCTATGGGTTAGGCTTTTGCCACACCTCATTTACAGATAGGAAAATCCTCTATTAGACTCGACTCTTCAGGACTTTCCAAACTCAAGGCTTGAGCTGTAAAATGTTAGGATGTTAGAATGTCTCAAGGGCTGCAAAACGCCTCTGGAAGGAATGCCTTTCCTTTAATTAAAGGCACTTCTCTAAAGGCTATCAGCAGTCAAATGCCAGGCTGCCAGCCTGAGGGGAGACCAGGCTGCATTATTCATTGCAACATGCGCATTAGCCAGTGGTGAGAGGGCAGTCGGGTGATAATGTGGTGCGTTAGTCTCAGCATCGCAGCCGGGGAGGCTCACCTAGTAATTGCGATTGAGCATGATGTTACAGCCGGTGCTGGTACTGTCTAGAGATTCCCCAGGGAAAGTGTTGTTTTTGCAAAATACTGAGATTAGGCTGTGAAATAATTAGAAAAGCATGACTGACTTTCCATTTCATTTCATATCCTATCTTATTTATATGTGGTTTTCTGAGGAAACTACACTGACATTGTTTAGCATCTCTTTCTTCATGAAATTAGTCAAGTGGATCTTTGTTTTGAAAAGATCTTTTTTTTTCAGGAAAGTTATTATGGTAGTTATTACTTTATTGACAGTGTGCTTATTTCCAGTCATAACAGAGTTTCTCACAGTATACAGTTGTTAGGATTTCTATTTAATTTCTATTTAACTAATTAAATAGCTTTAAAAGCCCTTTGATTAATGCTATCCAAATGTAGAGAGAAGATGATATTTACTATGTTCAACACCTTCATCCATCATAAAAAATCATCTTGCTTGCAAATATTTGTCCTAGTAAATATGTGTATTACCCTAATTATTCCAATTTACATTTCAGTTAACTCTCCTTCCATAACTTTGTTTTATTCATAAAACATGAACCCTAAATAGATAATGGTGAAATTAGTGTATAGAATTAATGGTTTTGAAAAACCTTGACCATGAAGGATCCTCAGAATCACATAACCCAGATGGTAAAGTACAGGGTTTGATCTGAAAGCTGCCCATGAGGCCAGTGCCTTTTGGAGCCTGAGCTGTGGGCCATCTTTACCTCCATCTCATTGCTCCACTCTGCCTGTGTGGTTAGTCAAAACACCCGCTGTAGATACCCCTTAGGGAACTCTGCTTTGGTAGAGAGATAAGAGAGTATTGCATACACTGAGGGAGGAACTCATTGGCAGTGTTAACCTATCTGGACTCCTCAGCCGTTGCAGCAGAGCAGCGTTCAGCTTGTTGCTCTAATGCACTCATTGCCAATGAGCTGCCTCCTGAAGATTCAGCATTAGCAAATGCCTTTAATTCCAGTTAATTGCATCCTTATTCATTTTAAAAATTCAAATAAATTCAAATATTAATAATGATCTATAGCCTAACTTTAATATAATGCTCTTTGATTTGGTTTGTTCTTTTAGCTCCTGAAGTGTTCCAGGCCTTTATGGATGGTGGCCCAGGATACTCGTACCCTGTAGACTGGTGGTCGCTAGGAATTACCGCATATGAGCTACTGAGGGGCTGGGTAAGAATGTAAGGTTTGGGGTTTTATTTAACACATTGCCTGGCAGAAATCCAAAAATTGGCAGTTCTGCTCTGAGCAGATCTTTCATGGTAAACTTCCAGTGAAGGAGGGTGAGGTTTGGGACTGGAATGCAATCTTCAGCCTTTCGCAATTGAAAACATTTTGGGGTTAGTGTTCTCCCACTGTCAATTGCTTTATGACAGTTTACCTCAAATGGTTATAGACTTTTGGTGTGTGCTAAGAAAAAGGCTAATTTTTAATGGCTACTTGATGATGCTGAATTGGATGCAGTGGTATTTTTTCCTATATAGCAGTTAAGTAACTTGAGTCATTATTATACTTTGGATTCACTTGGCTAATAGCCTAAAAGAGCAAATATAATATCCTAAGATATTTGGCCTAGCTTCAGAAAATGCTGATCTGTCAGTGCACTCATTACTTATCTAATCAATTATGTGAATAAGCTTAACAAAAAGGCTTCCTGAGCATGGTTGAATTTCACAGAAAAAAATGGAAAAAAAAAGGGTTCTTACAGTTAATTCCTATTTTGGAAAAGAATTTTATTGCATTGCAAAATGCTGTACTAAAGGGAAATGTATTTATTTACAGTATGTAAAATGTATTATTACAGTACAGTACTGCTACCCTGTCCTTCTAATATAAGATAATTCAGCCCATAAAGATCTCACAGTTTCATATGGAAGGACAGATGAAGGAAAATAAAATAAAGAACAACTATTATCCCCAATTTTAGAAGGAAAACTAAGACTCAAAGTGCATGCATGTTGTTCCTTCAGTCCATAAAAGCAGAATTTTCAGTGTTAATATTTGGCCAAATGATTTTGAATTTCCATAGGAATGCCAAAAGTCCTACTCCTGATGAAACTCTTCTTCCAAGCCAAATCTCAGTACCTGCTCACAAGGTATAGGAGTATTAAAAAAAAAAAAAAACGGTCTTTGCAAATTTTTTGCTACCATCATTCTGAAAAATTACTGAGTGTTTAGGCTGACAGCGTTCCCAGGATGGAGTATTTTAACCCGAACAGTTAAGGTTTGGCAGTGATAAATACATACTCGGCTCTAATCGCAGAAGGTTGTACTAGCTGCACGTATAATAAATTGAAAGAACACACTGCTGTTTTAATATCAATCTTTTTCATCAGTGGGTTTCCCCAAGAAAGGACAATAATGAATGATTGTGCAAGTAAAGCTGCACTCCCAGTACAAACCGCTAAAGATTCTGAGTTTCTTTAATAAATGAAAAATTATGTAGAGAAATATCCATTTGCCAAGATCAACAGTCATCTCGGAATAAGTTTATCTGTCGAGGGGCAAAGCAAAGTGGAGGCTGAATCAAACCAATTTTTAAATAAAAACATTGCCATCTGTCCGCGCTCCAGCCAGCTGCTCGTGCTGCTCCAGGGAGCTGTTCTCTCCCGTTGAGCAAGCCAGAGGGTGGCTTGGCAACCGCGCCTTTGTACATTTGTATAATTTTTTTCCCTAAATTTTGCAACTGGTGCTACGATGCCCTGCCCTTCCCTTGACTCCCATGGCAGGACAACGACTTCAGAGCATGCTGCAGGCACATATCTCTCCTTTTCCACTCATTAATAATGAGACCCAACAAACAAAAAAATGAACTAAAACTTTGTGTTGAACATGGCTCTTTTCCATCAGCTCCATCAAATCAAAGTGCATGATGCACACAAGTCAGCCTGTTCGAGTGCTTGAAATACTGGACCAAAATATCTGTACTATCTGCTTAGAGGGGCAGCAAGGATTTAGGTGAGATGAAGCTGAACAGACTGGTGAACAGTGAAAAAAATCTATCAATGCAGAGAAGCAATCTAACAATATGGTTTATAAATATATGACTTCAAAAATATGTTTATAATAATTAAAGAGAACCATAGTTATAGAGAATTCTTTTGTTTCCAGATGCTACATTTAATCGAGACTAGATCCCAGCATTCTTCACACAACATTTTAGTGTTTTTGGCTTCTCCTCACCTGCAGAAGAATTCAGGCACTCCAAACACAGTGCACCAGAGCTGTGTCAGCTGTAGGCCCATACAATGGATTAATTTTAGATTTCAAAAGAGAAAATTGAAGATAGTTATAAGTGAGAAAGACTATTTTTAACTGTGTTTTAGGCATTTTTTTTGTATGTGTGCACTACATTTTTGAATTTCTTTCTCAGCTGCTTGATAAATAAAAGATGATAAAGTTTCCTCAAGCCACCACTATTGCACTCTGTCACTTTAGACAAATATTTCCTACTATTACAAGTACAATATAGAAAATAATACGTATATCACATCGTATACCACAAGAATAAAATGATTCATCTATCTAATTTGAACTGATACCCCTTTTATAAAAAGAAAAATTTGAAGACAAAATGCATCTCTAAGTATTAAATTCATTAAAACCAAAGAAAAGCTCACACACAGAGAAGGATTAGCCTCAAAGTTGTTGTAAGATGTTTTTGTGTTTCAGTATTTCCAAGTTAAGCAATGCTGAGCTCAGGGAAATGAGAATTGTCTAGTCTTTTATTCAATCAGGTTGACTTAATATTGATTTATCTTTATTCCAGAGGCCCTATGAAATTCACTCGGCCACCCCCATTGATGAGATACTCAACATGTTCAAGATAGAAAGAGTTCACTACTCATCCACATGGTGCAAGGGCATGATAGCATTACTGAAAAAGGTAAATAAGATAAGGCTCCTCTCCCTCCCTCTCTCAGCAGTCCCTCCAGCGACTGGATTGCGTCATGCGCGCAAGACACAGCTCGCAATCTATGTGGTTAAAATTTCAAGGATTAGACAGGACTTATTTTTAGACTTTTCTGAATGTTCGTGATGCTGTATTATTATGTCTTTGGAAGATAGATTATTCTTTGACTTAGAAAGGGGTCTTTTAGTGCCCTGAAAGATAGGAATCTAGTATTTCTGTTTATTTTAAAACAGGTTCGTGTCAGTAAAATTACTTTGGGCAGCAGTGATTTCTACTCTGGGCCCTACTCTTCAGTCCAATGGACAGATGCAAGAGAGGGAAGGAAGGACCTCTCATTGAATTATTGCTAAACTTTCTAGTAAGAGTACCTAGAAAGGGGCATATCTCTCCCTGCTCCATGTTCCTACAGTTGCAACAAAAACAGTCCAGTCGTCTCATGGTCTATGTCAGTAGCTGCAAGACAGCCATTCTTCTGCCACAGATCCTGACCCTGGGACATGCTTTCTTCCTAACACCCACACACATTCATTTGTTTTAACTGCTTTGCCATGCCATAAGACCCATCTACCTCTTCTCGGTGTTTGGAATCATCAATTTTGATGGTTTGAGCAGGTAGCATTTCTGAACGTGTGAAAAGAGCAATAGAAGATCAATTTCTTTTGCTGCAATGAGCAATCTATTTTTGATAGATGGTGCAATGAGGTGGTTAAATTTAATTGCTGCCAGGATGCTCACTGTAGTAATTTCTTCCAATAAATTAAAGACTAAATACAAATTGGTAGGTAGCATTGAACTGTAATGTTTCATGTCATTTGGACTCTTGTGTACTTGTAAATAGGTTTTTATTGCTAGTTCATTTCTATATTTCAGGCCTGGAACAGCCACCTGGTGGCAATTAAATGATCTTAATATCCTATAAGTTAAGTTATTTTTACTTAAAATCGGGCCTTCTAGAAGGTTTTAGATGATTTCCTAACCATCATCTCACAATAGGTTGTGTATCATACAATTTATCTGTGAGATGCATCTATTCTTTTACATGGCATCCAGTTCCTTAGAAAATGCCTTGTCTTGATCACAGCTCCTCACTAAGGACCCAGAATGTCGCCTTTCCAGCCTTGCCGACATTCAGAACTCTCCGTATCTAGCTGATGTCAACTGGGATGCTGTTCTAGAGAAATCCGTGACCCCAGGCTTTGTTCCTAATGTAAGTCAATATTCCCGCTGAACTGTGTTTGCAAATCCCTGCTTTAATTATCACCGTTATTTCGAGTGTTTACTCATAGATACTTGCATTTATTGCTCTTCAGTGATTTGCTCCTGACAAAAGCTTTATTTTGGATTCGTCTTTCACGTACTCAGATATAGCTAAGAGGAAATTTGTCCCTTCTGGCTAGATGGCAGAGCTCAGAGGGTGGTGATCAGCGGTGCAGTTTAGTTGGAGGCCTGTGGTTAGCGGTGTCCCCCAGGGGTCAGTCCTCGGTCCAGTCCTGTTCAATTTATTCATCAACGACCTGGATGAAGGCACAGAGTGCTCCCTCAGCAAGTTTGCAGACGATACCAAACTGGGAGGAATAGCTGATATTCCAGAGAGCTGTGCTGCCATCCAGAGGGACCTGGACAGACTGGACAACTGGACGGTGAGAAACCTCATGAAGTTCCACAAGGCCAAGTGCAGGGTCCTGCACCTGGGGAGAAATAACCCCAGACACCAGTACAGGCTGGGGACCGACCTGCTGGAGAGCAGCTCTGCTGAGAAGGACCTGGGCGTCATGGTGGATGACAGGCTGACCATGAGGCAGCAGGGTGCCCTCGTGGCCAAGAAGGCCAATGGCATCCTGGGGTGCATTAAGAGGAGCGTCTCCAGCAGGTCGAGGGAGGGGATCCTGCCCCTCTACTCAGCCCTGGTGAGGCCACATCTGGAGCACTGTGTCCAGTGCTGGGCCCCCCAGTACAAGAGGGATGTGGAGCTGCTGGAGAGAGTCCAGCGCAGGGCCACGAGGATGATCAGGGACCTGGAACATCTGCCCTATGAGGAGAGGCTGAGGGAGCTGGGCCTGTTCAGCCTGGAGAAGAGAAGGCTGAGAGGGGACCTGATCAGCATATATAAATACCTTAAGGGAAGGAGTGAGGAGGATGAGGCCAGCCTCTTTTCAGTAGTGGCCAGTGACAGGACAAGAAAAAAAACGACCACAAACTGAAACACCAAAAGTTCCACAGGAACTTAAGGAAAAAAATCTTGACAGTGACGGTGACAGAGCACTGGAACAGGCTGCCAAAGGAGGTTGTAGAGTCTCCTTCTCCAGAGAGGTTCAAAACCCACTTGGATGCAGCCCTGTACCACGTGCTCTAGGTGACCCTGTGTGTGCAGGGGATTGAACTAGGTGATCTCTAGAGGTCCCTTCGAACCTTCTATGATTCTATGATTCTATGTTCTCATTAGATCAAACCAAAAACTAATTAACCTTGGTTCACTTTTGTTCTCTTTCAAATGACAAAATGCTTTCCAGAGTTTGCATTTGAGCTATGTTAGTATAACTGTTTGTCAGTGTTAATGCTGAGCCAAAGAGATCCAAGAACAGCAAGTCTGAAAGCCATGCATGTAAATAACATTTGCAACACCTTTTAATATTCTGGTGTGCTTATCTTCTTTCACCTAAAATATACTGTTTTAAGAGACTTAGCTATTTCCTTTGTGGCAATTCATATTCTATTTGGGTATTTGGTGGTTTCTGTTTTGTGGCTGTGTTTTGTTGCTATTTTCATAATGTTTCAGTTTTGCTCATTTAAAATGGCCCATAAATTGCGTGGATTTAAGCAATGAATAAAAGCAATGACCGTGGTGACAAAATGTATTGCCAGTTTGCCAAGTCATAGAAGTTATTTTGTGCCATAATTCTTCTCTAAGCATTTGTAACAGAGTAAGGATTATTTATATTTCTTTATTGCAAACATGGATAAAGAGATGATAAGGAAAATGGGATAGCTAGATTTTCTCCCCTCCAGGGGTAGATGAGAGTTCCTGCTAAACCTGACACTGACTTTTGTGCACTCAGATTAATCTAAAAGTCATATTAAAAGCTCTAACAGTCACTTTGGGCTAGAGGCTGATATTGCAGGACTTGTTCCACCTGGTTGATCAGGTGTATTAGGAAAACAAGTGAAAAGGTAATAAGAAGGAAAAAGATAATAGAGGCAGTTTTCTGCATTCAATCAATGGAGATATAAATGCTGTTGAGTGAATACAGCAGCATTTCTCATTTTTTATTCTTTACAGTTTAAGTTGTTGGGTGCTCTCAAAAACCTCAAAATGTCAGACAGTTACTTGAATGGAAATTTAGATTAGAAAAATCTGTCTTTGATTTTTGAAAATGCACCTTTCCACATTGGTAGAAATAGTACAAGGTTACCACACAGAGCTTCACCACAGCATCAATAAGTAAGAAAAGGACGAACACTAAAAATAGGGGAGTTTGCTGGTCTATTTATACCAGCAAACTATTTCTCTTGTAGGCAAGACTTGTCTTTGAGTGCAATAGTAACAAGATCAAGATTTCAGATGCAGAAATCAATTCCATGTGCTGGCCTCTATTTTTCTTAACACAGCATACAGAAAGATATTCCGCATGGGAATGTGTCTGCGGTCATTTATGTACAAAACTCAAGGTCAGTCCCCTCCTTCCTTTGGTATCTTGGGTAGTATCCAGGCACCTGAACCCACCCGCAGCCCTTCAGAAACATAAACATATATATATATTTTATTATACATATACATATTTTAACAATAAGGTCTCTTATTGAAAAGGCGCTTCCCATCCTTCCTGCACTATTACAGTTACTGTTTCTGTTCTACAACATATATGTTTTGATGAATACTTTGAGGCATATTCTCCCCTCTGATTGGAGTAATATGACAGGAGTCACTCTAAAAGTACATCTGTGTATAACAAGGTAGAGAATATAACTCTTTGTAGTTGTTTTATAATGTGATTTTTACCTTTACTCCATTATTTAATCTTCAAGCATTGCTCCAGGCCTGAAAAGGACAGTTTTCATTTTGCAGTTGTGGATGGGCAGCTAGATTGTTATTGATGCTATTAACACTGATTGGACAAACCAAAAAATGCAATAATGCTTCAAAGAATAACTTTATGTCCTTCTGTACCAGAAAGGAAGGCTGAACTGTGATCCAACATTTGAACTAGAAGAAATGATTCTTGAGTCCAAACCTCTCCATAAAAAGAAAAAGCGACTTGCCAAAAACAAATCGAAAGATGCAGCTAAAGAAGGCTGCCCGCTGGTAAGCTGGGGTCTGTAGCTTCAGTCAGTGGCATCTCATGTACTTTCTTTAGTGGACATAATCAGTCCAGTTTTATCATCTCTGAAAATAGACTTGTTTTCCATATGTGTCATATATAGCTGCATAAACCATCTCCCAAACAAGATAAAAAGCAACCATTTATTTCAGTCATAAAAGTAACAGCATTTTATGCTATAATCATTTTTAAGATTCTTACGAATGCTCATTTAGAGTATGAAAAACTGTTGCCAGTTGGCAAATATGCTTCCCACACACAGACAGATAGTTATAAGGAGTATTTATTCACTGCTAGTACTGAAAACAAAAAGTATGCAAAACACAAACTCCTTACTTATAAATGGTTTTAAAGCCATCTCACACAGTCTCTTTTAGTGTGTCTTACATAGAAAGACCCCTTGTATATGTAGACTAAGAAGATTAAGAAAATAACCACTTTCCAGACCTGAACTTTCATTGCAGTAAGGCTTTACAGTTTCTGTTGCCTCTCCTAATGACTGTGAATGCTCCTGCAAACTATTCTTCTTAGAGCTGTCAGACAGAAAAATCCTCAGAGATTCTTTGTGGGGAACATCTCCTGGAAGAAAGAAAGATTGATTCTGTTCTCTGTGTACCTTCTAAGAGTTTGCAAGATGCCTCTTGATAGTATTCATTCATAAACTGTTGGTTTTTTTCTGTATCATTTCTGTTATGTGATTTTGTCTATGATTTTCTGTCATTTTTAATCAAACTATTCATGCTTTTTTTTTAAGAACGTACACCTGCAGCAGTGCTTGGAAACTGTTAGGAAAGAATTCATCATATTCAACAGAGAAAAGTAAGTGCATTCCTTAATGTCTATTTAACGTCACTACTGAAATTAATTTCAGAATGATCTTTTTTTCTTCCAATCAGAACAAAAGAGATTAATGATCAGAACAGCAGGAGTGAAAAGGCTGGTTTTTCATTGATTTCCCTCTTTTACAGTCTCCGGTGTGTTGATATTGTAGTTCTCGCAGCCCAAAAGCAAGCAGAGGTGCTTATGGTGAAAGCATGTTGGATAGAAAAGGTAAACAATTGGCAAAGAAACAGTTAAGAATGAAGCAAAGGGAATATAATACAGGGAGCTGCTTTTTCACAAGAATGAAACTGAAGGAAGTGATAACTCGTGAAAAATTAGTGATGTGAACTGCAGTGTTCTCAGCAGATACTCTATTTGTACTTTGCTCTATGAAACACATTATTTCAACATCAGTTATTGCAATAGAAGTAATTATTAAGCAAAAAGTGTGCCCAATAGGAGGAAGGTACTTCATAGCCTTAACATTAACTAGAAGCAGTAGAAACACAAGTCTGAATCTGCAGAACATAGATTTTCATCCTGCTGGTTGATTTTCAACATGCTGGATTTTATGTAGTTTATTGTGCTTGAGTCTGAGCCACTATCAACCTGTTTGTTGAGTATTAAAGATCATCTAAGTATATACAGAAACTTTGTTTGCTCTAATTACATCTACTAAAATGACTCTAAATGACTCTAAAACGACTTTGTGAATTTTTAGATTTTTTTTTTAAGAGTCCTTATATTTTAATGCTTACAATACATGTAATTACTTTCTTCTCTAATTAAAACTGGAGAAGTGATTATCAACTTTGTATCATTAGGTATGTCATAAAGGAAATTATGCCCTGGATCACCTCATTTTTCTGTTGCAACCTGAGAGACACCTTCATGCCCCCTTGCTGACTGCTCCACGTATCTCCAAAACTATAGCAAGGATTTACAAGGGAAAGCAGTGTCAGACAGATCCCTAATGTCATTTTTCATCATCTATAGTACAGTGTAAGAGCCATAAACAAAAAAAAGCTAGCACATGTCAGCTCGTAGATTTTCAGAGACCTTGGTGAACGTCTTTGAGTCACTTCTGATATCAATGAGCCAGTCAATGCTTGCATTTTGTAGCAGATACTAAATCATAAAAGAAAAAGGTTAAGGTTATAATAACCACCTTTGAAAAAGGATTCACTTGATAACTCAATTTATTTATTTTTGCATTGCAAGAAGTTATTCATACCTAGTTAATTCCCAAATACGACCCTCTCACCTACTCAAGGAAATTTACTTAATATCTCAAGGAAACCCTGTTTAATAGCAATTTCTGAGAGGTATATAAGATAAAACATTAGATTTTGCAAAACAGTGTCAAAACCACGTTCCAAATGCTTGCTGTATTGAACTGTTTCTTTTGACGTGATTTTGCATTGTTACTCTTAAATTGTTTTAGTAATACACAAAGATTTTTTCTTTCCCTTTCTTCACGCTGCACAACCACAGTAATAATGTAGGCTGTAGAGGACTCTGAGAGATTGATGAGAGATCAAGGAGATGTTTAAAGTCAAAAAGATGTCAAAGCTACACCACAAGCAATATAGCATGTTTCAGTCGTTACTAGGTGGGCTTCAGCAAGGTAAAGAAAACACATATTTCAAATAGATCTTCAGCAAATGCTGCATTGTCTTAACCAAGATCACGATAGTTTTTTTTGATTAAGGATGAAAAAAAGATATAGAATTGTATTCAAAAAAAATGAGAAAAACTTATAAAGTTAATGGAGGGAGCAGAGGTAGTATTTTTTTAAGTGCAAAATGAATTAATTAACAAAATAAGAACACTGACAGACATGAACATCATCCCAGTGCAGAAAAGAACAGACTAGGTGCCAACATAATTCAAAAGGGTTTTCTTAGAGTCTTCTGAAAACTTCAGTATGTATTTCCAATGCTGCACAACCACCCAAGCTCTTAGGAACAACTGCCACTTTCAAAAGACAGGCACTGTTCCTACAAATACAATATCCAGCAGTATGTGATTGTATCATTAGGCTAGATTTTAACCCCAAATAGGGTTTTAAACAAGTCTCAGATAAACACAGCCATATGTTTAGATATCCCTCCACATTACTCTGCACAGAACAGAATTACTTACATATTTTAACTGTTTGAAAATATCTGCATAATTCCTTAGATATTCATTATATTCAATTTTAACCAGCCACATTTTATTAGGATTTAACCAATCATCTGCTATGTCTGCATCGGCAGCCACAGAGCAAGGCATAAGGCATAAGAAAGTATAGATTTAGCCCATCTGTCAAGTGAACAGATGAGAATCTCTAAATTAGAAGAATATCAGGGAAAAAAATCAAGTTTCTAATCAATTAACATAGAGGTATAGTTAGGATATGGTGTTAGTTTATCTGGTTCCATAATACCTTTCAATCTAATATTAGTTAAATAATTGCTATAAAAAGTAGAATTTGATTTTGTTTGGCTGTCATGCTGGTACTTCTGAATTGTCTCTCGTTCTCACCAGTATTATTCATCCTGTACCAGGTATCACAGATCTTGAAATATGCTGTACTTAGTTTGTTTCCAAGAAGCTCAGGAGACTATGTGAAACTTTTAAACTGCGACTAAAGAAAAGTAAATGGGATTTTTAGAAGTAGAAAGCTTTGAAGTAAGTAAATAACTAAGTAAGACTTGAAGAATGACTTAGTATGCAACATTCAAAAGACCGCATGAAGTAAATTCACAGTGCAAGTTCATGCTGACAAAGATGTAACGAGAACATTTTAGCTTGTTTTCTGCAGTTAAATAACTGGAAACTGGTATTTATAGGAGAAAGGCTTTAAGCAAAATGACTGCACTGGGAAGACAGAGGCCATTGTAGCTAAGCCCAGCATTCAAATGAGTGAGCTTGGTTAAAAAACCTGTTTTTTTCTGGATGGTTTTACCAGAGGATTTCATACAATGTTCTTTTTCAGTAAGTCTTAGACTGTTCTTGAATTCAGTTAATTTGAGGGGATAGTGTTTAATTTTTTAACTGATATATATGATTTAAAGAGTTTTCAGAGTGGCTGAAAGATTTGAATAATTATGAAGATGTAGGATAGTATATGCAGTCAGAAAGCACAAATGTACACGGCAGATAATAAGAACAATAATAGAGCAAATATGTTTTGTTTCCCTAGGAACTAGGAAAGAAGAACTTGAGTGGCTTTTATGTTTGCTTTTATGTTGGATTTAATGGTACAGAACTTCCTGACCAAAGAAGAGCAATCTATGATCATCAACAACTGGCTGCAAACATTAGATTTATGTGTCTTTATTTAAAAACTACTGGTCGCATAATTTCTTGTGTTGCTATTTAGGATTCACTGGGGAGATGACTGGGAATAGAGGAAGGACCAAAGCTCCTGTCTCACTCATATCCCTAGCGTGCAGCTGCATGTAGTATGGCTGAACTTTGCTAAAGTAAGAGGTAACTTTGTGCCCTCATCTTCATTTGTGCAGGAGAACATGAACCATCCAAAATGCAGTCCTGTACCTTGAAAGCAGGTTTTATCTTGATATTATTTTTCCCAATGCTTCCCAATCCTTCAAATACCAGAGTGGCTAAATGGCTTTGTTTTTATTAATATCAGTATTTCACTGAACGTGAGCTACAAATTAAGATATGTAAGTATCTTCTGTTGAAACATGAATATATAAAAATCTCCCTACACTGATTTTATTTTCCATTACTTTTAAGACAAGAGTACATACTGCCCTGATCAAAGTAAAAACAAAAATAAAACATAAGAAAGGGAATCTTTGCAATCAAAAATCAAAATTCAGATTTGACAGAGGAAATGTTTTCTTTTGTTCTTTAAGAGTGATAGTAAAATCTCTGTGATATAAAAATGTCTATACAAATATGCAAATGGACTTGGAGAATAGGATTTGACTTCAGGGTGTGTTTGGCCCTTTTTGCTAACAAACAGAATTTTTTAGTCCTTAAGTATATTGCTGTAGAAGATTGCTTTATTTTTCCCTGAGATATGCAGTATCTGTGAACGTATTTCCATAGCCTTGCCAGCAATCTTTCAATAAGTTGGTCTTATTTAGAAGCTGCAGGCTGTAGGCTATATTTTAACTTTCCTTGAGAAAAAAAAAAAAAGAAAAAGAAAAAAAGATTATGGAGATAAACCTATGCTGTTTCTTCAGAATTTTATTAAAGAACTGATCACATATTATTGTGCTCTCTTAGTGAAATTATCACTAAATAAATCTCCAGATAAATAAATCTACATCTATTTGCAGATGTCCAAAACCTGAAATAGCCCCATATAAAAGAAGTAGATACAATATTTTGTTGTATTGGAATCCCATTTTTCTGTCCTTCACGGCTCCTGACTGTCTTCCTCTGCCTGGAAAGATGTTCCTAAGATTAAAGTAAGAAAGACAGAACTTCGCAGGAGATATCAGCTCCTCAGACAGAATGATTCACTTGAACAATTCTAAAGTTTTGTCATCAAGATTATCAGCCTACTAATCAAATTGAAATATTTTATGCAACAAATATATAAAATGTGCATAAAAAGAATTAGGTAGAGTTAGTTTAATAAATGAGTTGCAGTGACATGCAAAATTGACTTATTTTTAAAATTGTAATGCAAATTGTCAAAAATTTATTAATAATTTTGAGAATTGGATGTTGTTTTCTTACTACTAATACGCTGTTACAGAATTGCTGTAACAGTGAGCTAGCAGTATACTACCCAGTTATTTCAATGGGCTTCTCACTTCCTAAACCACTAGAAAATTTCATTTCATTTGTTTAAAGCTAAATGAAAATTCAGCTCTAAATTGAGGTAGTAGGATGACTGCTTCACATTTTCTTCTCTTTTCATCCTATCTTCTCAACAGTTGGTTATGACTAGTACTAAAAGGTGCTAAATAGATTCAGGTGTATGGGCAGTGCTCTGTAACCAGCACAGACATTGGAAATTGAGGGAGGTTGGTAATTCACAGCTATTAATATGTGTAACATGGTGTTTATGATTTTGACCATATCCTAAGCCAAAATCTGTGCATTTTTTTATACGATCAGATTTATTGTCTCTTCTTCTGTAGTTTCTTCTCTTTCATTTTTCTTTTCAGATTCAAATCCTGAGTCCCCAAGTGCTCCATTTCATTTCCGTTTGATAGGAATTGAATATTCATAATAGTTTGCAGTATACCTCATTGAATGTACTTTTCTGAATAGGTATTTTATATCATTCTGCTGTCTCTTGAGAGATTTCTATTATCATAATCCCTATAATGTCTGAATTCTTTTTGGATGAGGCTATGGCATAACTTTTCCTTTCTTGACACTTTTTCTGACCTTGATTCAACTTAAATCCATCTCTTTTTGAGGATTTTGAGTGGTTGTGCTGCTCTTCACTAATCTCTTTCTTGTTCCTTTTGTAATCTTCAATTCGGTGTACAGTTCTGCTTCCTTATCTCAAAAAAAGATATAGTAGAATTAGAAAAGTTACAAAAAAAGAACTACAGGATTGATCAGAGGTACGGCATGGTTTACTCTGAAGGATTCCATAGATTTTAACTTGTTTCAACTCAGAGAAAAGACAACTGAAAAGAATAAAATAGACTAAGTGCTTATGTGTAGTGAAAGTTATTGAGAAGATGACTAAGCAGGGATTATTCATTTTTTTCTGATCATTCAAGGGCATAAGTTATCGGGTTGCATGGCTTTAAGAAAAAAAGTGCCCTTTTGCTCAACAGGCAATTGCTAAGGTGTTCTGGACCCTAAAGCACAAATGGATTCAGGAAAGGATTAGGCAAATAAGGAGAAAGATCTATCAAGAGCTGCAAAACATGCAGCCAAGATGCTCTCTCTGATTCTGAAAGTTAGGATGTGTCGAAAGTAAGGAGGTTATGCTGTAGGAGACATTTGTCTCTATTTGGTTTGTTGGTTAACCGCTTCTGCTGATGCTCAAAGTGAGCACTTCCGAGAGGCAGAAACCTGTGGCAGAGGAATTGCTGGGTACTGGCTTTTATGTTATCTCACTAGTTAGAAAGTTTCCATCTTCACAGAGTCTTCCTAATAGCAGATGGCTTGCAAGACAAGTATATGTATGCATACAAACACATGTGTATGCACCTCTGCATATGTATGTACATATGCAGAGGTATTGGCATACATGCATAATTGGCATACATGTATGCTTGTGTACATGTATAAATACAGGTATACATGGTGACTAACCAAGGCTGCATATTATGTTGTGTGAGCAAAGCTGACCTGCTGGCAAAGATTCCTTCTTGGGTAGCCTGTATGAAGTCAAGGCAGAGTTAACTGGGCTTTTTGTGAACCTGTGTTTTTTATTTAATCAGAAAAAACTGCTATGAGGAATATGGAAGAGAGACGAGACAGCAGTGCAGGATGCAGTTGCTCCCTGGAAATCTGTTGCCAGAAGAAAGGGAGAAGGGCCTAGCCAGGTTAGCTAGCTTCCAGGCACCCAGGCCAAAGGATAGTTATTCCCTATAGTCATGTATAGATTAGCCTCCTACGTATCTTAACTCTTAAACTATCATCTGTTTGGCTTTCGTGGAACAGCACGTTTGATTAGAGATGCCACATTACAGAAATGGGTGCTGCGAAGCAAACATTATCATACCTCAGGGGGAAAAAATCCAAGCTTTTTGTCTCAGCAGCCAGGAGAGAGGGATAAAAAGAAAAGAGAAGAAATGAGGGAAGCTGCAATAGTCATGTCTCAGTGATGGATGGCTGCCCTTTCGTTGGATCCTGCTTTGCCATGGCATTCTGATATACCAACTCGCTGGCAGGACACAGCACTGAGGAACTGTATGTTATTATTTCTCTTCAAGGTGTCTGCCCGCTCTCAAAATTTATGCTCACTCTTGTGAACTGCTGACTGTTAGCAGGCCTGTCTACTTCAGCTCTGTTATTAAAGTTTTCATGTACTGAGCTCCAGAATCAGTGTGGAAAGAACTGTGGTTGAGATCATCTTTCCAGTAAAATAGACCTAACTCTAGGTGCCAATGAAGAATTGTCCTTCTCCACCACATTTCATTTAGATATGACCTAAACAGTCACTCATCCTTGAAACTTCTGCATGCAAAATAAAGGAAGAGACTATGTAAAAGCAATTACTGTGAGCTGTCTGGTGACAGTTTTACAAAAGGGGACTACCCATCTCTGAATTTCTACCCCCAAGACAGTCTAGAAAATGTTTGACTTCCTTGAAAATGTATTTTTTACCATACTGTTGTGAATTATCCTTATTTATGGGCATGTAGTTTATGAACTAGATTCTGACAAACTACACTGAAAGTACATTTTGTCCTTGTGGTCCCACTAAGTCCAATAGCCAATACATTGATTTCATAGGTGCTTTCATGGTGCTTGTGCACGCGAATCAACAGATGTATTTAAACTAGAAAAACATCTTTTTTTCTAGTCTGAACATGGCTTGAATGTTAGTGTTAATTGTTTGTTTGCGTTTCAATTTCTTAAATAGTTGCTCATCATTTACTGTTTTCATTTATGTACTTCATCTCTTGACTCTTATATTGCTTTATCAATTCCCAGGGTAAACCTAAGCTCTCAAGACATTGCAGGCCAACATGTTATGGCATCCAAGGTAATTTGTCACCTGAGTTCCACGCAGTTCCACACACTAGTTCACATGTCAGTCATTCCTTATGTGCACCTGAACCCATTATCCTTGATTATAAATTGCTGGTTGATAGAAAATCATATTCACAACATCACTGAGCATAATTATTCAGCAAGAGTCATCAACCTGAATCAATTACCCATTGTGTAGGCCTATTTCCCCAATAATTTTTGGAAAAGTTAGGAGTAAATGTCATGAGTGTCAATGGTACAAGAACACAGTTCTGCAACAGAGGGCTAATTCCTCCAGAATTTTACTTCTCACATTTAGCTATAATAAAGCATAACTTTTAGTCCATGCCTTAGTCACTTAATTTGAAATGGAATTAAAACAGAGTTATTGGAATGATTACGTGGTAATCTACTGAGCTATCAAAACACATACATCACAGTATTTTAGGAAAACAGAATGGAGATTATGGTTGTTTCTACTGAACAGTATCAAGAGGAGATATTTGAGGTCAAAGATGTGGAGTTAAAGGTTAACTGGGTGCAAAACTCCCACTCCCAAGGACTTGAGCAAAATTTTCAGTCAGATGTATGAAATAAATGGGAGTTAGATGCCAAAAGATTTTTCAGGATATAGGTCTCTGGCCCTGGCTGTTACTGGCAAACTCTGATCCAGACTTTGTGTGGTCATGTACAAGTGCTTGGCTGGGTCCTTGTGCTCTGACACATCTTCATTAAAGAGCTCTTGGCAGCATTCTAAACTGATGGGACTATTCACTTGCTGGATACCTGATCAGAGTGGGTGTGAATTAGCTCTAATCCAGAAGTAAATTGGCTCTGCTAAGCAGTTCATGAGGAGTTGTGCAGTTCTAGAGAGGAAGGGACTTGACTCTGTGGCTCAGAAAGAGCTAAATATTCATGAAGTCCTACTTAGATACATGTTCCCCAAAATACCTGTCTGTGTTTACATAAACACCCAGTTGCATTATGCCTCCTTCAAAGCTGCTTGGTACATGTTGGTTCTCTACAAAAACTTGAGTGCTGGGGAAGGAGGAAATTACTGAAGATATCTACTGCTATAGAGTCTCATCTTTTCAAACTAAAGTTGCCCAACTCAACACTGACATCTCAGAGTGATGAGGGTTGGGTCCACTCCTATTTGCCCTAAAGTCTGCCCCAGTCTGTCCCAAGCTGCCTCTGTCTCAGAAGAAGGTTATCACATCTTCCTGTCCTTGAACACTCTTGGAAAATTCAAACACATAATAATAAAAAAACCCAACACATTAGCTATATCCAACTCTCTCTCAAGATAGTTTTAATTAGCTCTATAATTACTTAATTTAATTAATTAGATTTCCACAGTTAGCATTCTTCTGGATTCTTTCTCATTTTTACAGGCTCTAGCTTTCATTCATCCATTTCCACTTTCTTTGTTTCTTCTTTTTCTTTTTTTTACTCTGCATTTTTCCTTTATTTTTGTTTCACATCTATTTTTATATCTTCCTTCTGCTTTTCTTTTTACTTTTCCCTGTGTTTTTCATGTCTCCCTACATTTCCTCAAAACAGATAAAGGGCAGCATAATAATGGAGTTGGCACTATTCAGTGTTGGCAAAATCCAAATCCAGGATGCTACCAGAGAATGGAAAGTAGATGAATAGTTTGGCTTGTCGTATAGGTTAACAGATAATTTAATATTACACAGAGTTATTGCATCAATCAATCAGTTCTGATACATGTTGCTGTGAAATCAGAGCAGGTTGTTTTTTTCAGTTCATGAATTTCTAAGATTTGGGCCACAGTCTAAAGCCCAGGCCCTGTCACTGTTAATGTGTCCTAATCCTGTGCCAGCTTCTCACCCTGCGCTCTGATTTCCCTGGGAAACAAACCTGAGCGTAAGGGCAAGGTGGGATCTGCAGCTGTCCCAGCAGAGTCTCCTCCCTGGACGCGCCAGAAGCAGCCTGTGTTGCTGCAGGAACAGCGTGTCATTTCAGGGATTTACCTGGGGCAGAAGTTAGTGTTTTGCTCTTTATGGATGGAAGTACAAGATAGGCAAATTTGCTGCATTACTGATTTACACATGCTTTTTTTTTGTCTTTATTTTTTTCTTAAGAAAGCAGGTAGAGAAATTTACATTATCTGATATGATACATTTGGTGGCTATTATATTTTGAAGAGTAAAAATATTCTCCCCAAATATGCTTGTTCAGTGAAAAATAACTTCATCAGAATGTTTTATTTCATTGCTCACTTCTTCATTTTATTTATTTATTTGCTGAAAATGTAGTTAAACAAAAAGCTGGCAGATGAGAACTAGGAAGCAAAATGACAGAGACAGAAGGCACAGAGTAACACAACTGCAAAATACTGCTAGATTTTTCAGTTTTACAATAATAGAAAACAGCAAGAGACAGTTCATAAGAAAACCCTTCAAAAATGTAGGCAGAAAATTATCAAGTTTCCATTTAACAAACTCAATTCTTATTTCCTGCAGTGGCAGCCAGATGACAAGCCAAGCTGCATATTGTCCCAGAAATCATGGTCAATTATCAATATTTGTACAGTCATTGGCTGCAATTGATGATAGTGAAATGATGGCACAAAAATAATGGGGAAGTTTTTCAAAAAGTGAGGTTTAAGATGCACATAAGATGCCATTATTTTTGAAAGGATGTGTGCTCACTGCAGAGCCTACTGCTAGAAAATGCCTTCATTTTGTAGGATACAGAAAGTGTGAAAAAGTGCACATTTTTCCTATGAAGTGAGAGATTTTATGAAAAATAAAGCTTTGCCTGGGAAAGTTAACCTGTTCTGGCTGAAGCACGAGAACTGTGGGTTCTATAAACACTATCTCTACCCAGGGTCAAACCAAAAGAAGAGTCTTTTGGGAGCTGCTGGCTGAGCTGGCCTGGAAGATGAGCTATCCATCAACATGGTTAATTTTCTCCTGCATGGAAGAGGGGACAATACTTTGAGTGTCTCTAGATCCTGTTCCTGGAGTATGGAGGAAGGTGCTTTTGTACTCACATAGCACTTATTCAATTTCTCGTCATGTTATTGAACTTTTGACACATTTTGAAGGCTTGGGCACAGCACAGCACCTCTAGTCGAGTAGTGGACAACAGCAATGAGGCACCAAAGAGACACCCTGGCTGCCTTCAGCACCAAGAGGTCTCTAGCCCCAGTTGTGCACAGCTGGCCACTGCCTCGGCTGGTGGTGCTGGGTGTCCCCAGCTCTGTGGGCAGCCCTGGGAGAGGTGGCTACAGTATCTCGTTGTTCTTTAGAGAGTCCCTCCTCACAGCACGTGCATTGTACCACCTTCTGTAATAAAATATTTGGGGTTTGGCTGGGATTTTTGCTACTCCACATTGCCCAGACATTTTAGGTCCATGGCGTAACTTTCAAATTTTTAATCGTTGTGATCAAAAATCTCTGTATCTGTCACTTTCTGTACTCCTTTACAAAATTTAATTGCTAGAATATTTCAATTGAGAATTAGAAAGTAATAAGAATGTGATATTTCACATTACATTTGAAAAGGAATACTACCCCCCAAACCATTTCCATCTGTCTGTCCAAACAGTCTTTACTAATTTACTAGTGGGTATTCTAACAGTACAGTCTCTGGACTTGTGTGTACTTCTGGTTGCTGTGAAATCCACCTCTGTAACTTGTATATTTACACTTTAGTAAATAAACCAGAATAATATATACACAGAGAAAAAGTTGGAGTCTATGTGCAGCCTTCTCTTCCTTCTCTTCCTTAGCACAGGCATTTCCTTGATGAGTAATGTGAAAATGTTTTTGGGTTTTTTTCCTACTGTTTTAGGACATGTTTGTAATTAACCTTCCAAGAGGGTCATCTGGACAAGACATCAACATCACTTACATGTTACTGCCAAAACATACAACTGAGTTTTGAGGGGGGGGGGGTTGTTTGTTTTTTTCTAACTATTTAACAAGCAGTCCCCTATTATTCATGAATTTAAAAAGCTTGTATAGACATGCCTGGTCTGCTCTGACCTCAGACTTCCTCTTCTGTGAAGGACAGTGGAGAATAATATTCTATAGATTGAGCTAAGGGCTCCTTTCAAGGGATGTAAAAGTTTCCCTTACTAGAACTTTTCTTCCTGCGATAAAACAGCAGTCTCAAAAACTTGACTTCGTATGCCTACTTTTGCCCCAAACCAAAAGCAAAAACATATCTTTTCACCTGCAAAGGTCTTGAAATATCAATAGGACATGATATTGTGCCTCCAAATGCTAAATCAAATTCCACACACCATTTTCCTTCCTCTGTGCTGGTTTTGCAACACTGGCAAACACAGCTGTAAATTTTCCATAATAAAAAGAGTACTCTGGAGGACTTGCTACATATATGAGTCTCAGAGGAGCCACAGTTTTGCCTGGCTTGAATTCTCTTTTTGTCAGGAGAAAGCCCGTCCTCAGTGGTTGCTCCCAGTCTGCAGGAGCACATGCTTTGAAGGGTTCTGTTTCAAGCCAGCACCCTGGCAAGGTGCCCTGGTGAGTCCCTTGGTTGTACAGAGCTGTATCAGTCCCTGACCTGTTGACTGGCTGCAAACAAGCAGAGAGCGACAGGCAGGGTAATAGTCTCCATAAAACTCCCACACAGGTCAGGAACATTTTGTAAGCCTGACGCCATTGCTTTATATTGCTACCGTTTTTTTTGGACCACACTAACAATTTTTCCCTGTCCTTTGTTCCACTTCCACTTACAAATATCTGCCTCCAGATCCAGTATTGGAGACCAATACTACAGAACATCTGCTAGCATTTCTGGGTATCAAGGCAATAAGAATCTTTCAAAAATTTCCGTAGTTCACACAGACACTTGTTATTTACTAAGCTAGTGATGAAGGCCAAGATATGACAGAAGGCTCCATCACTCTTCTTGATACCCTTCCATTGTGGCTGGTAGAGCCCCTTTCTTCCTTGCCACTGAGGAGATGGTTGCTCAGTGGTCCCTGGCATGTGCTATCGAAATTGTACAGATTAATGGTGAAGGAAAGGATAACTCTGGTTGGTTCTGCAGAATTACACTTAATTCTTAGCATAACTGTTCAAGAGATTACTGATCTTAATTGGTACAGGATGTAGTAAATGTAATAGTTTGAAGTAAATGCAATAGACTTTGTACAAACTCATTTTATACCACTTTTCCGTGCAAGTTTTCTTCTATACAGGTGTCTACTAGTTTGTTTAGTCGTTTTTTTTTTGTCCTAGTAATATTTATGAAACTGCTTAAATGGTAATGATTGGGTGTCTCTTGTGCCTTAGCATATCTTTTAGCATAGCCTTTTAGCATAGCCTTTTAGCATATCTTTTCCACTGGGCATATCCCAGCAGACAACAGACTAAAGACAAATTTCCAATATATTTTGTCACCTGGTCAGAAAAATNTGTCCTAGTAATATTTATAAAACTGCTTAAATGGTAATGATTGGTTGTCTCTTGTGCCTTAGGCTTTTAGCATATCTTTTCCACTGGACATATCCCAGCAGACAACAGACTAAAGACAAATTTCCAATATATTTTGTCACCTGGTCAGAAAAATTAATCTTGGAACTTCCAGTTCTTTGCTGATGATTCCCAAGTTTGGCAGTGGGTTTCATTAAATGCTTATGATTTGCGCTCTGGCATGATATATTTGTAACAGCCTTTTTCTTCAGCATTATATTTTCCATGCTAGTATTTAGCCAATCATCTCTCTTTGCTTCTTTTATATATGCAGGTATATTTTTATATATGGATGTATATGTAATGACGTATACAGTATAATTACATTTTTTCATGATTATATATGGCATCATCTTTTTTAGCCACTACAGGCACGAGATGTTAATTCTCTGTGTCATTCAGGCATGCGGGGCACAGAGCAGGACTTACAGGCACCACAAAGCTATCAACTTCCATCCCTCTTGGGAACAGCTGCTTTGTCATCTGATGGGCAACTGCAAGCCATGATTCACGGTGTCTGGCAAGTTCCTTGCTCCTTGGACTGCTCCTTGTCTCCTTTTTCTAATCCAGAGCTGCAAGTCCAAGTCTGCAGCATGCTCGGTTGCCAGTTTATCCTAAAAGTCAGCCACGAGTGTGGATTTGACGGGAACACAAATTTTCATCAAACCAGTCACGATTTCAATTTCTATTTGTTTCTAGTTCTTAGTCACAGCTTTTGCAGCTCAAGTTCATGACTAGCCCCAAGGCATGTGAGATTTCTGGATAAGTATTCCTCCTTATCATTCCTCCTTATCACCTCCAACCCCCTACTCTGTCTCCACTTTTCAGCTGGGGAAGCCAATGCACACAAAAGGAAGGGCTGTAATTTTCCCTTGAGAGGCAGAGGTGGAAAGAGGATCAGTATCAACTCATTCTTAGTCCAGTTCTCTAACTGCTAAGCCACACTGTCTAGTGTGTTATCCATGTAGGTTACTGATGGCATGCCCTGCAATAAAAAATAAAAGAACAGTAGAGCCTTTCGTATAATTTCAAATACTGAATAAAGTGATTGATATCATTTAATAATGGTTAAGTTTTGAATAATAGTTGAATTTGATTATAGCATCCAGTTAATAACCCATAGCTTACTTTTTGATAGTTTGCAAGTTATGGTTAGTGAATCCAGATATAGAAAAAAAAAGTGAAAATGAAATACAATAAAGCACTGCTAAAACAGGGATATTTCTTTGGCACTTTTGAACCTCCATAGTCTGAGTATGTAACAATAATACCCTAGACTGTAGAGAAGATATACAAGTCTAACCCTGAATCCATGACCAGGCTGCAAACTGTCAGCTGTTTATCTTCAGTCAGCAGCACTGAAGAAATTCAGAAGAATGTTGCTTTCAGATGACAATGCAGAAACTTACTGAAATTAAACAAAATGTTAACATCAGAGCAGGTTTGTGTAATGCAGTTAAATACCCAGGTACACAATGGCTACAATGGCTCTTACTCTTACACTGTTTGATCCACCAAGGATAATGTATTTCAGATTGGAATGTTGTTTCAGCACTGAATGAGGTAATTTTCTCTCTGGAAATAAATCAGCAATATAAATCATCTCTGTAGAGAATGAGAAATTCAAGACCAGTGTTTTTTGAACTCAGCATGAGCTTTGTTCTTTTCGCTGTCCTTCTTTGTGCTAGTTTCAGTGGTCTTGGAAGAATTAAGATGGTCTGCGAAAAACCTTGGTGCTTTTCTGCTTTATGTTGTTATTGTGAGACTTCTCATTTCCCCATTAATGCTGCGAGAGCAGTAGATGTTTTGTGTTTCAGTATTTGATGGAACAAACAAATATTAAACAACTTCAAGGAAAAGGTACCTGGATGACTTCTTAGATCAATGCAGATTCTTCAGATCTCCAGAGAGCCAAAATTTGTCTCACTTCACTATTTAGCATGTAATGGCATATCAGTTTCCAAGCACTTTTCCAAGCCTTTTCTGTTGATATCTACAGATATCTCTAAGGGCTGGGTAGCTCAGGCCCTAGTGTTATTCTAGACTTCGTCTGGTTCAGACATTCCTCTCATAGTTTCCTGGATCTCCCTTGAAGACCTTGCCACAAATGAATGAATATATAAACCACATTTGCTGCCTTCCTTTTCTTGGTACCAAGAGAATTTTAACAAAAAGTCACATACTCCATTCAGTTGTTCAGAAGCTACATATTTCAGTTTTCTAGGGCCTTGGGTGCAAATCCTCTGTTCTTGTGATTTGTCAGCATTAATTTGAAAGATCTGTTCTAAAGCTGTTCTGCTGACAGTTTGACTCGAGATGACAGACAAATTTCTCATAAAGAAAGGAATGTCCCTAAGCTCCTCTGTCTCGAACATTGGTGTGGAAAATTCATTGACTTCTCTGCTAGGAACTCATATTTCTTGTGCTCTCCTTTAAAATCTCAGTCAGACATCGGCATATAGGCTCACCAGTAGGCTTCCTATTTCTGGTGCACCTGAAAAAATGACTATTATTAGGCTTAATGCCTTCAGCAATTTGTTCCCCTAAATTTCTTTTTCCTTTTGATCTTAACCTACCAGTGTTTGTGGTCTTTTTAAAAATAGTCTGTTTGGACAGGGATTTCACTGTTTTTACTTTAAATACCCTCATTTATTCCCCATTTTAACCATGATGGAATTTTCATGTCCTTTCAAATTTTTCTGAGTCTTTAGTATGGCATCTTCATAGTCTTTATGCCATGTGCAAGTATTTTATCCTTTTAACTGACTCTTTAAATTTCCTTTTTGCATGCTTTTTCACTGTTAAGTAGTTTATATGTATTAAATGTTACTTGAGAAGGTTTGCTGGGGTATATGATATGTACCAATTATAATCATTCTTATGAAATGCTTCTTCCATAGTTACATCTGAAACCTACTCCTTGTGCCTTTTTTGGGACTGCATCAACATCTGTTTCTCATTTTGTAAAAGCAGATAGTTAGAGAAAGTATGCTACAAAAAAATCTGTTAATGTTTTCTAAAAAATTGGTTTCTATCTCATAACTTGTACGTCAGTCTACCTACTATGCATGACAATCCTTATATTGTGCTTTGATATTTGGAGGAAAACAACAAGTATCACAACAAACATAATAATATCCCCAAAGCTGATACCAAGGTTGGACAAAAATGTTGAGAATTTTGATGATAAAAGGATTGGTGATAATGCACATTCTGCTATGGCTGTTGTTATTTTATAGAAAAGTATCTAAAGAACGTGGCTTTGCAGTCCCTTATCAGTATTGAATTTTTTTTTTTCTACCTGAAACCAGCTGGAAAACCAGGAGGTTTTGACAATACCTAAAAACAATAAGAGGAATATTCTACTCGTCCTTTGACGTCATGTTTTTTTCTCACACTGTTGAAGGTTACTAATACTTTTGTGGAATAGCAGAGGGAAACAGCTGTTTATCCCCTGTTGTGTGCCTCATCAATCAAGAGCAAGAAATTTTGTTGAGTTACAGTCTGAAAAGAGGTGTAAGATCACAAAAAAAAGCGCTCTGGCTCATCTTTAGTGGCAGCAGGATTTAACCAAACCCCAGCAGCATATTACAGAGGAGAAGGAATTCATCAGTATTGAGAAGGAGGAATAGAGGGCAGCTGTTAAGCTAGGGGAGCGAATAACATCAAATAATGCAGGGGTCTACTCTGTATACAGGTGCACGTGGCTACCGGTAAGGCAACAGCTATTATTCTTATATAGTAATTTGCTCACGGCAAGTGTAACTGTATCGATGTTATTAACCTTTGGTAGATTAAGAAGACAGCAGGATCAAAGTGGACAGACTTCTAGTACGGACAGTAGAGCATCCCTTCAGAGCCATGGAAAACTTCAAGACGGACGTAACAACAATTTGTTGGGACATGGATGCACAAGAGGCTGCAGCAGCTAGTGAGACCCGGCTCCGTCACACACACTCACCTGGGAGGCCGAGGAAAGTACCTCTCTGTGCCTGCCTTGGTCTTCATGCCCTGGAGCCCCAGGAAGCCTAACTCCTTCGAAAAGCAGGATCTCTAGCCTACTGCAAACCCGCAGATCCCACCAGAGCATTTCCAGTATGAGCCTGCTCTTCTTCTGACTGTGCCACTGAAAAGATGCCCTCCAGCAACTAAGTACAATTTTATATGCAAGTTTGACTTTCCTCTTCAAAAATCCTGGAACAAAACTTGAAACAATTCATTAGGCAGCCTCTCAAGATCGCCAAGATTCTGGTTACTTGCAAGAGACAAAGTTATATGTTTTTGTTTGTTTGTTTGTTTTTTGTTTGTTTGTTTTTTTCTGAAGTCTTTACGTTATCCTCTGTGTCTGTTAATAAAAATGGTCCGATTTGGGATTTTTGTGAAACTGCTAAACTGCAGTTTCTGTCCATCTGTTGTTGAGTTTATAATGGACGTATATGATGTAAATACATGAATGTAGTGTCAAATAGGTCAAACACTCATTGAGAAACTTGCAGAGTGAATGTATTCTCATTGTTCCTTGTGCATTCTGCTTAATAGTAAAAGATGTGACTCTGGCTAAGTCAAGGTTTTGCTAATGATTTTAGTGGATGCAGGAATATTAGTAGTGTATTGTAACTATGACAAGGAAAGATCTTTTTATTAGTACCAATAGGCTGACCAAGCCAGAGTTGAAAAGCAATTCATTAAGGAGAGCTAAAAGCATTAGAAATTTGTTCAGATCCATAGTTAGGTGTTATAAAATGTGAAGAAGTTACATGTGTCTCTGTTTTTATGGATCTATTCTGGGTAAGAAGTGTTGAGCAGAAAGCAACACTCTATCCAAAAGATTACTGACATGAAAGCCTTTTTCTGTTTGTTTTGTAGCATCCCAATTATGTACATTTGTGGTATTTTACAACTTGTATATCCACATTTTGATAATAAATGCATGCTTGTTCTGTCTTATTGTGCTTTATTTATCATCCGTAACCAAATTTCATTTTCAAATTTTTAAAAGAAATTAGGCTTTTGAAAGTGATTTAATTTATAATACTCCATCTTTATTGTATTGTTTCTGTTTTATCTTTTAAAAACCAAAGTTCTGTGTAATTGAATCTATTTTAAAATTTGGCTTCACATTATATGTAATTTTTATCACAAAATTTTCATAAAATACAGTTTTTTACAGCTCCATGAAATGATATGGTGTTCCTATGAACAACAGAACAGTTTACAGCTCTAGTAAGGTAACTAGTAACTTACATCTGTCATGAATATGGTACATGTTTACTTGCCTAATTTGGGCAATAGACTGAAATAATTATAGGATGAAAGAAAGGAGCAGAGTTCCTCTGGTTCTGAGAGGAGAGGTTTCATTGTCCAGAATAAACTGCTTCATGTTCATCTCTTCTTATAATGACCTTTTTCTAATTTTGGTTTCATTTGGGAAGGACCGGTGTGGATAACACTGTGCATAATACAATTTCTAGAAATTCAGACTTACAGAACTAGTGGTGGGGTTTCAAGGAACCTTTGGAGATCAATCTTCCCTGCTCAAGCAGAGTCTGCTAGAACAGGGTGCCCAGGAAGATGTGCTGTTGAGTTCTAAATATCTCCAGGATCTCCAGAACCACCCTGGACAACTTGTCCCAGTGTTCAACCACCTTCACAACCACCTTCCTATATTCAGTTGGAATTTGATGTGTTTCAATTTGTGTCCGTTGCTGCTCACCCTGTCACTAGCCACCACTGAGAAGAGTCTGGCTCAGTTTACTTTCTCTCATGAGATATTTATTCCTATTGATAAGATATGCCTTAAGCCTTCTCTTCTCCAGGCTGAGCAGTCCCAGCTCTCTCCTACGACAAAGGAGTCCCAGCTCTCTCAGCCCCTATGACAGAGTTTTCTGTCCCTTAATTGTCTGTGTCCCTTTGCTGGACTCACTCCAGT
The DNA here is from genome assembly GCA_013389825.1 of Crypturellus undulatus. Taxonomy (NCBI): domain Eukaryota; kingdom Metazoa; phylum Chordata; class Aves; order Tinamiformes; family Tinamidae; genus Crypturellus; species Crypturellus undulatus. Next base: position 51,012 of record VWPW01031899.1, read on the forward strand.
ACCTCCATATCTCTCTTGTACTGGGGAGCCCAGAACAGGACACAGGCCTCCAGGTGTGGCCTCACCAGTGCTGAGCAGAAGGGAAGGACCACGTCTCCTTACCTGCTGGCAATGTTCTTCCTGACGAAGCCTCAAAAGGTTTCTGGCCCTCTTTATCGTGAAAGCGTGTGGCTGGTCCGTGTTCAATTTTTTGTCCACTGGGGCAATAAATCCTCCATTTCTGATCTGTAATGCTCTGTTCTAATTAAAATACATCTTCATCTTGGATCTTGATCCAGGAAAAGAAAAAAAGAGAATATATATTTATTTGAGTAATCTCACAGAAATTAAAGGCATCCTTCATAAGTAAGCGTTTGCAGGATCCATGCTATATCAATCAGATAACGTAGATCAGAGACATGACATTTTTAGAAGTAAAGAAGTCAGTAATATGTCAAGATTATCAAAAATTTTCCAATTTGAAAAACAGCAAAAAGAAGGAATTTTTTGTCTGCAATTATAATTGAGAGACAAGAGTTATTATGGGTTATTATCTCATTATTAAGAGTTTATTATTAAGAGTTCATTATTAAGAGTTATTATCTCATGCAAGGTCAATAATATAGAAAGCATTAGAAGTAACATATATATAACGACTGAGACTTGGAGTGAATCTTCCAGTCTGCATTTTACTCCATTTTGGCTCACATTGCAGTGCATAAATCAAATTCTTTCTGGATGACACTAAACCAGGAGATGTGCTCCAGGAGAGTATTCAGTGCCATCCCTCCATCCTTGGGCCTTTAGGCCACGGAAGCAGATTGGAACAGTCTGTAAATGAAAGCTCCTGCAGTGTTCCGGAGCGGACGTCAGGTCTGCATCGCTGACCGCTTCGCCCTGCGGAACCGCTCCAGTCAGGTTGCACCGTTTGCACACACAGCCATAAAGAAGTCTGTGTTTATAGAATAAAATCTAAAGGAATAATTAATCTCATCCAAAGTCAGATTATCAGAATTTCATTAGTGATAGTATTGCAGACTGAGGTTTTTGTTTTTTTCCTGCAGATATAGAATTGAATTAGTGGCAGGAATCTAGTGAATATTTGCTATGTGATCTGGCTGGCTGCAGGGTATCTCTGCCAATGCTCTGTGAAGCTGATTTTGAGAGGACCATGGTTATTTTATAGTTGCCATCTCCTTAAAAATGTTTGCATATTGCATTGTGCAGAAATGCAAGCTCACTTTGGTCATCTTTAATTTCATGATCATTGCTACATAATTTCTCAAACAAGCTGCTGTTTGCATGTAAAATCATGTGACTAGTGTTCAGATTTATCCATGTCCATGATACTCTGATTGACTGTAAGCTGAACTTTATATTGCATATAATTATCTTTGTCAACACATTATACAGCTCAAACAGTGGAAATCAGTGGAAACCCAAATAAATTCTTAATTCCTCTTTCCTTTTAATCAACACAGATTTAATTAACCGGCCTGTTGCAAGACACCATGAAGAAGGAAAGGAACTTGGCTCCTTTAGTAGCAATTTGTACTTTATGAGGATTAGAGGAGTAACACGAGAAAAGGAATCACAGCCTAGAGATAATCCTGAGAGTTCTTTGGGTAGAATTTGCCACAGGTTTGTCTTGGTCTTAGACATGTACAAAATATACACTTCTGCAGCTAAGTTAGTCTCAAGTCAAAAATAAAAAGAAAAAATTACTTTGAGGCTGCAGTGCTTTTGCCCTGTCTTGCCTGTCTCTCATAGAGCTGGACCTCAGTGCAGCCCTGCCAGGGGAGCGGGAGCAGGCGCCACGGGCAGGGCCCATGCAGGCAGGCACACTGAATACCGACTTACAGCCAGGGGAATCCTCTTGGTTGCATCACAGTCATTTGCTGGAGATGCGTCTTAATTTCTTTTGAAAAAAAAACGAACATTTCTGATCATTTCAGCATGAGAAAGACTAAGGTATTTAAGCAGCTTCTGCCCATACTGGGGAAAGGCTGAGGAAGTTATGCCACGAGATGCCCTTGTAACGAACACTGCTTTTCCAGCACAAAGCAGCAGAAAGGAAAACAGGCAAGACAACCCAAATAAGATACAGAAGGGTTTTTTTGCAAAATAGTGAGATGGAGGGGAAAAAAAAATGAGGCAGGCATGAAACCAAAAGAAGCTCTTTGGGACTCATTTGTTCCACACTGCTTTATTGCCCTACCAAAGCAGCAAAGTGAACTCAGCTTCCAAAGTCTCATCTGTTCTCCTCAAGTCATATCAAGGGTAAAATATTTTGTTTCATTTCTGTTCCAAACAGAGAAAAGAGAAGGGAGTCCATCTAGCTGGTTGTTCACGCAGCTGGAGGAGCCGTTTGCTGCTGCAGTATTTCATTGCACTGCTCCGTTTCGGATCACACATGCGCGTTCCCACAGAGCCACTCCATGTTCAATCTGCCAGATTCACCGTCTGTTCAACTTGCTCATTGTACATTGTGTATTAAACATTGGCACAGCACTGTAAGTGTTTAATTACTAACTGTCATAAAATACAAATGGAGCCTTTCATCTGTAGTCAAGAAAAGAATGAGTGATGGAATATTTTCAGAATTTTTTCCCTAGATTGTTAATGGGTAGTGGTAAAAGATCTTTGTACCCTATTCAAAATTACATCAAATTACATAATAGAGAAAATAATAGGTAACAATTTATCCATTCCATTTATATAGGTATTTTCTGTTTGCGGAATGATATGATTGCAATTTAAAATTAATTTTTGACACTTTAAATACTTGCATATTGACGACAAAGACCCACAGCATCTTTCTGTTTTCTGGTTGGGTGGCTATGCCAACACTTCTGCTGTGAAAAACATGCATTCCAACAGAGTTAAAGCTTTGAGGAGGTACGGCTACCATTTTCGTGCGAGCAACATGTAACTTTGTGGTGGGTATTGGAAAGAAATCATTATACTCTATGTGGATTCATTAAAAAGAAAAAAACACAATTGTACTCATGAACCTCCTTTGCTAGGATCTAGGATCTGCCTCCAGAGAGGATCTGGAAAATGTCATATATTTATATTATGATGTCCTCTGTTTTCTGGTACCATGCGAAATCCTCTCTGCTAGATTGGTGCGGCAAGTTTTGTTGTTCAGTATTTGGGGTTCTTTTAAGTCATAAACAATGAAGTAAGGATATAAGAATCACTGTAACATTCAATCCTCCTTAAGAGAAACAGGACTAAGAACAATTCTAAAATCCCAGTCATTCTAAATCTTATGGCCATGAATAGAACTAAATCTGTGCCCTTTGAATGAAATTGCACTAATACATTTATTCATAGACATTTTCATGAGCAAAAAATTGTTTAGAACTAGAGCTTTGAAGAAATGTTTTATAGTCCTTATTTTTTCACTATTGAGATGTTATGTTACACTCTGGATTTTTTTCCACAGTCATTACTTTGTACTCCAAAATTATTCTTTGAAGAGTACTATAGAATTTAGTTAAGACAATACCTTTGCTAAAATCTTTAGTCAATGTGCTAAGATATTAAGGTAATTTCTATGTGGTTAATTACTAAAAAGGGAATGCTTTAAGTCTTAAGTCCCGTCAGGGTAAATACCATATCCACACATTTACATACGTTAGACACTACTGCAAGGAATTCACAGTTTGACCCAGTTTTATAAGATATAATTTGAAACTGGAGGTAGAGAAAGCATTGCTCAGGGAGGCAGGTAATAATGAAATTTCGTTATTAAATACAATGAGCAACCATATAATGTAGATTTATGGATTTTTTTTCTCTATTAAATTATATGCAACATTTCCTTAAATACCATAAATATCCCACTTACATGTGAAAGCTCAGACTATATAGTCTTCTGGAGCAGGGAAGTGCTAGCTGAGTGGTGAGGCGGCAGTACCAGCCCGCTCTTAACCAGTCACTGTTACTCAAACCTCATCCTTTGTCCAGCTTAAACCAGCTCTAGCACAAGAGATTAGTCCTGCTGAGCAGAAAATATCTGCAACTGCAGAATCAAACAAAAGAGAGAAGCCAGGAGGTGAAATGAAGACATATGCAAAGAGAAGGACACCCCAGCCAAGGAAACTGGCCTATTGCCACCTCTGCGTCTCCTCCAGAGGATTAAGATGTTGGTCAAACCAATGCCTACAGCAAAGTCAGGCACCGTGGGCTCCTCTCTCTGATGCGTGGAGAGAGACAGGCTCTTTTAGGAGAAGATCGCTTTCATCTTGATGTAAATAATTTTGCTCAGATTAATTGTACCCCAAAAGTTGTTTTTTCTTTTTATTCACTGCAGAGGGAAGCTAGGGTGATGGGTTCAACTGCAAATACCTCAAGGTGACATCTCTCTTTCTCTTTTTCATCCCCAGTCACTCTGGTGATAATTCTTTGTTCTCCCTTTGCCCCTCATGGTCTCCAAACTGGGAAGTAGTCCTCCTGGGAAGAGTAGCCCAACTGGGAAGAGTCAGCATTGAATTTTAATGTTACTTACTGCTTTGTAAAGGACACCTGCCAGGACAACAAGAGCAGGCACAGTGCCTGTAAGAAAGAAGTAAACCTGTCTGCATGCAATGCTCCAGCCTTGCCATTGGGATCGGAGGAAGCAGACCTTCCAAGCTGTCAGGTCTTGTTTCAGTTGTGTGTAGTTTCATCTTCCTCTTCCATTTCTCTCCTAGATTAACTCAGTTGGCTCTTTCCTGTCAAAACATCTGTTAATGTGTAAACTTTCCCTGCACTACAGCCTTCCCAGAACTCCAGCTCTCTTGAGTGCCTGTCCTGGTTTCACCTGGTTCACCCTCTAGGTGTGCTCGGGATCCCGTGGAAGGAGGCTGCTGGTCCTGCCCTTATCTGGTGCCTGAATGAAACTTTTAAGAGAGTACTAGAGGACACTGTCATTTACACTCAAAGTCATTCTGCAAGTCAGCTAAGGCATTTGCTGTCATTGCACCCTCATCCTGCCCCTTACTGATTCATCCATTTTTGATTGCTGAGCCTGTAAATACATGGAGTTTATGACAGATCCATTTATCTCCCTACTTTATTTCAGTGGCTGTAGAGACTTATTTTCTGTCCAGGCTGTATCCATGGTCCCCACCTTTCGCCCACCCCACTCTGCCACAGGCATTTGTGCCACTGGTTTGTTCCTGTGGTGACATCCACGTAAGAAGCCCAGGCAGGGATGGAGCACAGAAATCAGCCCCTGGCTGAACACCCTTTTGACTGACACAGACCAATCACTTCCCTCCCAACGTGTGCCAAATACCGCTCAAAGCCACACATTCACGTGTCCTTCTGTCACTGAGGCAGTCTGAAGACCTAGGTGGCAGCTACTCAGTTATTGTAAAGCTAAGTCATAAACTCCTGGAACTGAGGATCTTGGAAATGCTTAGAGGCTGTCGACAACCTGTCAGAATGGATTTGAAGGATTTTTTGTTATTTATTAGCATTCTTCTTCTTTCAGTACAGGGCTTTATTTTACCTGTACAGAGAGAAACACGGTAATTCTGAGCAGATAATAAAAAAGAAATAACACCAAACACACAGCAATAGAACCAGCAAAGCTACATATGTTTTAAAGACAGTTCTGAAATGTGTTTTTACCAACTTATAAGCAGAGCTATCTGAACAAGCAAGGTAGTTTTCCTGCAAATAAGAGATACATAATTACACAAATTGTGCAGAGAAATGCTCCTAAATTTATGTAAATGGAAGTGTGCTGCTCTCAATATCTTCCTTCATTATTTTCAAGAGAAAGTATCTGTATTAAACTCAAGAGAAAGTTCTGTGTTAATAATATTGAATTCTGCAGGTCATACTATGTGAAGTATATTAAAAATAATAACACTTTATGATTTCAGTCTGTTTTTTTTTTTCATTTTTGACGATCAATAGGAACAAACAACTAATCTTTTTTATCCTTCATTGCTTCATATTGCCCTCATTCATATTTGTCTCCTCTTCAAAAATACAAACTCTCACCTGAGAACACAAGCACAAACGCTCTCCTGGTGCCATGGTCTCCATCCTTCCTCATGCATGAAGCTCTCTGTGTCTCTAAGTTATTGCGCTATTCTTCTCCAGAGAAACTTCTCTCTAGACCACACTGTTTTCTTAAGATTACCCCAGCAGGACTGTAAGTTTTCAAACAGGGTTGTATTATCATTTTAAGACGCATAACTTCATACTGTCACTTTCTTCGTACTCATGAGGGATCTTTGGATGGAGAGTTGTTTAAGGAGTTATATTTTTTATATACATGCTACAGCACTATGTATGGCTCACTAGGACTGCCCCTTTCAGTCCTGAATATATCTATATTGAGTTTTACTTCCCATTCTGTTATGCAGTCATCTTCATTGGCAAAAATATTGCTATATCATATGCATATCTCTGCTTTCCTTGAAGAGCATTCATTTCTATGAACAGGTTAACTAACAGCATTTTTATCCCTGAAAAAACAAGCATTTACTTTAGTTGTGCTAGCTCAGAATATTATATAAAACCTATTCTATTAAGCACACTTCAAGCAAAATCTTTTTTCACTTCCCATCAGCTGCTCAAGTCAGTTTCTAAATGAATGTTTTAAAGAAAGATTTTAAATGTATTATCTGCTGAAAATATGCTTTTATTTACCTTGGTGACATTTATTCCAAATCTCTTTCTATAGAAATAATACAGTGATCCCTGTGACATTTTTTTTAACCAACAATATGCTCATTATGTGGCATATACACATTAAAGAATAACTGAAAGGGTTGGCTGTGAGAGATACTTTTAGTTCATCTGCCTCATGTTCACCAACAGCTTTGTAATGTGCATCCATTTACAGGAGAGAATTCAAAAGATACTGGTATAGGAGGACTTCTGTTACATAAAAAGCAGGGGTTTTTTTGTCAATAGGGTAGAAAAAGCCTCAATCCTCCAAGCTGAGTAAAATGTTTAAATATAATGAGACATAATGTAACCACATCTGCAAATGTGTTTGAAAATAACAATCTTCCTCACTTTCTCTCCACGGATTCGAGATCTGCAGAATTCCTGACAGAAAAGATAGAATACGGATTAGAGTAGGCTGGAGAGAGGAAGTGATTCTGGGAGACAGATAAGTATATTGCGGCCCAATATCTGGAATATGCTAATCTTCCGCTCTTAAATGATGTGTTTTCCTGGATCAGGGCCTTTTTTTGACATAGCAAGGCAAGCGTAGGCACAAAACTAGCACTGAAACACTGAACCCTGAAACATACTCCTGTTGCTCCAGCCATAGTTGAGTGTTATTAAACGGGAAACATTTTTTTTTCAAAGTGCTTGTGCATGGTATCACAAGCCATTATAGATAAAGAAATTCTTGTGTGTGTTTAATCCTAATTTTTGAAGCATTTTGAACTTTCTTCTGTTCTGTATGTCTCCATTTTTGCATACCTGCTCTAGTTCTGTGACCATCCCCACTTCCTCTCTCAAGAATTTTTTTTGGACACTGAAATAAGCCCCTCTGCAGGGTTTTTGCCTGCAAGGAGAAATAATTTCCTAGATTTAGTGATACTAGTGATTTGTACTTCAAAGAAAGGTCATCTTTAACTGAAATGGATGCCAGCTCAGCTTCTGTTATGAAATCTCCACTGTTCTCACAGTCCACTCCGACCGACTTGGGCATGTCTTCTGGACTTATTATAACATAACTCTAATGTCGGGGTAAATATTTGGACTTTGTTGGCTAAAATATTGAAGTACTGTATATATAGATGCCTGAACCATAGAGCCCAGTGAGATATAGAACCCTGTGTTTGGAGCTGACTTTTCCTATTACCTTACAGGGAGGGGATTAAGGCACCACAGGGCCCAGAGCAATTGAGTCGATAAAATATTTGATGCACTGTCTAAAAGTTCCTCATTTCTTAAGGCAACAGGGCCTTCAGCCAGCTCAGATCTACAGCCTGAATTTTTTTCTTAAGAGAGGACACGCAGATGCAGCTCTTCTACAGAGAGCTTATTCCCAGATCCATGATACTCACAACTCCTCAGCAGTGAGAACGCTCATCCCAAAAACAGGAAATGCAAGACTGAGACCATCCACAGCCCAGGAGGCTTAAAACATATGCTTCCAGGACTGTAGCTACTTCTGTACCCCAGTCTCCAAAGTAAAGAATTCAAGATTAACAGGACCTTCTAACAGATCTGAAACCAGAGAAAAAAAATTCTATGAAGAAAGAGAAAAAAAGACAGCATTATATAGAAGACTGTACAGAAAAATACAACGTATGCAGTGTACGACATCTTTGTATGTGCTGTTCAAGTCCTACACACATGTTACTTATGCTCAAGATCAGCTACAGGACTAAAAGTGAATTCTCTTTAATCAGTATTCATATTATTCATATACATAACTCATAATCCCTACCATATTCCTCAAGAGATGGAAACCTTTCTCAGCTCCAGCTTGCTAAAATAAAAATGAACATCTACTAGCTTTGATGTATTTCAGGAATTTCTTTATTGTGGCTGGAAGATGATTTGCTACAACAAATCTCAGTGCCCATACATTTTGCTTTTTATGTTTGACTATAATATTTCTTTGTTGACAAAAAGTGTTTTAGAAAAATATGATGATTATAATATTTAAAAACATCTACATCATGGCTTTAAGAGATATTAAAAATGATAGTTGCTTCCAAATTTATATTACTTAAAAACAATTTTACTTAATGATCTTTTCTGTTGCATGAAGAATTTGATACAGTGTGTGGGGTGAGAGGGGAAAATTCTTTTAACATAAATTGCAGTTGCCAGGAGCTCATCATTAACAATCACACAGAGTTTTATTTTGCCAAAGAGACAGAAGTGTGTACCACAAGGGAAGATGGGGGACATAAGGCTAAGAAAATTAATTCCATTTGCCACAAAAAATGAATTGGAAAGTGAATACCATTCAGCCAGTCTGCATGAGAGTCATCGAAACCAAAATGTAGAGGAAAGAGACAGTGCAAAGTAGTTCCAAAGTATGGAACACTACATTCCTTGATCTAGTATCCACAAATCATGTTACCTAAAAATCAGTACGTTCAATTTAGAGGATGCAAGAGAAACTAGTAGGGCTCTTACAAGTTTGTTTCCATGGATGATGAAAGCAGCAACATAAAAGCAAGTGTCACCTGAAGTATTTTCTCTTACTTTCAAGGTAAAAGCCTGATAAAAGAAATGGAAATCTAACAAAAGGTTTTCTTCTGACATGTTCCTGGCAATTATGCTGACTGTTATGAACCTCATTAAATAGCCACTAGAGTCTACTACAAAAGTGGAGAATGAGTTCTCTTCCCACAATCAGTTTAAATACAGATGTCTTTGGAGAAGATGACCGAAAATGAAAAAGTCAGGATGATATTTTATGATTAAGTCAAATCAAAGAATCTCTCCAGATATTTTTGAAGAGACGAATCTTCTGTTTACTACTAAACATGAATTGATATAGAGGGAAACAGTACTTATATTTTAAGTAGGTTTTGGTCCTTTGCCTACCATTTCCTATTTTGATTAGCTTCCCCAGTTTTAAGATCAAAATGATTAAAATTGTCTCCAAGTGAAGTATATGGCTCAGGTTAATTTTACTTCTAAAAGGATCNTGATATTTTATGATTAAGTCAAATCAAAGAATCTCTCCAGATATTTTTGAAGAGACGAATCTTCTGTTTACTACTAAACATGAATTGATATAGAGGGAAACAGTACTTATATTTTAAGTAGGTTTTGGTCCTTTGCCTACCATTTCCTATTTTGATTAGCTTCCCCAGTTTTAAGATCAAAATGATTAAAATTGTCTCCAAGTGAAGTATATGGCTCAGGTTAATTTTACTTCTAAAAGGATCATAGAATCATAGAATCATAGAATGCTAGAATGCCTAAGGTTGGAAGGGACCTCTAGAGGTCATCTAGTCCAACCCCCCTGCACACGCAGGGCCACCTAGAGCACGTGGCACAGGGCTGCATCCAAGCGGGTCTTGAAGATCTCCAGAGAAGGAGACTCCACAACCTCTCTGGGCAGCCTGTTCCAGTGCTCTGTCACCCTCACTGTCAAAAAATTTTTCCTTAAGTTCCTGTGGAACTTTTGGTGTTTCAGTTTGTGGCCATTTCCTCTTGTTCTGCCACTGGCCACTACTGAAAAGAGGCCGGCCCCATCCTCCTCACTGCCTCCCTTGAGGTACTTATAGACACTAATTAGATCCCCTCTCAGCCTTCTCTTCTCCAGGCTGAACAGGCCCAGCTCCCTCAGCCTTTCCTCATAGGGCAGATGTTCCAGGCCCCTGACCATCCTCGTGGCCCTGCGCTGGACTCTCTCCAGCAGCTCCACATCCCTCTTGTACTGGGGGGCCCAGAACTGGACACAGTACTCCAGATGTGGCCTCACCAGGGCTGAGTAGAGGGGTAGAATCACCTCCCTCGACCTGCTGGAGACGCTCCTCTTAATGCACCCCAGGATCCCATTGGCCTTCTTGGCCACGAGGGCACACTGCTGCCTCATGGTCAACCTGTCGTCCACCATGACGCCCAGGTCTCTCTCAGCAGAGCTACTCTCCAGTAGATCGGTCCCCAGCCTGTACTGATGTCTAGGGTTGTTTCTCCCCAGGTGTAGGACCGTGCACTTGGCCTGGTTGAATTTCATGAGGTTTCTCACCGCCCAGTTGTTCAGTCTGTCCAGGTCCCTCTGGATGGCAGCACAGCCCTCTGGCGTGTCAGCTGCTCCTCCCAGCTTCGTATCATCTGCAAACTTGCTGAGGGAGCACTCTGTGCCTTCATCCAGGTCATTGATGAACAAATTGAACAGGACTGGACCAAGGACTGACCCCTGGGGGACACCGCTCAACACAGGCCTCCAACTGGACTCCGCACCACTGACTATCACTCTCTGAGCTCTGCCATGTAGCCAGTTGCCAATCCACCTCACCGTCCACTCATCAATCCCACACCTCCAGAGCTTGTCTAGGAGGATGTTGTGAGGGACGGTGTCAAAAGCCTTGGTGAAGTCAAGATAGATGACATCCACCGCTCTCCCCTCATCTATCCAGCTGGTTATCCCATCATAGAAGGCTATCAGGTTAGTCAAGCATGATTTCCCTTTTGTGAATCCATGCTGACTAGTCCCGAGCACCTTCTTGTCCTCTATGTGCCTGGAGACAATGGCCAGCACTAGCTGTTCCATCACTTTTCCGGGGACAGAGGTGAGGCTCACTGGCCTGTAGTTGCCCGGATCCTCCTTCTTGCCTTTTTTGAAGACTGGCGTGACAAGGGGGGGATGCTGCTTTCTCCATTTCTGCATTTCAGAGGATGAAGATAAAGAGCTAGATGATGTTTTACTTACTGTTTAAAAAAGGTGAGTTCAGCTGTAACTCCATCCCCATGGAAAACCTGCAAGCAGATGTTAAGAAATCATCACAGCAGGAAGTCCATGGTTGTCTGCAAAAGAGAACTAAACACCCGAGCATAGTTCCAAATTCATGTCCTAAGTCAGAAATGGGATATAGTCAAGAAGTGCGCTATAGTTTCAGCCACAAGCAGATGCCTGAATCTCAGCTTATCCTACTTATATGACAAACATTTTATTCTACATCAAAAAAAGCTGAATTATAGTCAATAAGGGTCAAAAGTAACAAGATGCAGAATGTCTGACCCTCTCTGTGACAAAACGACCAATGGTGCTACTGTATCATCTTCAGTAAAATGCTAATAACCCTGAAGGCAAAATGATCTTTGATACAAAAACATTTTTTGGCACATGGTTCCCTAAATACAGTCATCTTCTTACATTCATATGTGCAAGCTGATAGATTTCCAGAAGGAACAGGTAGATGCGGAGAGAGCAAAGAGCTACTGTCTGTGCTTACCCAAGGAGAGCGGGGCAGGAGGCTAGGGATGCAGGGAATGAAGCAAGGGACAGGACCTGGAGTCTAGGACTGCTAGGCAGAGGCTGGGTAGGGATAGGCAGCACGTACAGAGTTTGTGGATGAAAGGGTGAGGAGAAGTATGAGCTGTAAGAACAGGGAGAGACCTGGGATAAAGGCCGCTCTGACAGGGCAGGACAGAAAGAGCTGGTGAGGTACAGATGGAACAGTTGGTACCCAGTAGGTCATGTTCCCCTTCAGAGCCCAGATTTCTCCCTCTCCCCCAGTATTGGCAGCTATTGTGAATCTACTAGCAAAGAAAATATCCCTCCCATGCAGTGCCTGTTCCCCCGGAGAAAGTCAAATACAGCTATCAGGCACAGAGGTTTGTGCAACAGAGCCAGAGGTTCCAGACTTGGTGAGGAAATCTGACTGTAGATGAGGTGATGTATGATTAAAGCTCACCAGTTCCTTTCAGTTCCGATGCAGGAAGACATTTTTTCCAAAAACATCATTTGATTTCTTTTTCAGGACCAGAAGGCATGCGTGTTCTCTTTGAAGCAATCAAAGCGCTCGCACAGCAGGAACACCCCAGCGCCTCCAGAGCTGGGGAGGAGGAAGCCTGACACGCCACGGGCTGCCAGCAACCAGGGAGGTGGGAAATCAGGCCGGCAGAAAAGGCTCCTGTTGACATTTCCTGTAAACTGAACTGCTCTCATGGAACCTGTGAATCCGTGTGAATCTTCCTTTTCTGACAGAAAAACAAAACAAAACAAAACAAAAACAACAGGAAAAAAAAAAAACAGAAAAACACACCTCTCTTGGCAAATTTCTACCAGTTCAAAACAAGATGGAAATTCTGATTTTCTGGCTTCTTTGACAGAGCTAGGAATTTACACACAAAAATAACATTCAGAGATGATTATGGCAAAACCGCCAAAAGTTGGACAATGCCAGAGTTAAAATGTATTGGTAGAAGAGTCAATAAAAAAACAGGCAGAAAGGCCAAGGTAATTTAGCAGAGTCAGTAGAAAATTTCTGGGGTTTTTTTTTGTTTTGTTTTTGGTTTTCGAATCTCAGCAGCAGTATTTTTCAAAAAGGTTTTATCTCTTTAGTGGGGGATTGTTTAATGGTCAAAAGCCACGGTCCGTGTTTATACTAGCCAAGTAATGAGAAAAACAACTTCCCACATTTATAGCAATAAAAATTTTGTAGCCCCAAGTAGGATTCAACTTGAGTTAAAGCTCAGCATAGCCTCCCCTTCCAGCAGCCTTTGCTTTCCTCATGTGCTAGTAAGTAAGCGATGGCGTTTTGGTAGGAGTCGTGACAAAAGCACAGTGTGTGGTTAACACCCTTTCCTCAGACCCGGATTTGACTGTCCTCAGAACGATGGGAGGAGTGAACTAGTCTACTGCACTATTGCTTGAAAGGGCAGGGAAGAACCACCTTCACCTTGAAAGCAAGATTTTAAAAGGAAACCTCCCTCTTAAGCTGTAGAAAGAACTGCCTTCAACTACCCACAGTTCAGTGCTGCAGAATCTTAATGAGAAAAGCTTTTTTTTGTGGTATCCTGAGGATCTTAGAGCCTGCAAAAAGCTCTGCAGAGCCTACAAAATTTTGTTATTGCTCCAATGAAGCACTGGTGATGCACTGAATCAGAAGTGTCATGGGTACACGTTAGTTTTGAATACAAAAGAAGTGAAGACCTCCTTTTTTGTCCAACTTTTGTGAAGTCTGCATGTTTCCAGCTTTTATTTGTTTAGAATCATGCATTTATTTCCATAGTCACCATCTGGTCCCAACAGAAACCATTTACAAAGCCAAAAATTCACAGACTGTAAATACCGTGGGACATTAGTAGGCTGCAGCAGAGAAACATTCTAGCTCATTAAAACATATTGATAGCAAAGGGAAACTGCAGGCTGGGAGCAGAGCCCTAGGTCCTAACCAAGGGCAGAAGATATGAAAACAAAATTACACTTGCAAAATCCCACAAACACACCACGGGGACCAAAGTTCAGAAGGGGAGAGGAAGTGAAGCCCAAACAAAATGCAGGAGTTGTTACATTAGATTAACAGGCATGTTAAGATTTAACTTGCATGGTGGGAATGGGTTTATGGTTGGACTTGATGATCTGGAAGGGGTTTTCCAACCCTAATGATTCTATGATTGTATGATTTCCAAATTGGTGCCCTTCTGTGCTAACCAAGTAGGCAACAACTCTCCTTCACCCTGTACAAGGCTCCGGAGTCTTTGTACAGTGACTTTGGGATCTGGTCCCTAAGGTTTGATCCTGATATTACATTGCCATTATAAGTCAATTCTAGTAGCACTTTCTTCCCTGTGTGCCTGATGGATAGAGAATTGTTCTAATTTGTGAAGTTAAAATGCATTCCTTACTACTTTCTGCTCTGTTACATCACGTGTCTCATTTAAATGTAGCTGCAAAAGACGGTGTGTTTGCTAAAGGCTGATGACCAGGAAATAGTTTTCTATTATTTTAGATATTTTGCCGTGATTAGTTTTTAAGAGACCTACATATTAGTGCATACAAAGACAACTCTTCTTAATTCCTTATCCTGTGTATAGTCTGTCAGACTTGGGTAGATATTTCTGGTCTCTGTCATCCATTCCAGGCAAGACAAGACTCTAAATGGGACCCAGGAGCTAAGGATGAAAAGTATCTTCTTGTCTTTATGACAGGTCACTAGCCTTACTCCTTTGGATTCTTCTGTTATTTCTCACATTTAAAGTCTTACCTTTTGCATAGTGTTCTTTTCATTATATATATTGGGGTTTTTTTCCCACATTTTATTTATTTTTTCCTCATTCTTGGTAGTTTTACCTTAATATGACAGCGCATAGAAACACTCTATATGGGGAGGGCTGACACAGATACAAGCTAACTGTAGCAGAAAATATCCACTGCAGAGATAGAGTAGATGAAGCGAATAGCCTTTCTCCTCACCTCCTGCTAAGAAATGCAGCTATGTCACTGCTGAATTCTTAAGTTACCGGGGTGAACAGGAAATCATAGCTCTTCCTGTCTTAGGCTGCTGATACTATCATCTCTCAGAGACAATCAAAATTCAGTGGTTATTAAAGATCTACAGAAAAATCAGGTATCAGAGAGTTATTCAGGAAATCCTTGTCCTTCTGAAGTCAATGAGAGTTTTACTATCAGTTCCTGTAGGATCAGGATTTCACCCACATGGTGCTAGAAGCTACATCTGCTACAGTAACCTCTTCCCTGACGTTTAAATGGCTGAAGAGAGAAAAGATGATAGCACTGTGGAGCAGATATCCATCGTGTCTAAAGATAAATTAAAAATAGATAAAGATGGACACTAATCTGGAGATCTGACACACATAAAGAAACTAGAGGTCAATTTTAGTAAGAGAAAGCCTTTTGCTGTATCAAATCTAGCTGCTGGATGCCAAAGTGAAGCAGGTAATATATATTGGACAGTCTTTGACAGAGTGTCCATTTGATCATCCCGGAAGAATCGAAAATATATGTCATTTGTGAACTTTAACGTTATGTCATTTGAATATTAGTTGATTCCAATGAGATAGAAGGCCTTTTTATATAATTTCATCAGCAATAATCTTCCTATTCTAGCAAACTTGTATCAGGTAATCCTGACATTCAATTCATAATCTGTAAAATTTATATAATAGCCACAGAAAATGCTCATGAATTTGCTTAGATTGAGCATGAAAACCAAACAAAACCAAGAGCTGATTTCACTACTGGAAGTTTTGTTCTATGAGCTTCCCTCAGATGATGTTACCATATTTTTAAGTATTTCTGGTGC
Organism: Crypturellus undulatus; assembly: GCA_013389825.1. Classification (NCBI taxonomy): domain Eukaryota; kingdom Metazoa; phylum Chordata; class Aves; order Tinamiformes; family Tinamidae; genus Crypturellus; species Crypturellus undulatus. The sequence goes on from VWPW01031899.1 coordinate 66,704, forward strand.
ACGCCACAAAGATCTCTTGGAAAAGTAGTTGTCTAGTTATCACAGTTTTACCTGAAATCTAAAGAAGTTGGCCTTCTTCTAATGTTAATCATCTGCATAGTTTTCAGTGAAAATAATTCTGTAGTAATCTTATATTTAACAAAAATACCATATTCACAGTATTTTTAAAATTATAAATCACTTCTGTGAAAATTCAAAGGTTATTATTATTCAGGAAGTTTCTAGTAGAATATTTTTCCACAGGAAAATTTAAGTTTTAAATATCAAATTTCATCAGGAGTTAAGCTCAGACATTTAGAAATGATTTTTGATAACGTTCAATTCTTTTTGACATGCAACAAAGATTTACTTTTCGTCTCTTGGAGAAAAGGAAAATCAAACTAAAAGAGCAGTAATGAATTTTTTTTTGCATTTTGTATTTCAAAATTTCACACAAAATGGAGATTATGGTTAGAAAGTTTTCAAACCAGTTCCGCTATGTAATCAAAATAGTTACTGTGTTACAAATTTTGAAAATTATTATACATATTTAGCATGCTGAATTTTATTTGCCCAATTTTGCTTAGCAATGCTAGCAATGGTCCACAAGTTTTATAAGCAGCTACATTTTTGAAAAAAATAGTCTCAGTTTCTGCATCTCACCCTGTCAAGCCTCTTCTGAGTCAGCTATTACTGTAATAAATTGGCCCTGTGTTATGGCAAATGTGCCCTCAGGTTAGTCCTATTAAATTACAATTTCAGAAGCTGTGTTACACAAAAACCTACAACACACATAGGGAAAAGACCTAGTTTTAGATGGAGTAATCAACTAAACTATTGATTTAGAATGTGCGTGCTGGTTCAGGCGCATTTTAAGGTTTCAGGCATAAGTTTTTTTTTCATGTGCTAAAGAACACTATAATGTAATAAAATGCATGATAGAAACGGCACTATTAGCCCCCAAAGCCTTTTCAAACATTTATACACCAAAAGTTGGAATTTTTGTTTATTTCATATTACCTTTGCAAAGTATCTGCTAGAGGAACCATCAGAGGCTGCAGGATCATTTTGCTTGGACTCATAAAGTTAGAAAAATGGCAGCTTTAGCCCACGCAGACCTGACAGAAAGAAAGGAACTACTTTTATCCACGTATTCATTGATGGAAATCTTGGGAGTTTCAGCCTGGGAAAACAACATTTGCATTTTTGAAAATATTCATCTGCAAGTTTTTCACTATTTCCGTTTGGTCTTCAGAGCAAACATTGCTGTAATGCCTCTCCTTTTCAGCCATAGTCCATTTTACAATGACCTAAAGCCAGAAGGAAAAAGAGATTAGCTTTTAGTCATAGACAAAATCAGAAACTCTTTTGATTGTGCAGCTCAGTTCATAAATATAGTAGTCCAGGTCAAAGCTGAATGAGACTTACAGCTAACACTAGCTAACATGGACTTTGGGGACCTGGATTCTAAACAAAGTCAGAAACAAGAAATATCGACCTGAAAATTCATTCCAAGGATCAGTGTTGTGCAATTAGCCTAGACTCATTTAATTGACTATCTAATTAAATGAATGAAAAATTAAAATGAACTTTCTACTGCAACAAATTTCGTAATAATTTCACCCACACAATATATTGTCTTCATTTTACATAGCTGATGAGTGAATCAAATTTTGTAAATATCTGTAGTGACCCACATGATTTAATGGCCAAAGAATTTAGCTTCAGTTTGCTAAGAGACTGAAAGAGATGGAGGAAAGAAAAGAAGGTAAATTGTTGGCAGTTGCCAACTCGGCAAAAGTTTTGTGTATGCTGTGGCCAATCTCTTCCCAAGAACAGCTCCTTCTCATATGTGTTTAGGAGACCTAGCCGTACCAAACACTTCGGATTTACTGAGAAAGGATGCTCCAAACAGATAACTGATGACTAAGCCAGGACTCTCCAAATACTCTTTAAGTAATTCCAAAGTCATTAAGAAACCTTGAATCAGGGTCTTTGTTTCAGTGATAAATTTTAGGGAATAGTTGTATATCTGAAGGCAATACCACTTGGGAAACAGCATTTTTTTTCATCATAACCATTTTCGCTCAGGAATCACTCTGCAGAGATTCTAGTGCGAGCAACTTGAAATTATCATCTGCTCAAAAAGTAGCAGTTTGGTTAAATTAGTTCTGTCCTGCCTACTGCTGTTGTTGTCAGTGATTTCGGAGTGTTTCTCATAACTGCTTCTCCAGTATCACCCTATAAACCATCATACTTGCTCATATCACACATCATTTACCCTTCTGTGGAACTACAACCAGGTTTTAAAAGTTAGAATTCAGAAAAATGTTCATGTTACAAAACATTTTAACTAACATATATAGAGTAATTCAGTCCAAACAGATTAAAAAAAAAAAAGTAAACTCACAATAATTTTGTAAACTGCTTCATGTCAAGATCATGACACTTTAAAAATGCCACCTTATGCAACATCCTAGCAAGAATAAGTCTGTTGTCCTGCAGAGAAACTAAGAATAAAAAGACCTTTGAGAATATATCACTCTGCTGTTTCCAAAATCAAAGAGTTAAAGTAAGAATGAGTGGACAAGTATGATAAGCCATTTTTTGGTCATACCAAACTCAATTTTAGAAGGTCTGCTGCCACCGAAAGCAAATTATTAGCAGATTATTTATTAACGAAGAAAATCTTTAAAAAATATAAGGAAATACAAGCAAATTCAGTAATATTAGATCCACTTCACAAACAGCTGAAGTTCCTGATGTTTTTAAATTCCCAGAGATAATAAAATTATTACAAAGTTCATTCACTCATTATTCTTTCATTTTGGAAAGTCACCTTTGGAAATGACAGCAAATCTTAAGCAGAAATGCATGACCGGTGTCAAAATATTTTAATAGTACAGGATCTTAGTGCTCTAGACAGATGGGTGAACTCTGACGAGCAATAATCCTAAAAGGTCTGGCATGGCAGTGAAGGGGAAACAGGTCCAGAGGTTACAGTACTGACCTGTTCCTCTGCTCTCAGGTTTGCCCCAGGCTCCCTGTTTGGCCTGTTTGCAAGCAGGTTTGTCACCAGCTTCACTGCGTGCTAGGCCAGGCCTTTAAGTCCTCAGCTTTCCATCCATGAGAGATAGATAATACTTCCCTAGAGTGAATTTGTGACGGATAATCCATTTCTGGCAAGTAATCATGATGACAAATTGGGAGAGGTTTAGATGCTGTGGTGATAAGCGCTATAGAATTACATACTACGGCCAGATAAAACTTGTACTGTCACACACCAAACTGCTGAGAGGCACTTTCTAAAGTGACATTTTCACATTATTTATTGCAAAGAGGGGCTGTTTTGCTTCTTTTTTCAATTAGCAGTAGAGTAAGTGAAATAAGGCAGCAAAAAGTAAACTCTGACTGATGCCATGTGGTGCTAAGATGCAGAGCCAAATGCACCTCAGTGCATTTTAATTGCAAGAGAACAGCATCTGCCTGGAGCTGGTGATGGATGGGCTGCAGAAAAGCACAGCGAAGGCTCACTTCGAAGCGGTGTGGCAAGCTACACTTCCTGTGCTAAGGCCAGCTACTATTTATACAAAATAAGCAGAATATTATGCTGCTTAATACAAGAAATAATTGACCCATGGAACTCATTGCCAAGGGATGCTGTGGATGCTAAGAATTTGCACAGGTACAAGGTACAAGGCTGGAGAAATGGAAAAGAAATTCACTGAGCATTACTAAAAAAATAAAAAACACATCCAGATGCCAAAGGAGAAAAATAGCTGGCAGCTCAGGAGGATGATGCTTGCCCTGTCCCTGTTTTTCCCTTGGCACTCATTTATGGCACAAGCAGGGACAGGATACTGACTTCAAAAGACCTTTGGACAGACCAGCGGAAGCCGTTCCCAAGGCCTTTTGGAATAAACACGTCAGGACACACACTTGCCCGCTGAGGCCCGAACCCCACGTGCCCCAAGGGAGCATTCAAGGTGACGCGCTGGGAGCAGCACTGCCAAGGCCGGGGCTCCAACGCAGATCTGCTCCGGGGCTGGTTCTCTTTGTCCGTTAGTGCAGGCAGCCATGAGGTATCATCTCTCCTCAGAAATAAGGGCTCAGGAGAGATGCTTACAAATACATGACCTAAAATGGCACATATAAAGGAAACGACTGATACCGCTACCGGCTCACAAACATGAGAAGAGTAAGCAGAGAACTACAGGAGAAAGAGATGTGCAGCCGTTAGAAACAAAAGTTCTCTTAGTTCCTTCACTTGTTTACTTCTGCATGTCCTACATGTTGGAGCCCCTGTAATGGGGAAAGTAGCACCTTTATATTGAAAGATGCATTAAATCCAATGTGAACATTTTAATAGAGGATATTTGCCACAGTCAAACAATCTATTCTGCAGTTTAATTACAAATTATTCTTTTCTCCTGTAATTTTGCAACAGTACGTTCACCTCACCGTGTGTCCATAAAAGCTGTCTGTCTGCCTCATCTCAGGTCTTGGGAAGGATCAAAGTGCCATATTGTTCACATAGGCACTGCTGTGTGCAAGGGTAAATTTTTTTTTTTAAATTACATAAGTATTACAAAAATATGGCCGATGATGTTAGGGAAGTGGTACATATCAGACTCATTCTCTTTTTTTTTTTCTTTTTTCTTTTTTTTCTCCTTCACAAGGTTCCAATGATGACACCATTCAGGAAGAGTCTTTCTTATCTGCTGTTTTTTAATTCAATTCTCTTTGCCTTCTTCTTCATTCTTCCTGTTTTTTACATTCTCTCTTTCACTGTCAGACCTAGAGGAGACTCAAAAGAACAATGCAGGGAAGGTAAAGTATGTAAGAAAGAGAGAGACCGGCCAGTAGAACACAGTTCTGTGGGGGATCAGGATGCAGGTCATGGTTGGGACAACACGCAGCTTCCCCCTCCCTTCCCCTTGGAAGGAGTAGTCTCGAACTGCAATTCCAGTGAAGCAAGGAGATCTTCCTTAAACCTAAACACTTGAAGTTTGGGCAAAAACTGTTTCATTCTGCAAACTTTGATGGAAAAAAAGTGTAAAGGCCCAAAGCAAAAAACTATTTTCCAATCAGCTACAACCTAGAGTTAGGTTTTTAATAATTTAAGTATCATTATTTCATGCTTTTTGTGCCTGAGTTTGTTTCAACCGAAGCATTAAATGACCAATCCAAGACAGTTGTAAGCCATACCTTGCAGAACTCAGGTGCCTCCTCTGCTCTACCAAGAAGCTCATTGATGCTCTCATCAGCTGAAATCATCAGCTGAAATCAAATTTCAGAAGAGTTGTGTCCAGACATATCCTTTTAAAGCCTATATACTCTCTGCATGACCATTGTAACCCTTCCCAGTGCATCTAACCACACTTCTGAGTTTTAGATCTAACATTATACCCTTCAAGCCTCCTGATAGCCTGCCCAGATTTTTAGCCATTGAAAGGAAGCAGCTCATATCCCATGCAGAAATGCATCTCCAGACACATTTGGTTGAAATAGTGTTAATAGAATTGACTTGATAGCCCAGAATTCCACATAAACTCTTTTACAATTATCTTTTTTGAAGCAATTAGCCTCACAACAGCACAGAACCGAAAACACTTCATATTGTATTGGAATGTATTGTATGTAATCTCCCATGGATTGAATGAAACGATGTGAGTAATAAAAACAAATTTTAAAGACTGGGCTGCATTATCTGAGGTGAGTTTCCATTTCTCATTTAAATCATGTTTTCCTCTCTCAAAAAGAAAAATAAAGGGCATGCTCAAGAATTTCTTTTCCTATTTCCTTCTCTTTTCCACAGCTGTTCTGCAGTCCTCCAGGTTTAGGGCACTGGTGAAATAACATCACCCATTCCTCACCAATTTTTGCCGTGTCATAACCTGTTCATATCTCAGGTTCACAAAATAAACACTGCATAATAACACTTATTGAAAAGTTCTCTTTCTTTTCTTGAATCTGTTAATGTATTCTGCACTTCATTTTCCTATGGTTAAATGGGAGAAGCACTGCTTTTTCACAATGTTGTTTCAAAATTTTACTGCAGGAATGGAAGCAATCAGAAGTCTACATTACTAAAATACAAAGCAATTTCTTAGGAATAAAATTCAGTCAAAGAGAGTGGAAGCAAGAGATGCAAATTATGCTTTAGTGCATGTGTCCAAAATATGCAGCATTGAAATGGTAATTGTCATTCCACCTGCAATTCTCTATACCCTGCAAGACTGCTTGGTATTACCAGACAGGCAAAATATGAAGGCCTATTTAGAATTATTCAGTGTGAATTAAATCAAATGAAAATTCCTCGGGCGCTGAAAAGATACAAAAGGATGAATAGAACAGAAATGGATTTCAGATCTAAGAATTTGTTTCCAGTTACAATACAGAAATCATGCACAGATTGTTTATTCTGCTTATGACCTTATGCTAGAGTAAAAAGAGAAAATTAAAAAAAAAAAAAAAAGAAAAGAAAACAGTAAAAACAAATCATCAACCGAGCTTCAAGGGGTATCAATTAGGATACATCTGTTAACATCGATGGATTTGGCTCGGACTGAAATTTTTGCAGATGTGCAACATAACGCAGATGATTTGTAAAAGAAGTGGGAGCACTTTCATGCATAGTTAGCTTGTTAGTTATTTAATCCACACCTCAGGAAGAATTAAAAAATATATATTATAAAACTTCCATTTGGGACTGAGGGAAAGATACCCACAGATATGATCAATACCTTTAATTCTGTACTGCAATTCCATGGCACATGAGTAGCTACTTGCATTTCAAGCTACCCCAGCAGTCATTCTTGGGTACAGTGATAACATCCTCTGCATGAAAAATCAGCAGAATTCTTATGTCAGCAATTCCGTGCACTCCCAGTCAAATATATCTCCAAGACAGCCTCATAGGTTCTGTAGATATTAACTGTCATGAAAGGAGTCTAAAGATTTGTTGATGTTCATTTGGATTAACACAATCTACAGCAATAAAACCGACTCTCGCCTTACAGCACATCTAATTATATTTGAAAACTGCAACGTCCTGAGCATATGAGCTTTGTAATATCCCATAAAGGGATCTTACCTAATAGCTCACGGGATTCGGGCTGAGTTCTCACCCACAGTGTTCAGAAAAGGAGCAAGAGCTGTGTCCTTGCAAACGAGCAGCAAGTAGTCAATGCAGTGATCAAACTTCTTTCAGCAAAGAGGAATTTCCTAGTGCAATAGGGCTGGAATTCAGCTATTTATGAGCAATGCTCATTCAGTGAAAAATTTTGGAATGATAGTTATAATGGCAGAGTCTTATAAGTTTTCCTTAATTCTAACAGGCAATGAAACAGGCCACCTGTTAGACTAAAGGAAAAGTAATGAACATTGCAATGCTGGAAGACTTTGTTACCTGACGATTCCTCACTCATTTTGGAGGGTTAGTATTAGTTCCCAAAGCTTAAATATTTTGGGGTTTGATTCTTTAGACACCTATGTTAAGCACTGTAGAAAAGTTAGACAGAATAAAGGCTACCCATATATAGCAATAATAACACCTATACTGCTGAATCAGAGCAGTTTGAGAATTATCTCTATTTTCAAACTTACATTGCTCCTGTTCATGAAGTTTTTGGAAGTCTCTCGGGTTGCATCTTGGTGTAAACTCCAGGGTTGTCTTTTGCTTCCTGATGAAAGAGTACAACATCTTTTATACACACACACTTCTACCTTGCTAAGTCCCACTGGCTCACCAGGAAGACATCAAATTAATAAAAAAAAGAAAAAAAAAAGGTAGCCAAGGAGGAATACAAAAGTAGCTTAAGAAATCTAGGGGCCTCTAGAGTTAGACTGGAGAAGAATTAATTGAAGATCAGATTTTGGTTACTGGATACTTAAATATATACCTCATTATTGGTACTTACATGAGCACCCAAAATGGTGGATTTAGCCCTAAAGGATTCGTTTAGAATGACTGTTTTATATATATATGTGTATATATATATATATATATATATAATATATATATAATTTTAATGTGTTTTGTCTTATTTAAAAACAGGCTAATTTTCACTAAATACAAGGAAATTAAAAATATAGAAAGATTTGCAGTCATTTAGGCTGAGTAAAAAGAAGTGGAAACAAACCACAGTAAATGTTTTTATTTCCCGTATGTCTCAAACAAGTTTGTTTTTGAAATGAAAGCCATTCTTTCATTTAAAATATTGACCAGCTCTAATTAGATATTTGTTTGAAATTGTTCCCATGGCAGCTGCAGCCAGAGGCTGAAAAGATCTTCAATTTTTACGGTGGAAGAAAGATTTCAATGGCAAAAAGCTTTTCCATTTTGCCTGAGTATACTAGCTGCTCTAATAAAATATATCATTTTCCCTCCAAACAAGGATGTCTTGTACTATCTTTTTTTTTAATAAAGAGATTCTGAGACCCGCAATGAGAATGTATCTCTGCTTTGCTGAAGTCACACACACAGCATAATAGTCCAAGGGAAAGTACTAGAAAAGCAGATATTTTTATCTGATTTCCTATTCAGTAGCACAGAGTCAATTTCTTCAGTTCTTCTTCTATAGTTTTATTTATTAATAAACATTTGCCCTTGATAAAATATTCTATTATTTTCTCACACTCCAATTAAATTTAGCATATGGCATTTTAAGGTGCATGACTGCTGCAAAATTGGTGGGATTCGTCTTGGTTTTATCTTGCCAGACAAAAGGTAGGGTCCACCTCTTAGAAGTGGTAAGAGAGAGAGAGATACATTCAAGCCCCATTTTATACTGTTGTAGGTGCAAAACTACCTTACCATAACGTCCGTACCTGTCCCTCAGCTACAGAGTAAGCCTTGGCATTTACCTTGGAGCAGGTGCAATGACATTTAAATGGTCAGCATCAGGTACCCTGTGTACTGAAAGCACTTTGAAAGCCAGAAGGCATCAACAAGATTTTGTACCATACTGAATTTTCTATTGTTGTATGACCCAGAATCACAGTGTACACGGGGATGGCATTAACCAAACTCTGGTATCTTTACTCTTGTAAATAATATTATTACATTTAAGGAATTACTCAAAGACATATATACTGGAGAAACCAGGAAAATGCATGGCCATTTCTGCAGGTTTTTACTCTCCCTTAAATTTGCAAAGCTTTTCTTATTTCATAGTCTTGACAAGTATTATTTCCAAAGACCAGAAGAAAGCGTGTCTTTATTCCTACTTATCTTTCAATTAGGAGGAAAATGTCTTGCACATGCACACAAACCCACAGAGGCAGCAACACAATTACTTGTGGAATAAAGCCATTTCATAACCTCATTTTATTTGTTCCACAGTCTGGGCTTGGTATCAGAAATGAGCGCTGCTCTTTCCGGTAACTTGTTTTTAAAGCTCTTCGTCGTTGCACTCTGCATTCACATTACAGCTTCCAACTTTGAATCAGGAGTCTCCAGGACACTTGCTGACCCCAGGGCTTTTCCACGCCAGGTTTGGAGGAGACGGATGGCTCGGTGAAACCTCGCTCACTGCAGTGCTGCTCATGACCCGCTCCTCGGCAGAGACCACGCTGCACATTTAACGGCTGGCTGAGAATTGCCTTGTTCAGATGTTGGCAGGGTTTTTCGCTCGGTGTTTTATGCACGAGTCGTATTGCTGTGCACAGTGAGCCCACTGGGGCCTCAGATCCCAAAGCTTTCCTGAGTCCTCCCCACGAGGCCTCCTGGCTTAGCTCAGTCACAGCAGAGGACAAGCAGGATGAAGGGAGATGGCAAACTCTCCTTGGGAGTTTCAGTCCTGGTGTATATGACAGATTGTCACATTTCAGTGTGACAAGCCTGAGATTGATTCTGGGCTGTCAGGTAGGGAGACGATCTTTAGGGAATCACTTTATCAAGGGTTTCACAAGGGTGCCGAGCAGAGATGGAATGATAGGGAAGCAGATAACTATGCATTTACCCGGAGCAAAATTGTTATCCAGGCTTGAAAAATACATCTAAGACATGGACTCAATTCTGCATCCAGCACCTGAGTGCTGACACAACTGTGACTAGGTGCAGAAATAAGGGTTTGGTATAGAAAATTCAGTAAATGCAAGGATTTTCTTCCTAAACGAGGGACATAAAAGGACGCTGGCTATTAAACACAGCCAGGCTCTTCATTGAGCAAAGAGCGGTTTTGGCTCTGCTTCTGCAGCCTGGGTGGACTGTAGCCCTTTGAGCTCATCAGAGCCTTGCTAAGGCGGCCAGGTTTTAACTACCAGCCCTCTGCCACCATCTCTAACTAAGCTTTGTTGACTCTGATTTCCTTTTACAACACTCATCGTCCATGCACGGAACCTAAGCTCTCATTCACTCTGGTTAAGTGTGCAGCCAGGAACATACTCCACAAAAACACTTTAAAACTTCTAAAATAATTTAACCCTTCATAACGATAGTTTTTTAACAGGAGGCTGCCCTGATCGGCAAATAAGATCAAAAGGCAGTTAGCAGAATTGTGAACCTAGTATTTACGTAAAGGGAATTGCTAGATGTGTTTTTTCCTTTTCTCTACCAGTGCCAGCAGAGAATTGTATTATTGCAGAACTTCCCATTCTAGAATTTATGCAGCATAAATTTTGCTGATGGATCCTGTGGCAATCCTGGTATCTTGTTTTGTGTTTTAATATAAAATAGACAACACAAATTTAAGCGAATAAATTAAATGCAAACGACTTCCTTCTGCTCTCTGCTCCCAGAATCCCATGAGTTGGTTTACACATTTGTATCCTTTCAGGAGAATCCACTGTCACGGACTCTTTAAGATGTCTAGGATTTGCCTATCTGCACGTTAAGCTGAAGGTCTGACCTCAGGCCCTGGGTTATTTCACACAACACCAAACTGGGGAGAGCAAGCACCCTGCAGGACAAGGCTGAATTTAAAACTGTCCTAACTAATCAAATGAACGATCCAAAGAGAACAGACCACAATGGCATAAGGGTAAATGACAAGCAGGAACAGCCAAAGCCCAAGAACCAAATGGAGGAAAACTGATGCGCTTATTAATTATACCTTCTGCTAAAGAAGTTATGGGCATGGAGGAAAATACATGATTTATGTGACATAAATGCTGTACACTATTCAGTGTGGTAAGAAGTGATCTGAGCAGGGGAGCTGGGCTGGATGAACTCCAGAGGGCCAGCCCAGCTTTCATGATAATAATAATATGGTTTTTCCTCTGTTCTCGAGAGCAAAGCAAACATCAAAGACACAAATCTTGTCGTAAGATAATAAATACATTTTTCTGTGAGAAAACCACATCTTACATTTTTGGAAAATATACTGTGAAAAAGAATTATCTTTGTTAAAACCGCCATTGAGTTACCTTGTGCCCTCATTTGAACAAGGGAGAGAATGAGAATATTTAGCCATTGTATAGAGCTGAAAAAAAGAATTTATATATTGAAGACCTTTGTGAACTTTTACTCACTAATAGGAGAGAAAATTTGTTGAAATTATTATGAGAAAAAAATATGGGCCATTCCTATTATTTTAGACAGTTTGAAGATCTGAAACAGCAAACTTTCAAAGACAGTTTCTAATTCCTAAACTCTGTTATTGGAAGGATGTAAAAGTACAGACTGCTTTGAAAGAGATTGCTTCTGAAAATGCAATGAAGCACTGCCTATTTTTACAGTATATATTGAACAATGACAATTTTACTTCTGTGTATACATAAATCCTAATTTGCAGAAACAGATAAGATGGCAATTTTGGAACAATGAATTATCATTGATCAACTGCAAATGAAAAGAACCCTACCTGAAATGAAGGAACACAGTTTTAATTACCAGTGATAGTAAAACCATAAGGAGACTAAAAATGTATCAGAAATATCTGACAACACTGATTTCGAGTATTAATACAGACACCACATCTATTTATTCAAAATACTTTCTAATGACCTTCCAAATTGTACACCTTCTGGAAGCAAGTTTTTGACTTCCTAAACATTCTGCATATTAATATTTTTGTTCAGTTAAACAGCTACAAGACCACTGCCATCTCCCATCTAGATGTTATTCTTCACTATACAAAACTGAAAAAATTCAAATTTCAGCCTCAGATTCTCAAGGTTATTTTGGTCTGGAATTATATCTGCCATTTTCAATTTTTAATTTTGTGTTCAGGTGTCTGCCTCCAAACAGAAGTGGGTAAAAGTGCAGACAAACCTTCCTGAAAGAAGCTTCTTGGTTCAACTGAAGAGAATAGAGCCAATAGAATCTCCTTCAAGTATATTTTGCTTTTCTGCACTATATAGCCAATTAAGCTACATGCTCTCCTGCTAAAACCTCCTGGGGAATATTCAAATCCCGGGGAAAACAAACTGGTTGATGTGGATCCCATGCTTCTTGCTCCTGAGGTGGAAAAACGATACTTATTGGTAACATGCACAGCCTGCCCCAGTACTCACAGAGATGGACACAGTCGTTTCTTGTTAAATAGATCATTTTACAGAGCATGCCTGCAACACAAAGGCAAATGGTGAGCACATCAGGAAGTCTTACACCAGCACCGAATCTGACTTTCCCCTGTCTTGGTCCTGTGAAGGACAACAAATGAATGGAAAGAGAGCCCCTGGTTTGATGGTCATTGAGGACTTGAGTGGACAAGGAGAAGGAACCAGGGACTGGGTGTCCATCGCACAGGGTTGATGTTAATCGTGAGGGCCAAGTAGTGTGTTAGCAAAATACCCTGGTGTAGGACAGGGTGGGAAAGGGGGTCAGCCAACTGAGTGAGTGGACTTAAGTGTTTGGCACTTTTGGCAATCCTGCGGTCATGGTCTCCAAGAGTGAGAGCAGCTGATGAAAGGTTGTGTAATTATTGCCACTGTGTAGTATTAAGATAGCATGACTTTCCCTAGAAGAAATATAGGTGTTAAAATAGCAACTGGATAAATACAAGATAATGAAAGCAAGCAGCATCATTTCCCCAGGTTCAGATAAACCAGATAAGTATTCTGCAGAACTGACCTCAATAAAGGCAAATTGTCACTTTAAAAGTTATTCTGAAAACATCAAAATTATGATAACAAACCTTGGCAATTTTAAATATGCCAGTAAGTGCCCATTTTCATTTGGAAGGGATTAAAATATCCTAAAATCTGGTTCTTTGTGCCTTTTACTAGCCATAAACTTGTATGGCAAGATGGGGAAGCAAATTTCGCATTGGAAGTGCTCCTCGCACAGCTTCCCTGGGGAATGTTTGTCATCTGTCAATGCCAACTTCCGCTTTGGTGACCACCACATGGCCCTGCAAGATGAATCAAACCAATCCACTTCATGGATTACTACTTCTCTAGGAACAACTACTTTCTTTGGTCCTTTCCATATTTTAGCTTCTTGGACAAGGGTTTCAGGTTAAGGGAAGAAGCCCTATTGAAAATGAAATTATGTTGTCAAGAATCAGGGCAACATGAAAAATAATGTACTTCAGGGGAACACAATTAAGCTCCTGCATTGTCATGGGACTAACTAGAGTCCTTCATTTCCAGTGTTTCCAATTCAAATAAAATGAGTTTTTGAACTTTGAATTTTTTTTCTAATCAGTTATGTAACTGGTTAAAAAAAAAAAATACGAGAAGTTGTAAACAAGTCTGATGCATTTCTTTTAAGTGACACTTCTGCAATAAGCACACTATTAGTAGAAACAAGCATCAGATACTTCTGTTCTTCTATTTTGATTTCATCTGTTTAAAATAGATGAAACCAGATGGTCAGGAGTCCTTTTCCGATGTTCATTTAGTAAGAATGAAGAAAAAGAAAAGAATGAAGAAAATTTTGCACTATGTAGATCGTGTTCAAAATCCTGACAAATCTGGGCTTATACTACATCCTGGCAATAACTATGAAGCCAGATGGACTTAATTTGAACTGCATGTCCAGTACACAATTCTTGGAAGATTTCAGCTAAGTGATACATAACCAGTACACACAGGAATTAACCCTTCTGCCCTCTAATGGAATCTAAATGCAAGTCAGCTCTTTATGGAAGTGGGCTATTAGCCACTGGGTAGTATTTATTCCATAAGGAGTAAGAGATTTTAAGATTTGCACACTTCTTTAAATAATGAGTTGCATGATATGAAGCTGATTTGCACCAGCGCATGAATTTTCCACAACTAGAAGAGCTGCAGTTCACTGAGCTGCTTCAAATTTGTGATGAGGGGAGCAAGAGTCACAAATTATACTTTTGTAATATGCTGACATCTGCTAAGGATTATCATTCCAATCAATATTCATATTTTGCATTTTATCACTGTAACTGATTAAAGCTGCTGGCCTCAACATCTAATCTGTGATATCTCTTTTGGTGCTTTCAACAACTGGCATTTTTGTAAATAAATTCATTTTGTAATAAAGGTAAATTACAAAGATCTAACAATGCATAGATATTTTAACCTTGGGGGAAATTTCCCACACTTCTTTTGGGAAGGCTTTAGTTATTCTAGAGCTTTTAAATTATTTCATTCATTTTCACTGCTTTACTGGTTAGCATAGCTTCTGTACTACTGATGTTGACTGGACCTAAGGCCAAATTGAGTTTAAAAAGGTTTCAAAAGGCTTTTAAGTTTGTCTGAGACTCAAGATCACATGGCTGTAACATTTAAACCTTGTTTAATGCTATGTATTTCATTAAAATGCCACTGTCAAGAGATATAATTGGAGCAATCAATCTGATTTATTTTAATGTTTCATATAAAGAGTTAGATAAGTTTTGCTTTCTTCAAAATTGGACTAGCAAAATAGATGAAGAAAAATATAAAGTTGTTGCATTCAAGGTTTAATTTGATTTATATTATAATAGACCAACCTAATTCTTAAGCCCATTAGGCTACATAAACTCATTTTTGGTACTTTTTACATTGTTGCATTCTCCATGCCATAACTGCTACAGGTCCTCTCTTTTCATGTGGTCTGTCCAGACATTTAGTTCTAACAGCAGCAGTTCTATCTCCTGTAACACCAGGTGTAACATTGATCTGCTACCTAAACACTGATACATGCAGAAGGAAGCACTACTGCAGCACCCCACCTCCAAGGTTCCACCAAACTACAGATATTTTATATAAAGGAGCTTTTTTAATTTTTTAATTAATACAAAGAAACTCAATACATGAAAAATAGCAGAATATATTGACTACATTATCACTGTACACTTTAAATATAACATTCAAAACAGTTCAAAAAAATCCAAATATGATTGACTATTACAAAAAATTAAATACAGTTGTTGCTTTTATTTACTTTGTCTGTTACTGTTTCTAATGTTTGTATTTACAAGCTTCCTTCTCCCAACCAGAAAGATTTGAAAATTGTTACTGTAAAATGATACTCTAATAATTTAAAGTAATCCATGAATAAGAATTTCAAGAAAAAAAAAAAAAGAAAACCGTGGGAGTTGGCAGTACTATAATGAGAAAAAAAAAAAGAAAGAAAAAGTTTTTGAAGGTATTAAAGCCCCCTGTTACTTCATCAAGAAAAGACTACAACAGATTGCAAATTGCTAAAGCAATTCTGAACTGTATCCATACCTGCAGTTCTACTAGAGAAAGTCTACTAAAAACACATTACTAAATAGTGAATTAGCTAGCAAATCAGAGAACAGCGGGATTGTGGGCCATCTACTCCATCTCTTCACATTACCTGCTATACCACAGCTTATTACTAGAATATATATAAACAAAGTAGTAAATCAGTGGTTTATACAATAAATACTCTTCCTACATCAATTATGAAAATACAGCTCCAGTAAAACCAGTGCAAAAATGATCTGAACTGAACGAACTTGAGTGCTGCTCATCACACCCATATTTCATCCATGGCTCCCTTATATGCTGATAAGAATTACAAGAGGCACAGTGCACATTTGCTAACTGATGGAATGCAAAATGCAATTCTAAACTACAGCTATTTACAATGTCAAGCAAACAATATTAAAACTATGTAAGTGTTACTTAAACTTCACACTTCATTCTGTTTCATTATTTTTCTGATTTAAGTAACTTTCCAGTTGGATACACTGTCTGGATGTCTCCCCCATTAGTTCATACTCGCACGAGTGGCCTTTTTGGAATTAAGAAAGTTCTTTTTCTTTTTCTTTGGAGGATTATGAAGCATAAGTACTGGATCATTCTGCTCACGGAATAAAAATACCTTCTCCCCTGTGTCTAATAGCTCGATGGCTTCTGCAGTCATCACATTCAAGGAACTAGGTGGGTCAGACTGTTCCACAGGATTATGTTTAGGTGAATATTCATGATGAATGAAGGATGCTCTCTCCAGGAAAGCAAGCTGTTTCTTCTTTATCAAACTACATTAAGTAAATAAATAAATAAATAGAATTTTAAAAGAATAATGAAAACTCACACATACATACACGTCTGTACTATTTCCCAACAAGAACAAAAAAAGTGGTGATTTTGTTCTGGAAACTCTGACTGAAATGTTGCGTTCATTCCAATCCCCAATAATTTATGCATGCTATGAGATGCAAAACTGCGTAAGATAAAATAACCTTATCATAAATAACTATGAGGAAAGTGGGCAACTGGTATGAAAAATGTGTGGATGTGTGGAGAAAAAAAAAATTAGGGATGTAATTTATTGCATATTATGTGCAAACACGTTGTACAAAACACAGTAAGAAAACTGTGGCAGAAAAAGCAAGATTTCTCACAGATGTTTTACGTGTTTGCAAACATATATATTAATATTTATTGAAAGAATCCTGAGACATGAAATGACATCAAAAAAAACCCTGCATGTTTCCTTCTCCTTTCCCTTACCTGTCTTTTCTCCTGGTTAGAGACGACATCTTTTCCAAACTTCTGTTTATCAGATCTTGCTTTACTTTGCTCTCTAATGCTTGCCACAGTCCTTGCTGCTTCCTGAATAAGGACGAAAGAAAAAATTCCCAATAGCGAATCCCAAAATATACATGCTTCCCTCTTCTTTCTGATTTTAATTATTGAAACCATGGCCATAATAATTCAAATAAAAACAATATAAGTACTCTGTGACAGGCCACAGAAGTCTCTAAGTATTTAACCTGGATGAGGTCACACCTCAAACCATGGTCCTAAGGACCCCGCTGTGCTCCTCACACCTGAGAGCTCGTGGGCCAGTGCTGCAGCATCTGCTTTCCTCCCCTTTTAGTGTCATGGAAGGGATCTCCCAGTGTTGACTGGGCAATGGCTGAGCAAGTGCTAACTAGGATAAACTGGATGGGTGAAGGCCCTGGAAGGCTACCTATGTCTATAACTGAAATGAAAAACAGCAGCCAAATGCGACCCTAATTAACTAACTTTGAAGGGACATGCACTGGCAATGCTGAAACTTCTGTTCTTAAATATGGCATGTATCTTTAGGAGCTTTCAGTTCATGAAATCTGAAATACATTTAATAAAACTATAAGAACTTTCTTGATGAACAACCTTTCCCGAAAGTCCTAAACTAGCAATGTTATGAACAATTCCATGTTGGCTCTGGAGGTATTTAGGGCATAATTCATGTACTTCTGCACTAATTGAAATGCCTTATCCATCAGGAAATGATTTTTCCAGAATGCAGAAAGAATAATGTTTGTCATGAAGTCAGTTCTTTACACTAGTTAAAAGGGAATGAGGTTTTACAGGTAGGTTTAGATATTAATGATTATGATGCCTCACTATCTACACTTGACATTACAAAATAAGTAAATCTTTTGAAATTGGTTGATACAGTATTTCTACAATATTGAACAGTGGAAACTGATTAGCTGTTTTCATGAATTGTGATCACCTTGGGTTAAGGTCTCTGGCAGTGCAGATGTTTCAAGGGAGCTTTTGGCTCAGTAAATGAGCTTTGGATTCAGGCTTAACTACAGCTAGGTTCATGTGGCACAAGGTAATCACAGCCACACAGTGGGAACCTCAGAAAGGGTGAATTTCCTGTGGCTTATTTCATCCCTCTTCCTACCTTGACGTGTATTGAACCTGCTATTATACAAAAGTTAGAGCATGGTTGTACTTGCTATGAATAGTGCAAATGCAAATATTGAAATGAAAGTATTTTCATAAATATAAATTAAAGCCACCAAAAAGAAATGATCAAATCTCTATATCTAAACTTCATGCAAAAAATATTTTATAAAGGTTAACTTTTTATTAACAGATTCATTTTGTATATTCTACATAATAAATTAGTAATTTCAAATTACTTTTACCCTTCAAAAAGGCCTCTTAAAGGAAACCTATGCACCTGCTATTTTTGTACTGTTGTAAGCCCGCTTGTCCACCAGATATACTCCTGTAAAGCAATAACCTTCCGTCTACCAACAAATGTCACACTTACCTTTTTCTATAGTTGATAGATTCCTCTGCATTATTGTCACTTTCAGCAACACCATCTGAATATTTATTGATGTAATCGAGGACAGAAAGAATCTCACTTTGTGAACTGGAAGGTAGCAGTAAGTTCAGGATCCTGTGCAACATTCCCATTGGTACCTTTGTCAGTCTGGCTAGGTAACCTGTCAGTCGGAGCTCCTTAAAAAACAAACAAACAAACAAACAAAAATTAGTGAATTTTAATTACTAACACTGAAAACCATTACAGGAACAAAACAAAAATCACTAAAGATCATGACTGTGTGATCACAGCACTATAGGTATTGGTATTGCTGTCTTCTGCACTGGCCCATACAAACATTCAAGTCATCAATTCCAAGTTTGGGGTATGAAGATTTTCAATTATAACCAACTTCTCTCTGTGTACATATGCATGTACTTGATGTCCTTCCATCTGAAAATCGAAACACTATTCTAGAATGTAAAGATTAGTTTATGGACCACACTATTAGGAAGAAATCCTACCATAGCAGGAAGGAAGGGAGATAGCATCCTTTAGTCTACAAACATCAGGAAAAATTACCCTCTGAAGCCTAATGACAACATTTACACGTTGCAATACTTCAGTAGTTTATTGGGCAGTCTTCCATAGCACCAAATTCTGCAGTAAGCTCAGACAATGGCTTGGAGTTGTCACAAAGAAAACAGTCACTTAATTCCTAATCTTTACAGTGGCTTGGTTTGTGTTGTTTTCTGACTCTGATCAAAATAAAAACAGGAACATACAAACTGTAATTTACAAGAAGCTCAATCAGCAACGAGTATTTAAACAAGAAATGCAGGGCTCAATGAACTGCACCCACGCTGAGCTTCATGTTTACTGCGCTGCTGGCACGGGACACTGCCTGCCTCTGCTGTCATCTCTAGAAACCAACGAGCACACCTAGGGCTGTAACTACATACTTATTTAAAAGCAATTTCTCTGTCAGAGGCTTATGATCTTGAACTCACTATCATTCAAGTAAATCTTTTATTGACCTAGATATGCTTCCATAAGGGCATAAACTGAAATATGAAATGTAAGAAAGTAAAACTTATCCGGTATTCCAGAAAGCATTGAATCCATAGTGGTGGAAATTATTTTAATAGGCAAAATACTCTTTAAAGAAAAGAATGCATGCAAAATACAGATGTACAATGCATATAGATTACTAACACTTGCCAATAAAATGCAGCTATAATTTTTAAGAAAATGGGGCAGGGAGAGAGATTTAAAATCAATTCCCACAACTACACACAGTATTAAGCACATCCAAAAGTAGTAACATGTTGAACTACAAGCCTCAGAGTCTTATTAAATTACTATTCTGCTAGGTACATACTTCTTTATTTCTGTATTGAGAGCAGCCAGGCTCAAGATTATATCTGAAAATGTTTTATTATTACCCTTGCTGAAAAAAGAGATTTTGTTTGGACTGTCTGCATAGATTCTATAGAATTTAGATAAGGTACATCTCAAAATATATCTTTCCTACATTTTTATGAATACATACAAATACAACAACAAAAAAGAAAGGTATATCTAATGCATATTTATACACACTTTAATTATTTTTCTGGGAATCTTAGGGACAAAACATGCAACACTGACCATAATGTCCTGTTTCCAACTGCAATGAGGAGACAGTAATGCTCTAAAATGTCCTGTCTTCACAAGGTCACAACCTGTAATTATCATTAACTATGTTGCTAAGGGAAGTAGGTACTGTGAGATATATGATGGAACCATGATTTTAATTTCCCAAGTTGTAGAATTCATGCCCTGCCTTTCAGATATGTCCATGTCAAAGCAATAGAAACCTAACAGTTATCACAAGAAGGCAACTGAATTGTGAGCAACATGAGCACTATGATTACCTATATTGCAGCTCCCCATCAGCTAAGTACTTGGGTCATCAGAACAGCACAACACCAGTGTTTAACTACAAAATTCTTTAAGAAAGAAATGAATTACAATAACATGCAAAAGCAGCCTATTCTTGGCTAGACCTAGACTATGTGATAACAGATGAGAGTAATTCCAGAACTTCCAAACCTATTATTATAGAAAAGAAATTCTTATATATCTTCCCATTGAGCTAGGAAATAGGTTTATTTCCATTGTGTGAGAATAGTCAATTGTCTACTTTCTAAGACTACAGAAAGTCTCTGTTTGCTTTTGCTCTTCTTTTCTGAACTGAAAAGCTAAGAAGAACCCAGAGACCCTGTGAAAATGATTTGTCTTGAACTGATTCGAAGTTAGTGGCAGCAGTAGCACTCAATCACCAGGTAGTCTGTGTCTCTTCCCTTCCACCACGTACTCCAACCCCGCTCCAGCATTCAGTTGATCTTTACACGTCATGCACCTCCAACTCCTGCTTTCTTCATGACAGTGCTAGATGCTGAGGCTCCATAAGAGGCAGCACTTGGTCAAACTCGAGAGCAGCAGCAAAAAATTCACCACATCCTCCAAGACAAGAACACTTCCACAGCCAGGCTGCTGAGCAGCTCCTTATGGGCATCATCTTCCTACCCTTTCCTGCAAGGTAGTATGGCAAGGTACTGCAGTACCTTAAAAGAGTACTCTTAAAAGAGTTACCACTTACTGTTTAGTGTTTTTGTCAGCCTATGAAATTGCTAAGAAAACATTATACAAGGTCCCAGGTATATCTTCAATTTGTCTTAGATTATAAAACAACAGATTTAAATATATTGATATAAAACTGTGATGGAGGTTTCAGCAGTGCTAATCTGAAAACATTGGTCTGTGCTGTTTAAAGCCTCTACACTGGTCATCATTGTGGGTATAACATATGGTGTCAGAATAATAAATGATGAGACAGAAAAAAAGAGCATAAAAGGAGTTTAAAAGATTTCATGGACTTAATCCATGAAGATCAGCAAAGTCCAAGGTACCCTAAAAAGCATACCTTAAAAAGAATTTTTTTTTTTTTTAATCTCTTGTCATATTTATTTCCCACTGGTAAACTGAGTTTATTTTATTTTAACACCACTCATCTTCACAACGGATTTGAAGTATAGCACACTTCAGATAAAAATAAAATCCTATAACTCCTTATCCACTATATAAAAACAAACAACATCAACAAGACAAAAGATGCAGCCTCTTCTATCTTAAAAAAAGGGACTGAAACATTTAATCACTGCACAGACTGCAGCTAAGATTGAGGAAACAAAGCCTCAGTTTACTATCCCCTCTAAAAAGTTTGTAGTTGTTGCTGCCCATCTAGCTGTTTCAGAACCCAAGACTGAAAATACAGTTGGCAACTATCTCATTGGCATGATCTAAGTTATTTTAAAGCAGTTTAAATGATTACATGTAAAACTTACAGTTGTAAAGCAATAACCATATTAAAACTTGCCACCATCTCATGAGTCATTTATATGTTATGACCATCCTACAGAGGTGCACAGCAGAATATTCTACAGTGTCAGCAGAAATACAAGACTGAAAATACAGTTGGCAACTATCTCATTGGCATGATCTAAGTTATTTTAAAGCAGTTTAAATGATTACATGTAAAACTTACAGTTGTAAAGCAATAACCATATTAAAACTTGCCACCATCTCATGAGTCATTTATATGTTATGACCATCCTACAGAGGTGCACAGCAGAATATTCTACAGTGTCAGCAGAAATCTATTTCTATGCTTTTCACAGGAAAGTCCTATTAAAATACTAGGATCTCTATGTACAGAACAGGCAGGTAGAAAACTGTTCTGTCAGCCACTTCTGCTTATCATATGCCAAGGTGTCTGCCACAGCCAGCAGTAGCAAGATGATCTGAGAAAATGGCATTGCAAAAGAAAAAACAAGTGAGGAAGCACACAAATTTGGACTTCAAATAATAAGGTTGGTAATATTGGTCAGGATCTCCTCAGCAAGCACTTTTAAATGTTTTAAACATTCCGCAAGACATGTCAGAATAGATTTTTGGTATTTATATCATTATGCCCNTACAGAACAGGCAGGCAGCAAACTGTTCTGTCAGCCACTTCTGCTTATCATATGCCGAGGTGTCTGCCACAGCCAACAGTAGAAAGATGATCTGAGAAAATGGTGTTGCAAAAGAAAAAAACAAGTGAGGAAGCACACAACTTTGGACTTCAAACAATAAGGTTGGTAATATTGGTCACGATCTCCTCAGCAAGCACTTTTAAATGTTTTAAACACTCCGCAAGACATGTCAGAATAGATTTTTGGTATTTATATCATTATGCCCAAAGGATAGGATATTGTTGGAAAGTGTAAGGTCCAGCTGTAATGACCACCATCTGATCTAAATCATTAGCACAAAGGGAAATCTTTCATTCAAAGACAGCACTTTAGTGATCAGGCTGATGGAAACTGAAAGTGGACCCTCTCTCAGTGAAGCCTGTGGAAGGTTTGCTTGGACCTGAGCCCTGGAGACCCCAGGACTACCTTCGAGGGGAACATCCTAACTTACCTGTAGAGCATATCGAAGCACAGAGGCCTTTCTCCAATTCTTCATGAGAAGAGATGATCCTAAATAGACATCTAACGCAAGAGAGTATAAACAACCCAGAAGCAAAACTGAGACACGGGGAAAGCTAAGGGGTTCTATGTGCTCCCTACCCATTTTGCTTGCATCTGATTCTCTCACTTTATGATCCTGTAACTGCAACTCTCCCTGAGAGACAAGATAGTTGGATGCAAAAAATTGCATCTGCTTCTGAAGCAAGCTACATATCTTGACCAAGATCTGTAGATAAAATTTGGGGACAACAAAGTGATGCATTTTAATGTGTTTTGTGGCATTGACAGGCAACCAACTGATAATAAAGTAAGCCTGCCAAAGAGGTGATGTTCTTTCTGAGAACAACCAGAGTAATGCCACTGTAACATTCAACTAGCAGCAATGCTTCAGTCATTTAGTCCGGTGAAAATCATTTCTCAACTGACTGAAACCTAAACAAAAATAAATGTCTTCACACATGAAAATCAGACTACAAAATCTGCCTATAAACAAGAAACTCAGATAATTTAGTTCCCCCTGCAGAATCAAAGGCAATGGGACAAGGCTTGGGAAGGATTCCTAAGTGAGCACAAAGAAGTATGACTTGGTAAAATTAAAAAGTCTGGAAGTTGTTCGAAAGTAACTGAAGTCAGTGATTTCACAGGCTGTAAACACCAGGAGTGGGAGTGATCGTTAGCAGAACTGGGTCCAAGGACATTTGTAACGGTCTCAGATGAAAAAACAGGAGAAACAAACAACCTTCCCACCCCTCAAAACAGCTGATTTCCAGATAGAGCGGTTATTTAAATCTGGAAGTTTTGTTCAATTTCATGCTTACCTGACTATAAAGTGCCAAAAATGCATCCGTTTCTAAATTTTCCAGGAGGTCTTCAAGCACCACATAATTCGCCTGCTCTTCTCTCAAGCTGAAGTGAAAGAAAGTGAATCACTGAACCCAGACACAGTGACTGCTTTGTAGGAAACAACTGAAGATCAAAAGCCATCTATTCAGAAAGCACATCCTGCTGCCAGCCAAGCTGGCTGACACGGCGTTACCTCCAGAATAAGCCAACCTCTCTGCTTCCTTTCTCCCCTGAACCACATGCTGTTTCAGTCTTAAGGAATTCCAAATAGAAATGAGGCGCAATGGAAGCAAATTATGGAGCTCTTATCCACAACAGAATTTGGAAATCATCCCCAAACTTTAGACCTGTGCCCCTCTATCCTCTTCTATAAGTGTCATCACTATACTTTTTGACAAACTGTGGATTCTTTTTGTTACTGGAAAAATAGCAACTGGTATGTTTCCTCATTGCTGGTGATTTTTCTTTTCTGGAAAGTCACCTTTCTGACAAGCCTGACAAAAGACTTGGTTTTAGGCACCCACCTAAATAGTGAAGGCCAGTTTTTGTTCTTAAAAAGTACAGTAGACATGGTAGGATGTCTACTGTACTACAAGAGTATCCCCAAGCTAATTCAGTATCCGTTTTTCTAGAGACTATTTATTAGTTTTTTTGCATAAACTTTTAAGTAAAAGGTAGACATTTCTACATCAAAAAATATTCCAAGGAACACAGTTTTTTTCTTTCTTGTTGTTTTTATTTTTCACTGGTATTTTTACATAAGAACTGGCAAAGGAAAGTGAAATTGAGCCTGCCTCTGATAAGCAACTTATTCATTCTATCAAAAATGATTGTAAGACAGGGAATTCAGTTTGCACAGTCAAGTATGTGCACAGCAGAGATGAAAAGTTAATTCAGGTCATCTCGGCTACTTTTTCTAACCCCAACAAAGCAGCATTCAATGAAGTCCCTACCTACCTTCTTAGAACATTAGAGACAACTTTGTTTTCCCCACTGTTGGTAAGAAGTATTGTTATTTTTCCCCTGGGCTGCTTAAGAAATACTGATTGCCACATAGCACATCACAATTTACATTTTAAAACATTATTACTTTTATACGGTTCTTATATCAATATGACTACACGTTTTCAATTATCATCCAGGCCACATTGCAGAAAGCCACCATACAACCATAGGTGTAGATTCCTCCCAACACAGCAATGACTGTATAAAGACTGAAGTGACTTGGCAAGATCTGAGACCAAGACACTCACCTTTGCTGCTGCAGATTTATAAATTGCCCACATTTACTCATGGCTTGTCTTAGCAGAAGTGTCACCTGTCTGTCTGCATTAGTTTCCACAGCTTCGCTTGAAAGTCCTAATCCATCTGGAGCCCATCTCTTCCTACTCATTAGATGTTGCTGCTGCTGAGCTGACTCTTTATGCAACATCTCATACTCCAGCTTCCTGTCAACATCTTCAATCTCCTAGGGTTTGAAAACACAAAATGATAAAAAAAAATCATAATTCATTTGGAAGAGCAAATTTCATTTGAGTGAAGAAAAAAGATGATATCAGAGTGTGTGATAAGGGTTTATTCACTTTGCATTCTACCCAGCCCCTCACAGTCATTACACTTTCCAATTCATTGTATGGCTTCAGTAACCACGACTCGTATGCTATGAATATCTGAACAATGCCTAAAGATGAGTCACTTTTTGCTGAGTTAAAGGCTGATGCTCTCGGAAGGCTTCCACTGTAGAGGACATCTAGAAAGCACAATATCAGTGTGACCGAGAACCAAACAAAAGGATGACACCTTTAGAATTAATCCATAAACTGCATAAAGCCATTGAATCACAGAATAAGAAATTTAAGCAGACATTAAGCGTGTAAGCTCTACTTACAATGAATCACTAGCAAACATGAAAGAAGTGCCAAGTTAAAAGACAATAACATTTAGTGCAGTAAAAGCAGGATTAAAATATAATGCCTTAAAAAACACAGAGGTAAAAACAGAGTGTATTGCATCTCTCAGAACAAGGATCTCTCTTTGGGCAAGTAAATAAACTAAGCCTTAGGAGGATGGGCATATTCCAAATTTCCAACATGTTTTTTGTCTGGCATCAAACAGGTTGCTTACCACCCAAACCTGTAGCTTGCAGAAAATACTGAATTTTATCGTCTTTCCTCCTCACCTCCAAATTGTTTCATGATTGACAAAACAACCCTGCTGTACTCAGAGGATACTTTGTAATCTGATATGTTTGTTTTAAAGTAATAGATGTCCAAATTTGCCTGTTAGTGGGACGTATAAGCAGAAATAAAAGACAGCAAGAGGCAAAGGTTTGATAAACAGGAGATAGTCCCTGTAAACTAAATATAACATTTTAATTTAAGATTGAAATACTTTTTTTCCCCCCCAAAATAAGGCTCAGTGAGGCCTAGTACACTGGGTAAAAAAAAAACTGCCTGCTCTACATCTCTCACCTGCACCTCTGCCTGTTTTTTGCCTTCTCACATCTTCAAGCAAAGAGAAGTGAAAAATAGCCCCTTTCCAGAGGGTGGAAAAAAGCTTGGTCTTCTCTCTGGAACCTCCTGCACTTAACTGCATAAGAGGTAGCAATACCAGATTAAGTTATTTTTAATAGTTGGTCTACACAGAGTTTTCTCCTTTTGCTACATTTTTTTCCTACAGACTTACCACTTTAAACAAAACTGGAACTGTATAAATATACTAACAAAATGCCTTTCAAAGAGCAGCTCTGCAGAGATGACAGTATTAAAATGTAACCAGGAGTTTTCACAGCAACAGCTGTCTAACGATGCCCTCTAGCAAAGTGGTTTTGAATCTAAAAACCCATTTTGTTTGTTCTACTTCAGTGCTCTCCCAAGCCTCACTTGGATAGCTGCAAATGGGAGATGCATAAAAAAGTTGTTATGAATACAGAGCACTGAAGTATTAAAAAGGATTAGAAAACTGGCACACACGAAAATGTAATAAATATGATGAAGGGAAGAAGCCTTTCTGAAAGTTGTGCTATTTAAACTGTATGAGCATGCTTGGAGAGGGACAGACAGGGAGGCTGTATATATAATCCTTGTGAGCTCAGTGATTGAAGCACATCATGAGGTTATGGATTTTGCTATATGGATAGCACTATAACGTGGACAACTTTCTGCACAGAAATGACAATTTACTGGTCACGACTCACAGTCACATCCTCATCCTCTTCCTTGTGAGCAAAAAAAATCTTAGCATTAACTAGGCCATCAAAGTATTGCTCTTTCTGACTGCAGATTTCTGGATGCTACTATAATAAAAATAATAATCATAATACACAATCTTCCCTAGCTCTAATAGTACTTTCCTCCTCTTTATTTCTGTGACTTAGAGCACTAAGTTCACATAATAACAGGAATTAACAGCCCAATTACCCAAACCAGCCCAGCAAAATCAAATCAAATAAGCTACTGTCACAGCTGCCCTCTCCTAACAGGAAACTGCCCTTTTCACAGCTTCACTACTTACTGGATTGTGGGCTTCCAAAATCTGAATACACTCTGATTTTGACAGCATTTTTGAAGTGGTCAGTTGTTCGAAGAGCAGAGCTTGTACATTTATGATAGCACAATGCCGCTCCCACATCTTGGATTTTTTAATACTTTTTTGAAATTGCAAAGAAGCAATATATTCTCCAATCTTATTCTCTAGATCTTGCAGCTGATTCTCTTTCTCAAGCTGCAGCTCGTACTTAACCTAAAAAACAATGAAATGCAAAACCGAATAAGATTAACAGAAGGCCATTTATAGACATACTTGTGATTTTACTACTGTGTAATTAACACACTGGATTAAAATAGAAATCAACACCATTATTTTATAATGAAATATTATTTTCAAAATAGATTACATGCAACTTTTACACGAACATTTTTAATAGTAAATTCTAAGCTTTTACTTAAATGATCACAAAACATTACACTAAGGTAGTGCAGTGAGATATTTCAACAGAAGCTGGCTTTAACTTGGGGTAGCCAAGATTTTGATACTAAAGTTTCTCTACATTAAAGGATATAAAATAACTTCATAATCTAATGAGAAGTAAAATGTAATGTAATTTTACCTATACGACTGCTTAAAGGGTAAGACAACAAGGCATCCTACTGCTTAGCAAAAAATGATACAAGACTTAAGGTAAAGACTAAATTTAGACTCAAATGACAGCAAGATGAGATTCAATCTACTATTCTTTAAGCAAATAACAACAACAAAAAAACTCTTACATAAAAGAAAGTTAAACTGTAAATCATAGTCCACTGGTAATGGATTTCAAACAAGATTAAAAATGGATTAAATTGATTTCAAACAGGATTAAATCAAAATCATTTAACTCAATAATTATGCTGTTGATGAACATCTGAGAGAACCTATAAAGAAGTTACATGAATGCAAAAGACAAACGATATTTGACAGCATATTCCTTATGAGAACTTCTTTTTAAAGCACAGTATTATGTCCTTGCCACAAATCTCCTTTTAAAAAGAGCCCTGAGCAGGTCACATTTGCCCTGTGACACCATGCGTGGAAGGCAGCAGCATTTGGAAGCACAACCCAGTGAGCCTTGCCTGACTGGCAAAGCTTTCCCACCCTCTATCTACATTAGGAGCTGATGGCTACACTGCACATCTACATTTGGTTAGCTGAAATGTGAACAACAGTAATTATCATCTTGATTTTAGGCCCCCTTTTTGTCTTCCAGACAGAGAGAGCGCACTCATACTCCCTTACCTGGTGTTTCCAGCAATTGCTACACTTCATATGGTATTTTGAATAAAGCAAGGCAGAGGAACAACCCTTCTATGGCATTATTGAATATTAGAGCACATATTTTTCTCTCAGTCTGTCTTTAAACTCTGTGCTAATCCTGAGAGATTTCCAGTAATACAAAAAATAATGTCTTAGAAATCAGAATTTTTCCAGGGCGTTAATTTATTTTATCAGAAATGCCCAAACAACTGCCTGTGCCAGAATGCAAGAATCATGGCCACGAGAAGGAAACGAGCAGCTTACGCTTTGTCTCCTCACACTTCCATGCTGTGAAACCGTCCCCAAAACTCCTCCGCAAAAGCCCTATTGTAGAGAAGGGAGGGAGGGAAAGATGCTCTGCACTACTTCCCATCAGCAGAAGAACTAATGTTGCCCCTCAGAATCTCACATGACTAGGGATGACATGTACTCAGGACACCAAAACTTACCTTACTATTCATGCTACTCAGAATTATATATTATTGACTAAATTCATGATTAGCATTAAATAATCACTTTAAAAGTCTTCCACTAAGTTCTTAGATCCTGAAGATGATAATATGGAATATAATGCCTGTGAATTTTCTCTCAAGATTTTATTGATAACACAGCTGCCAAGAGTAATTGCATATCATCCAAATTTTATTATCTAACAGATAGAGTTAAACTTAAAATAAGATTTGCAACCAGACATGCTTATTCACCAGGGCTAGTATGATATTCTCCAAAGTCTCCATTAAATCATCTGGAATGTCCTTGAACATAGGAGAAGGAAGTTATCTAGAAGAAATATTTTTTACTAATACGAAGGAAGCCAAATACAACACTGGAGTAAGAAATCTTCCTACAGACACAAAACAAAGGCAATAATAATTTTCTAGATATTTTCACTGAATCTACATCTTCCACATGGGACATCTCTCTTAATGTTACTTTTATTCCAAAGAATTGATCTTGAATAATAAATAGGTATACGACTTACTAATTAATAACTAAGTACATAGTTTATTAGTAATAATATAGGATATTTGAGTTAGGAGAATTCAGTTCACAGATCACACTGAAAATACAGTATCCAAAATGCTTAAAATAAGCTGTTGTTTTGGAGCACTGGAGACAGAGATCCACAGCAAGAAGGAAGGAGATGGCCAGAATCTGAATTTCATGGAAAAAGAGCTGAGCTACCTCTCAGTATATGTATGAAAAAGAAGACAACTTGTACTTTGGACTAACATCCAGAACTACATATTGCTTGCTTCTATGTTCCAATCCGAGGTGAAAAAAATTTGATAATAATACTAAAACATACACATCTCTAACATTCTTTGAAGGAAGCTAAGAAACTTGTTAAGATGAATTTGAGGCTTTTGTACTCTGTGCAATGCTTTTCACTAAAATACTAACAACTTCAGCATTGCCCTCATAACCTCACAATCCAACAGTCCGTGAGTATTTAGGAACGTATACTGTACTCTAGCAGCAGTGACAGGAAACAAGATAAAGATAAAAAACTTCTATATAGCATTCTGCAAATCACAAGTTTGATTTTGAT
This sequence comes from Crypturellus undulatus, assembly GCA_013389825.1. Lineage (NCBI taxonomy): Eukaryota > Metazoa > Chordata > Aves > Tinamiformes > Tinamidae > Crypturellus > Crypturellus undulatus. Next base: position 96,804 of record VWPW01031899.1, read on the forward strand.
TATATGACAGCCATTTCCACCCTCATTTTTTTTAAAACCTTGTCAAAGCAAACTTATGTTAAAAATCCAAAATGTTATTTTAAGCTATTCTTATAAATCACAAAGCCCTAGGGTTAAGACTACTCCTCACCTCTGTGCCAAGGCAAATATTAAAAATTATTCCTTACAAAGCCAGTGCATCTTCTTAAATGAGACTCAAGTTCTGTTTTGAAAGGCATGATGAATTAATTAGTATACTACTGGTCCTGGTTACACTCTTGCTGTGACACAGGATGAGGTCCTCAAAATGGATTAGCAATGTGTTGTCTGATTAACCAATTTTCTCAGGTCTCAGTTCTCAAATTTCCTTGAACTCACTCTCAGTCCTGCTTTCAGATGTGAAAGTTTTTGTTTTAGGTGATTCTTAAAAAAAAAAAAAAAAAAAAAAAAAAAAAAAAAGGAGTGGAAACGAGTCCCTAATAAGAGGGCGTAACAAATACCAGAAGAGTGAGCTTCCGAGGGGAGGCAGGTAGCCTCTATGGGACTCTTGGTCTGCCACTTAGATTTTTATTGCACTGAGGTGCGCAGGGAGCTGCGACACTAGAGCAGACATCACCTTAAGGTGCAATTCGTGTTTAAAAAGGCACCAGGCTGGACATCGAATGTCACCTTTCACAATTTTGGTAATGCGCAGCTTTGAGTTTTAAGTAAACTCAAAGTCAAACTTAAAAGGAAAATTACGGTGATAGATAAAATGAGAATGAACAAATTTTCATCACAAGAGATTGAATGATTTATGTTATAATTTACATTACAATTGCATCAAGGGGTCCTATTTGAGGAATAGGAGGAAAAAATTCAAAAGCACCTACTTGACCAAAAAGACATAGCTCCACTTTCAAAAGGGCTAAAGCCCCTGAGTCGTTATTCCTACGACATTCAACATATTAGGGCAGCTTCTCCACTAATAGGAATTATTATAGCTCCATTAGCTTGAATGAGTTATGACAACGTCCATAAATTTTGGATTTCTCTCTCTCTTCTTCCGGCTTTTATTTACATTCCTAGGATCCTGCCTGCCAGAGTACATATATTTTTCCACTATCTTATACAGGGGGAAAAATACACTTGAAGTATGATTTGTTTTGTAGGACATCATCAGCAAATAACACCTGAAGGCTGCTTTTGTGGTGAGGAACAGGATGTACTATAAACCTTTAAAGATGTAGATAAAAAAATGCAGAAATGTTATGACAGATGTGTGCACACAACTGAATTTGAAATTTGCCTCTTTCTTCAGGAGGCTTAGTTTCAGATGCAAGGATTGTAAATGAATTATACATATATGAAACCTAGGGATGGATGAATGAATAATGAATAGATGAATAAGCAAATGAGTGATCACCTTCAGAAGAAGTTTGAACCTATTAATATGAATAATGAATAAGGATGGAAATGGAGTTGACAACTCATGTTCACTATATGCACACACAAAAATGTATATTTTAATTATACCTTAATTCAAAGGCAAAAGAGATGACATTAGTGGCAGAAACATTTATACTTTCTTTGTCAAGCACTTCAAATGTCAAGTACTTTTAAGTTGTATGTCCAACATATTCCATGAATCATAAGATTTACAGTCCAAACTGCAAAACTGGACACCATTTGCATATCAATGAGCACAAAGTCTTATTTTAAGCACATTACATAACATGGGAATGATAGTCAGCTCTATCATTCAGTATCTATTCAACATTACGTAGCAAATCAACTGCTCTAACCAAAGAAAACATTGCTTTTTGATCAAACTGGTATGATTATTCACCGCCAGAGATTTTCCTCCGAGTTTCCATCTACCTCTTGTCAGCTTCCAAATCGTAACTCTACAGAGACATCGTCTTTTTTTGGGAAGGGAAAAAAAAAGTTTGCAAGCTGTTCTGACTTCAGGGTGACATACAAGGCTGTCAGTAGAAGCAGTTTATAATAAGTATTTGATCCTAAGCGAGTTATAGACTAAATATTCCTTGGTCACTTTTGAAGCCTTCTATCATTCCAAACAGAAGACCAAAATTCCATAAAACATCATATTGTTTAATATTAAATAAAAAATATTATACTATTAGTATCACCCTGTTTTGCTGACCAGATCTTAGGTCCAATCTTCTGCTGCTGATTCCACTTGAAGTGTCCAGATTAAATACCAAATTTCAGTTTTGCAGATACACTATGATTAGTTCTTGCTTGGGAGCATTAACTTCTAAATTCCTTATTTAGTTCACACTTCTCAACTACAAACCGTGCTTCCATTCTAAACATCACAAATAAAAGGAAATGATGTGAAAACTACCTTACACTTGTCATGCAAGTGTATTATTTTTGTTTCTCATTTTAGCCCATCAGGGTCAAAAGATCAAAGAATATCAATACTTTGACTACTGTTTTTCTTTAGACATAGGTACTTAATGTTTTGGACAGGAAGTGCATAGGTTAGCACAAAACTGTTAAGAAATATATAGCAGATAGAGACTATTTTTAAGGATTTTTCTGGTAAGGTCAGTGATGTTCTCAACTGCTCTCTGACTACGCTTGAAACCTCCTTCTGTGACTTCCCAATTAACTGCATTCTTCCATGGGTTTTACTTTCTATTATGTCCGCTTTACAGAATAATAAAACACCACATCCTAGGGTTGCTTTTATAAACATTAGTTGATTAACCATTTCAGAGGCATTCAGTACTGAATATGAGGTAGTAGACTATAAAAGGCAAGAGAAGGAAACTCCGTTAAGGAAAGCACAGGATGCGTGGGAGTCTTCAAAAATGCACAGAGTCCCAGAACCATAAGAAAAGAGCAAGACACGAAATCGGTTCTGTAATTAAACTGCAAAATTTAAAACAAAGCCAAAACTATCAAGTTTTAAATAGAACTTCTTCGCAAATGCAGACAAAGGTAGGAGAGATACTGCTCTAGCTCATGACTTCTGGATATGGATCCTACTTATACTGACAGCAAACTGTCATTATTTTAATAATTAAACATCTTGGAACTCAGTACAGGAAAAAAAAAACGCATTTACCTTATTCACGTTTTCTTCTTTCATTGAGTTTTCATAAATTAAAATTTTCTCCTCTAAAGATTTCTTCAGAATATCTATCTTGTTTCTATTCCTTGATCCTGCTTTTTTCATTTTGGAATGTTCCTGCAAGAAGATTGAGTATACACTGAGTATTCACAAAAGTAGATGGAGGTGCCAACATTAACATCGTTACTAACTATTGTTTGGGGGCAGATCTACCAATTAAGGAAATACTTGGCAAGGATAGACTTTCACTGAGAAAATAATCTCTGAGATGAATGTACAAGCTATTCATTCAGAAAATTGCTTTTGGATATTCAAAGTTGGATTTTTTTTCTAATTTCAAGTAGAATTATATATTCATCCTTTGCATGGAAACTGCTAGCATATAAATTTAATTTTAAACAAGCTTAGCCATGATAATAAGCAATGATTTTAAGTGATAATTTGTCTCCTCTGCACTGTTTAAAATGAACAAAGAATATTAATTTAGGAACTACATTGTTTTTAAGACACTGTATAAGAATCACAAATGAACCATGATAGTATTAAGGAGCACCATTCCATGTAATCAAATTACACTTGACCTTTATATTCTTTACAAGAATATCAACTAAGTATAATGTACTCCTGGGGAAATTATAACATCTGTTCAACTTTGCAACGTCATTTTCCTTCTTAAGCACTTTAGAAATTACTAAGGTTTTGAACTAGGCTAATACACAGTAAAATTAATCCAAGATGGTTTATACATGTAGAAAACACAACTGAACCAAATCAAAGCACGTAAAACCCCTTCTCTTATGATGTTATCCCAACAATTTATAGATGAAACTTTCTTTTCTTCTATTTGAAAATTAAGAAGCCACAGGTTTTAGAATTCACTGAAAAAATTAAAAACTATTCATGTAATACACACATACACACACACACACACACAGACAAAAAGCCAGAAAGGTATAGACTTTTGGGAAAGTCTCTCTGAACGAGTATGCGTGATCTTCTGTTTACTTAGGCTTTAAAAACAAATAAACTAGCAAAAAAGCCACTCTATATACCTGCTTTTTTGGTTTGTTTTTTAAAGAAGAATCAAATTGCCAAGAAGGGTCAGGCATTCATTCTCTAAACAGTCAAGACAACTTAGGACACTCCCCGCTCAAAACACGCAAATGTCTCTGTACATGATGAAGTCCCACATGTAAATGATTTCAACTCAGCAATGTGGAAGTTGTGGGACAGGGCAACAAAAATATGCAGGAGTGCATGAAGAAAACGTGTTTATTGATTATATGCTTAAAGTCTGCAGATGGGGGCAACCCTCTATGTATATGTTCATGGAAGTGATTCCCACACTTATCCCACCTGTTTGCTGGTCATTGCAATATGCTGGTCCACTTTCAGCAACTCTGCTTCCCTCCACGCCAACTCGAAAGCCTGGAGCAGAGTTTTTGCTCTTATTCTGGGCAGAGCCAAGCTCCTGTCCATTTGGGAAAAGCAGCAGTGGAACTCCTGCCTTATTTTAAACAACTCCTCTTCAGATAATGAAAGGGGTAAACTTAGCAGCTGCCTGTTAAAAAAAAACAAAAAACAGGCACTGTTCTGTTATTCAGGCAAATATATACAGAACTAAAAAGACACTGCACATGACATTGATCATCTCTTCCTGCCTTATTCCAGTTAACAATAGGGTCATATAATCTACTTCCCTGCTTGTGTTTTTGTGTGAATATTTTGTTCTCACAGTATAAGTTAGAAGAAATATCTTACATAAAAATATTTTAAATGCTGAATAAAATACTTAAGAACACACTTAAGTGTGTTAATCTTAAGTTTTAACTTAAGTGTTAACTGTTAATGCTTAAGTTAAGAACACACAAATAGACTTTTCTAACAAAGACAAAGATCTGTGTACATGGTTGTGCATGTGTGGGTGTGGGAAACATGGGGGTGTATGTATATTTTCCAAAAGATTTTGGAAAAAATTCTCTTAGTATGAGGGAGAAATCTTAATTAATGCTTTTTTCTCTTCTATTTCTCATACCTAGTATGTTTGCTCCAATGGCAAACTGCCTAACATGGGACTACCTGTTCCAGCTACACCTCCTGAAGTTGTAATTTTGATAGCAGTCTATATTCTCACGTTCCCATGTTTCTTACAATGACTCTCATTACATAAACATCACAGGAAACTACAGTGCTGGTGTTGTGCTACACAGGGAGCACAGCAGGTAGCATAACAGCTACACAAACACACCAGGCAAGTCAAAAATGTTCAAGAAAGCAAAGAAAGTGCTGCAGCCTGTGCAAAACTCAAGGAGCCTGTTATCTGACCTGTGCCGCACCTGCACCATGCACTCTCACCTGCAGCTGCACTCTGGCCCCATGGGTCTCCACCAAACTTTCCTTTCCCACTGTGCACAGCGATGACCAAAAGTGCAGCTGGGGGGAGAAAACTGCTCCACAGCATCCCTGAGTCTGCAAGTTGGCACTCCAGCACAAGCCCTTGGTCGGATCCAACCCCCAAGCTGGATAACTAAATGACATTTTGAAGTATTGGACCCCTGAGACCAGACTGAGAATTAAATGAAAGATATGTGGGTGATACCTCACACACACTTGACACTTTCAGTTTAAAAAGCACAGTCTCCTGGAAATGCCACTGCTGTGTTAGGAGTGTCAGCCCACCCTCCTGCTTAGCACTTGTGGAAAAGTATACAGCAGAGAATGGACCATTAAGAATTTTATGTAGGCAGATGTTAAAATTTCTAGTCCATCTCTACTTACAAGTGCAACAGAGGAAAGGGGTTGGAGAGATACTTGCATGAATATTAATTGTTCCCAGGTCCTTAATTTTTTTTGTTCTGAAAGACTGTTTTCCAGTTCTTGGCTTAGTTTTTGCCTGGTGAGGACAAGCAATTCTTCAGTGGCTATACTCTTGTCACGTTCTTCTCCTTCTAGTTGTTCACGTTTACCAACAATCTCCTTTTTATGCTCCTCCACAGCTTCTAACAGGAACACCTTCAAAACATTGAGCTTTAACAGTTCTTGCACGAATACTCCATACTGAACACGTTTAAGCTCCTCAGTGGCTCTCTCCGTTAGACTAAACATAAGCTCTCTGAGCTCTTCACTGGCTTCGCTGTCAAGCTTCTCTGTAAGCTCTTCAACTTCAACAATGTAATCACTTAGAAGACCTTTCCAGTGGTTTATGTACTGACTGATCTCCACAGTTGTTTTGAAGGTGTCCCCTAGTGACAGCTGCTCCTTTCGATGCTCTTTCTGCTGATTCATTGGCAAAAAAAAAAAAAAAAAAAAGGTAAAAATAAGGAACTTCTCAAAATCCAGCTCTTTAAAAATGTATCTCCTGGCAAAAAGAAAAATTGAACTTTTGTTTTTCAGTGTTCAATGACTTATTTAGCACTCAGTGTGATGGCTTTCTGTTTGTCTATCAGACTTTTATTTATACAATTACTATTAGACAGAAGGGCTAAATAATGTATGAATTTGTGGTCTAACTTAACTGTCTCAAATGTAGCAAGCTGTCAAGATTCTATAAGTGAGTCTAGATCAAAAAATAACAAAGCAGGAAGAAAAAAGTTTGCTTGGGTATCTTTTTTCTCACATCATGCAACAAATTCTCTGACTGCTAAACCAAAGCAACCCATACTGAGTATAAAGGCAATAAAAGAAGTCATCATCTTTCTTTATACCTCATCTCTCTTCTTGCAGTATTAAAGAACTACCTATTAAAAAACAGTCAGAAAATACTGACACACATATTCTGCTAAGGGTAAAATTATTCTGCTAAGGGTAAAATTAATCTTGCCTAATTTCGATCATCATCCTAATCCAAGGTAGGCTTTTTCACACCTTTTAGGCAGTTGACAGGGAAAGAAAGGGCCCTTTGGATAACAATTCCCTCCTAGTTATGCTGGGTCACCTGCAATTCATCTCTCCTAATGAGACGATCACCAGTTGGAGCTTAGAAATAGCTTTGGATTTTAGATGGCTGAAAGCAGGATGAATACCAAAACCAACCACAGGTGCAGCATCTTTTAAACTTTTTATCTTGCAATTACTGCAAAGGAATTTGAATGGGTGCTGTGAAAGTCATTTAAATCTCCCTCAATTACAGTGAGAGCCTCAATTGGTCTTTTGCCCTTTCGCACATCAGTGTACATCGTACAGACAATGTTAAATACTATCACATAAAACCTGTGCTTAAGCTTTCAACTCATTCAGTTTTTGCTTCATAAGCACCATGACAATAAATATGCTGAAAATAATTACCTTTTGCAATATTTCTCGCCTTCGCTTGATAATGAGTTTCTGTTGAAGCTTTTGCTTTTCTTGTTTTAAATCATGATCGAATTTCTGCTTAACAGAATTGATTTCTGTCTGAGCCTGGTCCAACAGCATTCCCAAATGACTTTCAGATAGATGACCTGCCCTGTAGTAATAATATTTAAAATCTGTTACTCCAAATTGGTAAGAACAAGATGATATTTGAGTCAATTAGTACCACAATAAGGGTCAACGAACTAGTCCCACAGAATGATCTTCATTTCACTGCAGTAATACCTGTGGGGACTCAAACAAAACAGTTGATAACGGAAGGATAATCTTAATCTCCGCAATGAGACAGTTTGAAAGGCAGAGTGAAAATGTATGAAGAAAGAATGAGAAGGGAGAGAATGCAAATGCAAAAGCAACTATTTATCAGTTAGTAATGAATGCAGTATTCAAATGAGACATTTTAAACTTTATATATTATTCATAATATTTACATTTTTCATTTACTGCCACTGGAATTGAATTTTAGAAGCCTTTTATAACTCCCTCTTCTCATTAGTAATGATCTTCTCTTTTAAGGATGTAATTTAATCAAATAAAACACCTAATAATGTTTTTAAAGATAGAAAGAAATCACATCCTTGAAGAAATTTATATTCACACATTTCCTACTACATTTAAATCATCAGAAAAATTATACAGATTTCAAATTAATACAATAATCTGATGGAACAAATTCTCATTTTTAAGCACACCATGTCTATTTCATATTTTGAGAGATAAGTCTCTCTAGTTGCTGTCACACTTAACTTCAGAGAGTAAGAAGATGCTAATGATGTCTGAGATAGATATTGCCAACTATTCTGTTTACAATAGAAACTCCCCCAAATCTTTCCTGGACAACAAAAGAACATCTAATTCAGCCAGAGCAGGTTGTTGGTCATTTCTAAGTTACAATTTCTAATATTAAACTCATCTGACTTCCAAAACATGGACCTGTAGATGTCAAAAATGAATTCCAGGTAAAAAGCACCAATTCCTACGCTGATCTGAAAGTCTAAATGCTTTCTAAATTATTTTTCAAATCCTGTTTTTCAGAAGAAATGAACATTGCACCCAATGAACAAACTGAATCACATGAATTTTGCAGAATCTCTGAAAATCAAGACCTATTTGTATGTTGGGTTTCCATGTCCCCATTTCTTGCAGAATCAATTCAAGATTATTCATTACCTTGGAAGGTGATATGATGAGAACAGGTTGTAAGAGATTAATTGAAAATATATTGATGCAGTACTACCAGAGGCATTAGCTTAACAATACCCGCTCCCTGAAAGGTCCAGCAAAACTCTTCAGAAACTACTTTGGTTATAATGAGGTCCACATGATTGGAGAATATTCAAAATAATGGTAAGTAAGAAACTAATAAAAGAACAAAGAGTTTTGCTTTATGTAAAAGATGATCACCTGACTACTTTAAAAAAGGGTTTCAAGAGAAACCCTTGAAGTCTTACAAAAAGTGGAATTTTGAGAGAGATTTAAAAAGGATGTTGAGTTCTTTACACCTAATGAATTAGCACGACTGGATTAAGTTTTTAAGAAGTCAAAGAGGAAGGAAACTCAACACAAAAGAGCAGATCTTGCCTTGTTCAGATGGTGGTAACTCCACAGCTTCTGCAAGTACCCAGGTCTCATTAGCATCACCACACCGACACCTAGATAAATAACTGCCTAAAGTACTGCCTTTCTGACCATTGATTCAAATTTTAAGGTTTCAATCTGTAAATGCTCCCTAAATCACTTTTATAATTAAAAAAATTGAAACTCAAGCCCACCTATTATAGGATATGACTTCTTCCAGATTTAGCCTAGGATATTTCAGTTTGCTTGCAGCAAAGATGACTGGTGAATAATCTGAACAAGTACATTCCAGACTCTTATAACCTCAACATCTAAAGAATGAACAATAGGGCAAGAGTTCAGTAAAATAATTCTGTGAGTGAAATACAAGCCTCCAAAGGAGTGGAAAGTTACAGTGAATTCCACATATGATAATTATTACCTATATTTTGAAGTTACCTTGACTTGTAACAGATCTTATTCTATGTGAACAGTGGTTCATTGGGTCTGCCTCCCCAAAAACATACAGCATACAAAAATATCCAGGCATTTTTGTTTTGATACAAGCAACCATCTTGCTATAACACACCTTTTGGGATGAGGTGCACAAACTAATACTTGAAGCTTTTTCTCTGTCCTTTGGCTGATCTGTAGTGCAACCATTAAATGCAGTGACAAGCATTAAACAACAAACTCAAACTATTTTCTCAGTTTGAGAATCTCGGTTACTCACTGCAAAGATGTGCAGCAGTGGAGGTAAAGGGACCATACTGAAGAAAGTTCTGTGAGAACTCACAAAATCGCATCTGCAAAAATATCTTAGAATATTTCTTATAGTCTAATTGCAAAGAAGTATAAACTGACTGAAAGGAACTCCCAGTGGAAATTGAATTGCATCATATTTCCTATGCCGAAAGATTTGCTTTTGTCTTTGAGTCACACTGATGCAGATATTAGCTATATATGCATGGCACAGCAGGCACAAAGGAAAACTCAGTCTGTGATCCACAGATCTTGAGGTTAAAGCTGGGGATAGTGCTAGTAAGGAAGAGACAAATAGGATAATCAAAAAGAGCAAATAAAGTTTACACAAATCAGGCCACCACAAATCAAGTTGGTTTATCACATCCAGAGATACAACAAATGAAATCTTTGGTAGCTCTTATCAAATTTTCTACTTTCCTAAATTATATTACCTATAATTTCAGCCAATATCATGAAAGAAACAAAAAATACATGATATACGTAGATGTATAAAGACATCTGGACTCTCAGATGAGTGTGGTCTCCACTAAAACAAGATGACTACATATGCTTACAGAAATCCACCTATACACTGTACAGAGTCAGCACAGACACAAAAACACATCTGCTGAGATACTAAGACACACAACCCCCATTACAATATACTGTATTAAAATATAAAAAATAACAAATATTTTACATGCTATTCCTGCTTGGTAACAAAGACAAAAAGACTTATGGATACTATTTTATTGTCATTCAGACAACACAGCAATACAGCTGCAAGAAACAGTTGAGATACTTGCCTTTCCATCTTATTAACAAGATTTGATATCTGACTTGCTGCTGCATTTATAAGAGCAGAGGCTTGAGTATCCCATAACTGTATCCTATTTATAAGATATTCTCTGTAAGCAAATCTTCTATTCAGATGATATTTCTTGCTAGCTTGCAAAAAATCCATTAGCTCTTCAATGTCTCCCTACAGGAAAGAATATGAACAAATATATCTAATTAGATGTAATGTTAAATTCAACCATCACTTGTGAGTATCAGTTAGACCAAGTTAATATATTAAATAAGGCAAAGTCAAACAGCTCTTACAAATGAAAAACAATGAGCTTATATTAACTTAAATCTAATGAACACATTAAATTAGTACTGTTACTTCAATAGAACAAAATAATATATTAAGCCTTTGGCACCGTCATTCACTCTCCTAACTAATCAGATTTGCATATCCCATCATCCCATCATGAGCATATCCCAGTATCAGGTTTTACGATAATTTAGAAAATGCTGGGCTGAGACTGACTTCTCAGTGATCTGTTAAAACATGAATTTTTTCCAGTTTAAAGCTAGGCGTTTTCCTACTGAGCATGTGGGGACATAGTATACACCTGTACAAGCAGGTAAGCAAGCAAAACTAGGAGCCTCCAAACACAAAACAATATTGGGGAATGGGAAGCGTTGAGACACCCAAGAAGTTGATCTAGTGATCAACTAGATCACTAGATCAACTAGATCTAGGTGTTCATGGCCCACAAGGGGCTCTTCAGGACTGAGGTTCGCTGACAAATCAGGCTTTAGGAGTGNGCGTTGAGATACCCAAGAAGTTGATCTAGTGAATCTGGTGTTCATGGCCCACAAGGGGCTCTTCAGGACTGAGGTTCGCTGACAAATCAGGCTTTAGGAGTGGGCCTTGCAAAGGCAATAGGAAGTTTTGACATCTGTTCTTCAAAAATTGCTTTGTAATCACCAGGACTTAAACTGCCATATGCTTTTCTTCAAGAAGCAGCCAGAATAACAAAATCTCCTATTTTTGAAACCCAAAACAATGGGTTCCAACACTCACTAACTAGGAAAAACACCTCCTAGGAAACAACACAAACTGCTGTGAGCAAGAGAATTAAAATGTAAGTAGAAATAAAACTGAAGTCCTGACCATATCCTTGCACAGCATCCCCTACCGTGCAAGCTATTCAACTCCTTAAAATCCAAAGTACCATGGATATATCACAATTTCTGTAATTTACAGATTTATACTCCGAGGTGGAGAGTGCTCAGCACATCTTTTGAAGTCTGGAAGAGCAGCTGATGCCTAGCATGGTTTGCAAATGTCAGTATGCTGCCTCTGTCCATTTCCATGGCCCAAATTACTTTTTGAAAATGGTACTTGGACATTTCTACGGCATAGCAGATCTGTAGATCTACTATGCTGTATCTTCCAGATCTACTATAGTAGATATATAAGTAGATATATAGTAGATCTGGAAGCAGGTTTGCCATGTGAGCACAACTCTGATTACACTGGGGACTCTGGGGAAGAGCTGCCCCAGAAGAGTAACCAGGGGAGAGGCAGGGCTCCAAGCTTATCAAGACAGCCACGTCAAAACTGGGGATTTCCAGCTCACAGTCTCCCATTGCACAGTGTAGGCATCATTTAAAACTTGGCTCTGCCACATGGCACAATTGAGCTCTTGCTCTTTTCTTCTGTGAGCAGCAAAGACAAGCTTTTAGCACTCGGGTGCTTTGGAAATATTATCCATTAATATAAAAGGCAGCATCAAGTGCATACTCCTGTGGTAAAAACATTTAACTCTTATGATTGTAGAAGAATCTTGTGCAAGTGCATAAACACACAGCTGTTTAGATGTCTAAATGTGCATAATAACGAGGTTATGTTTTTTAAAAAAATATTTCTATGAAGATCAGTTATAAAAGCCACACAACAGGGATAATACCTTTTAGGCCTCTAAGGGCAGACATTTCCTGAAACGTTTCCCAAAAGTTACAGTGAGTTAGTACTCCCTCATTAGGTGAGTAATGGAGTTGTTATCCCATTACCTGTATTTTAGAGTAATCTTGCACTAGTATTTTAGCTGCCTCTAACTTCAATTCTCCCTTGAAAATGGCATTTGTTATCTGTGTAAAAAAGATGTTATGCAGCTCCTTTCTCCTGGAAATAGCCAGTTGTCTATAAGCCTTGGCAAAATACTCCTCCTGCTTTACCAGAAGAAACTTCTTCAAGTGATCCTGCTCCAGTCTGTGAAGTCTATCCAGAAGACATCTGTATTCTACAGCTGACTGTGGAGATGAGAGAAATTAATAAATCTGAAGCGATTTTCAGTATTCAACATATTTTAAAGGATCAATGTTTCCAACTCATATATATTCCATGTATACTCTGATTACAGTCTTTTCATAATAAAGAGGGCTGTATAACATTCAATCTATAATCCAAATGGCATTTCCAAAGCACAGTGAATGGTTTTACAATTGAGGAAGCATTCTTTAAGATAAATTGTACAAAACTGCATGAGATTCCACACAAACTGACTATATACAAAATGTATTTCTTATGCTTCACCAATTCTGAAATCTTATTAAAACTGAACATAGTTATATAAATCAGGGTAATGAAATAACAATAAGCATACATTTTTAAACATTATAAATTAGAAAAGTCTATTCTACTGCAGAACCATAAAAGTTCTTTATATGAGTGACCTACTTTATCTATTGATTTCTACAAATTAATCCAAGAGCATCAGCTTAGAGTTACAACAACAGAAGAGAATTAAATGGCAATTAATTTTAAAGCTTCTTTGCAAAAATAATTTCTCATAGTTCTTCAGCAAGACTTAAATATTAATAGCTGTAATCTCAGATGGCATAAACTCATTTAAAATCAAAACATAGATGTTCTACAGAGCAAAGAAGGCTTCTTATGCCAGCAGAGCTATCTAAGAGTATTTATGTTGGTCTTGTTCTAAATTTCATACTATTTATCTGTGGAGAATTGTCCTCTGCACTGAAAATCGCATCCACAATCCCTCATTCCCACAGAGGCACATTGCAGGCAATACAAAATTAATCACAGAGGCGTAGAATACACAGTCTGCTCTGGGCATTATTTTCTGGACTGCAAATAACCACAATGATGTCAGTGTAGGCACTCACCACTTGAGAAATTACATATATATATATACACATACACACACACACACACACTCACTCTGAATCCCTTGGAGAATAAGGCCTTATATGAGAAGGGGAGTGCTGGGCTCCTAAAACACTAATGCATTTCCCAAGCAAGGGTGGGCACTGCACCAGGAGACCTCTGCACTGCTGGGACAGCAGCACCACCAGAGCACCAGAGGTAACCGAGTATCAACATGAAATTAAAATTATTACAATACCCTTTGTCTTCCTCCTATGCTACCATAAAAGACCATGGTGGATTACTATAAACATTTTTTCCCCTCATTTAATTAGATCATCATTATTAGTTCTATAATATCATCTTACACTTCTGTAGTACAAGCAGTGTGCTTATCTGATGAACTCATGGTAAATTTTGCATGTAACTTTTGCTCTACCATCACCAACTGGCAATTTTGATGCTCATCATTATTACTTTCAGAGAACTGTTTAACCATACCAGATCTAACCATCTTTATTACAGTTGAATAAATCTATTCTGATAATTGATGTGGTTAGGAGGCATAGCTACAGTGGGGAAGCATTTCAGTACTTATTGAATTTTCTGTATTGCTACCCAGCAATAATGCTGACAAATGTGTCCAGAGAAGAGCAACAAGAGTATAAAATAACCTACGAGGAAAGAGGTACACAGTTCAGCTAAGGAACCCTTAAAAACCACCAAGAAGCAGTTCAATTAAAATGACAGAATGAAAAAATACGCAGACAGACACATACTTCTCACATTCAGGATTTTCAGTCACTTTCAGGACTGCCTGACTTCCCCCTAGTAACTTTTAGAAAATAGTTTTCAATATTAAGTTAAGCTGGAGGGAATGAAGGGACAGAAACTTTCACAACACAACACAACTCAGAGATGTCCTTTAACAGCAGCTATAATTTGTTTTAAAAAAAAAAATCATTAATTTCAAGTAAAGGATCTTCCTTGCCCTTTTTCTGCAAACATTAAACCAAAGACTCATAAAGAGGAGGAAAGAAGGAAGCAAACAATGCTCTCAAGCAAGGGCAGTCCCCAAGTCCCATGTCAGAGCTCAAATGAGGAATTACTTGAGTTCGCCTGGGGAGGCTGCCTGCCTCAGCCAGCAGCACAGGCCAAAATTAAAATACACATTAATCTCTGAAAGAAGAAGCAAAAACAGCTGAGATTTTCAGAAATGTTAAACTGGAATTCATTCTTCTATCTGAATTTGGTCAGACCAACCACTTCTGAAAACTACCTTCCTGAGTAGGATTTTGACCATCTACTCACCTCTCTTTCCTAACTCCATCCTACCTTGCCACACAGCTGCTTCTCCTTTCACCCATACCTCATTATTCTGCAGTATACCAGGTGACCTCTCTAACCGTTTTGCCCGGGTTCCAGGGAAGTACAAAAACTGTTTTGGGATATTTCACTGATTTTTGCTTTATTCTTTCACAAAGCGTGATCACTGTGAAGATTATTGGTGACAGGAATGCAAATAACAAGAAAGAAGTAAACAGTAAGCAGAGCAGGACAAGAAATGTGCTAGTTCTTTCATTGATTCTTATCATTTAAGATTCCTAAATCAAAACAGAAAAAGTACCAGTGCACTTTGTAACAACAGAGAAGTACTGGGTTGAGACCTGGAGCATATTCAGTGACAGCAAACAGGCAACTTAACTATTAAGATCTGGTTTAACAGCAACCTACGCTATTTCTATAACCAGTAGAAGACAACTTCTGCAGAACATCATTCACCTCAACCTTCAAAAAGTGCGCAGAGTTCTCCCTCCCTTGCCATCAACTTTGGTTTTTAGCACCCCTAAAACTTAGGATATTTCTAATCAATGCATATTTGAATGTTCCCTGTTGACACAATTTAAAATTCATCTGGAAACCTTAAAGAAGAAAGTACAAGAAAGCCTTGCACTCTTAATTTTCCCTATGGAACAGTGATAAATTGGTTCTTCCAAACACCTTATAGTTTAAAGATAAACATGTCTTTTGACATTACAGTATCACACACTTAGCAAAATAATTATTTTATCAAAATTGCTGTCATGAATTGCCATAGAAGTCCTACAATTACAGGTATATTGTAAGCAAACCAAAAGAAATCATGCTGTTTTCCTTTTTTTTCTTTTTTTATTCTTTTTTTTNTAAGAAATCATGCTGTTTTCCTTTTTTTCTTTTTTTATTCTTTTTTAACAGAAGGGCAAAAGCTTCAATAATGTCTACAGAAGAGCATATCCAGATGTGCTAGGCTAGAGGAATATATTCCTGCAATGAATCATTTTGTCTCCATAACCCAGATAAAACAGACAGCTGGAACCTCGACAGTGTTATGTCCGCAGCCCACGGGTCCATTTTGGTTACAAAGCTTCACCAATACCAACGACCCACACAACTTATTCCCACCAAGCCATTCTCTTAATCTGAGTTATCAAACTAGACCAACATGCAGCATTAATTTGAAGACTTTTGCAAGTCTACAGATGTGAAATATGCAAAAATTAAACAGAATCCTTTCCAGACAGATGAAATAACATGAAAATTTGAAAAAATAGGTCAGTTTTATTGTAAAAATTCAATATATGACGTGGGCAATAGACAGACCATGATTTAGAGGATAGGCTGGACTGGCAGCCAGCCTCTACTTCCAGCTAGTGACCATCTATGAAATCTTGAAGTGAGGCTTAGCCATTCAGAGAGAGATCTCTGAACGAAAGTGACACTGTAAGCAATAAACTTTTACGCAAAGGGAGATGCTATGCTTTAAAAAAAAATCATATAATCTGCCTTAAGTCAATTTATCTCTCTCTCTCCACAGAATACTTCTAGCATTCCTTCTCTGCCCAGAATCTACTAGCTTGTTCTGCTTTCCTTCACTCATTCTGGGAGAAATTAGACCTTAGGTGTTCTATATTCTCATTTTCTTCAACATAAAAAAATATATATTGCAGCCTAGTTAATTATATTGAAAGACTTCTGAGGAAGAGACTGCTGTTCTACTCTGAGCGTGCAAATAAATAAACAAACAAAAAAGCAAAACTAAACAACTTTACACATCTTGGACTGGAGGTTTTAAGGACCACTGCAGTACAAAATAATAAATGATAGTCCTTGTTTCATAGGGGTGAGATATCACAAAATAGTCAGAGTAAAGATAACCTTTTGCTTTCAGGTATCACAGATTCTCTTCAGAAAGTTTCATTCTTCTGAAAACATGTAGCTCCTTGCTAATATCAAATTATCACATCTGAGCTTGCAAACATATTTAATATTATACAGCTTTTTCCTTTAATCTTCCAAGATTAAGCATCAGTACAAAAACAACATATCATGCAGTGTTGATTTCACACCAGATTTACCTTTTCATTCACTTTTTTCATTAATTCTTCAGCCTCCTCATTTGCAGCTCTTTCTTTTTGGTGTTGAGCTTCCATTTTCTTCCTAGTTTCCAGATTACATTCAGCCGTTAAAGCCACCATCTTTCTTTCATACTCTTCCTGAATCTCTTTCTCCATGGCGAGAAACTGCTTTTTGAAAACTGAACTCATCCTCTTCTCCACATGAGGAAAGAGACTGTGGCTGAAGACCATGTTCTTCATCATCATTGCAATCACTTCTTTACACATCTGCACTCTATATGTCTCCAAATCAGCATCTGCCCGAGTCAGGCTGGCGACCTCCAAGCTGTGGAGAGGCAATCAGGTCTGTCAGTAGTCTCAGACTACGAGAAATTTCTAACATAAACCAAGGTTAACTAGATTCATTCCATACTGTGAAACTAAATGGCAGAGAAGCTCAGGAATATCAAAGCAGATGAGTCTGCTAATCATGAAAATAGTAGTAATTCGTTAAGGAACAGTGAGCCAACTTCTACTACAGTGACTTCACTGAAACATGAATATTCTTATATTCTATTCTAGACAGAGAAAAGTTTTGCTTTAGAATTGGGAATTTCCCTCAGTTGAAAGACAAACATAAGCATCCTATACAGAACAACTTTGGCAAGAACCACACTGCAGACACAATGGACTGAACAGATCATAAATTTCACTGATTTTGTAAAATATTTCTAAGCTTCCACATACTAGTGCATTAATGCTTCATGTTCTGCTCCAATATATTCCTTTCTCTAAATAGAGGAGGAAAGACTGTTTACATATTTGCTAATATAAACAAATTAAAATAGCTGTATCTCCACTCCCATGAAAGCTAATAAAGATTGAGGAAAAAAGGATTAAAAACAGACAGAAATACAAGACTTTTTATGAAATGCAGTAAATGTCATGTTGCATATGTAGAGATTCTCATTTATCACTTAATTAAATCAGAAGGACAATTATTCTCATTTCACACAGTACATATCTATTGTAACTTCAGTATTTTTGCCAATTCTGCACTCAGTTCAGGATTGGAGAATTAGATTGGTCTTTGCATGCCAATATATCTGAACGCATAGCACTGTACCTTCCTGTGTGCAGATCAAGTATACAGCAGGTTCGGTGTGATCTGCAATATATGCCATCAACATCTTAAACCCAGCTCAAGTTCATTCTTTTTTTTGTTAAGTTAACCTATCAGATTGATCTGTTCTGTAGGCAAACCTCGGAATAAATTTCAAATCCTATAGCAAAGGTGCTAGGAAGATTTGCAACATATTAGAGCAACATGATGCTCAGAATTTTTTATATCAGACTGAACAAATCCAGAAACAACTCACCTTGTTGTCAAGCAGTTTTTCTTTCCTTATATAACCAAATAAAGTTTAACTAATAAGTGGTATTATCATTGCCCCTCTGTTAAACACAAGGGAGATATTTTGCCCATTTAAAATTGATGACACGGTATCACGTTTCTTTTGTTGTTGTTTTTTACTCTAATACCTTCAAAATATAAAAGAAATACTAATTTAAGGTATGTTAGTCAGTCATAAAGAAACAGAGGTTTTTGCTGCCACCTGTCAAAACCCCAGCAGCTCACTGCCAATGTCTGGTCAGACATGTGTCCTGGTGGCCCAACCAGGGCTGCCTGGTTGGGCCATCAGCTCCAGTCCATGCTCTCCACAAGCTGCTCCTCTGGGAACAGGCTGGCTATACACCTGCCTGTGCACAGGCTGTGCACCAGGATGTGCAACACCTGAAGTGACTCCCTGGCATGATATTCAGGTCTCTCTGCCTGCTCGTTCACAGCTCCTCATAAAAGAGGAACATACCCCTGAAGACACTTTTGCCCCACGCATGTCATGGGACAGCACTGACTGGGGCTGAACTCAAGTTCCTCAGCTTAAAACTTTGTCCTAACATTTGGTGAGGGAGGGAGTGCAAAACTCACTGCTGCTCGTGGATTGATCCCTTTTGAGCTGTATGCAACTTCATTCCATGCTCGAAACATTCTTAATGATACACAGACCTCAAAAGATTTTACTTTCTGTATGTCCCCAAAACAGCAATCCAACTTATCTGTGCTGCATGCAGATGGATAATGCAAGAGGTCACCTGCAGGTGCACAAGTCTTGGCTGGTGTTGGAGGGCCAGCAGAACCAGGTTCACAGAGACCACTCTCAAGGCACCCACAACCCTGGCCAGAGCCCTCTCCTGGGAACTGTCCTGCACGCTCTGCTCCCCAGGAAGCACTGAAGCACTGGCAGCACAGATTCACATTTTATATCTTAGTCCTCTCTGTTTGCAGTAACCTTAGGGCTTTCTTCTGTGTGTCTAACATGGAGGGCAGCCTCAGGAACACCGCGAAGTGGCTCCATGGATACAGTTTTTAAGTCACAGATATCTACAGGTGTCTTGTCAGTACATAACAGAGAAGCTCACTATATCATATAGCAAATACTCTCAGTTTCAAGGTCCTCAGAAGAACAATGCTTACAATTACCCACATTAAACATGCAGGATTTTGTGACACCTGGGGAAAAAAGAAATCATAACATGACACTCTGCATCCTCAAACCCAGGCAGATTTAATAAGTTTCTCTAAATGCTCTACACTCCTCCTGCTACAGCAATTCATGTTTGAAAGGTCTCACATCTCTTCCTGAGCATACTCTCCATAATGAACACATGAAAGATAACAAAGTACCATCAGCAGATGGCAATCCGCTGATGAAAAAGATCAAAGTTTCTCTTGGGTAAAGCATGCAGACAAAGGAGGGGAACAATACAGAAAGGCAGATAATAGGAAGGGGAGGAAAAAGGAAAGGTGAAAAGACAGGTAGGAAATGAAGCTGCAGACATCAAGCGCAAAGATTTTTAACTCACTTGAAGAGGAAGAGGGTTTAAAGATCTGTCAGAGAAGAACTGGGAAAGGAGAAACCCAGACGTCAAACACAGCGAAGCAGCGAGAGTGCCTGAAGGCCTGATGTCTTCCACAGACCTAATGAAAGAATGAAAGAACAGGACAGCAACTAGTGTCAGGAAAAAACACTGATGGCTAATTAAATAAAAGCAGGAACTTCTCACTGACAACAAAATCATTGTGCCATTAAGTCTTATTATTCAAGTTAGAGGCCCACAGAGGGAATTTTGGAACAGGAGAATGAATAGATGCTCAACGCAGTAGTCTTAAAAAAATAAAACAAACAAATGCCTGACACATTTTTTTAAATTAGTTTAGAGTTCCTGAAGATAAGAAACTCCTGCGACAATTTTCTGAAGTCTAAATGGGAAAGACCCCCACTTTTGCAGCATTTTCTACCAAAACAGGAAAACACTTACTTTCCAAAGACTCACTTCCCATCTGTCAATTACAGCCAATTAGCAGCACACATTGCAGCAGTATCCGAAGGAGGCCGGGCCCCCGCGATGCCATTTTTGTACAGGTCTCCCTGGCAGGACACAGCACTCCAGGAGCACGTGCTGGGTAAGGCCATGGGAGACGGTCTGCACCACCACCAACCTCCAAGCCCCCAGTAACGCAGAGGGGACAAGCAAGGACAAATCAGCAGTGTGGCCTCCACTCTGGCACCAGGAAGCAGCACAGGATGAAAAAAAGATCATGCATCATCTGCATTGCCCTGTCGCACTTCAGGGAAGCGAAGACTGACAGAGGAATCCCTTGCAGGTCAGAAGGGAGACCTTGAAACTGCCAGCAGTCATTTTAGTCAAAGAAAGCCAAGTGAAGTACAACTGCCACGAAGGGAATTAAGCTGCAGGAGTGGTTTGCTTCCTAAATCGAACATTTACTGCGGGATCAGTAATATAACTAGCAAGCCAGGTCATGATTGTTTTTCTTTTTTAAAAAGGGACTTTTATTTTTTAAAATATCCTGACTGCTCTGGAGATTCCTAGCACCAATGTGTCCACTACAAAACAGTGCTGCTGTTTTACCAAATCCCACCTCTAAGATTAGAAACAGAGGAAAAGAGAAGAAAAGTTAATGGCCAGCACCTAGTTCCAGCACAGCACAGGGCTGGACAGGGGCAGAGCGTGCTGCCTCTGTGCGGGTTCATTTGCTGCTGCTGCCGTGGGGCAGCCCGTGCTCCCCGCAGGAGCCTTGATGACGCTCCCCGCTGCACCAGGAGCTTGCAGCCAGCTCCGTAGGGGACCAGTTCATCCGTGAGGCCTGGGACACTGCTACAGTGTCACATACACTCAGCGCAGCCGAAACGCGGGGCTATGGAGAACACAGGCACCCTATAAATAAATAAAGCAGTTGTGAAAGGTATGCNTGCGGGGCTATGGAGAACACAGGCATCCTATAAATAAAGCAGTTGTGAAAGGTATGCAGTGATTATCTACAGATGCTCTCACATGAATGAGTCACAGGTAGATTTCGTTTTGCAGAAAAAGGAAATAATCCAAGACAGCGGCAAAACCATAAATAGGGTTTCCATGATATATAACCTCCCTGCCCCTTTCTCTCCTCCCCAAACAGCAGAAAAAATGATAAAATGAGCTCAGAAATCAGTAGCTCTTCTTTAGAAAAGCAAAAATTCACAAACTGCCAACAGCCTAAACACCGTATTTGCTGGAAGTTTCATTATCAAATTCTTTTAACTCTGCACAGCATTATAAAGAAAAGGTTAAAAAAACAGATTAATTCTTAATCTGTTTAAAAATCATTCAAAAATTAATCTAAATTTAAGAGAACCTTACTTGATTACAGAAAAATAGTATGAAAAGTGATAATGACAGATGAATGATTTTCATTTTAAAAATAAAACCAACTACAATACAGTAATTTTTGCAGCAGAGGTCAGAAAACTGTATTTCATATTAACAAAAGCTACTATGCAAAAAGAGAGCACAAAAGACTCCCATCCTGATTCCAGTGGCATCATCACTCATTTTATCACTGATTTCAAAAGAAATCAGCCTGGATAGCAACTAAAAAAAGTATAAATAAATATTATGGCATTACACATTATGTCTGAAGAGCTTCCAGCTTCACTGTGATCTACTCAGATTCCACTGATCTATGCAGACTGCATGAACACTCAGATGTCAGAAAGGGTATGAGCAGACTGATAACTCTCCTTTCAAAGTAGTACTGAATAAAGCTTCACTAAATTAAGAGTTGCTTGTCTGGGGATAAGAGAAACTATTCTAGAAGATAAGCAGAGATCATCCACAGAATTCTGAACATGACTTCTTCATGTTTAACCAACATTGAGGATGTGTCATTTTTCAAATGAGAAAAAAAAATATCCATTAATTTCAAATGAGTTTTCTTCTTCTCTTTTTCCTCTCTCACAAAATCATTCCTACTACCTACTAAGCACTTGAGTTTAACCAATATATTTTTTTTCTCTCTGTGAGATACTTTTCTGGTATATAACAGTATTGGCAACAGAACTGCAGGGTTTAAGGTGCATTGCATGTGTGTTCATAGTTACATCCATGTAATTATTATTTAATATGTACCCACACATCCAAATTCCTGGAATTGAATCTAACTTTATAAAAACAAAGAATAGGTCTTCTCTCCTTTTTTTTTTTTTTTTTGCAATTTCTCTTATATATTTTGAAAATGATGAATGAGCAAAATTAGCACCTCTATTTTCTTTTACTAACAATGGAACAATCTGTTTTCTCTTTCTAGAAAATATTCACCATGACACCATTATCTCTTATTCTTACTTTCGATTTGAATTCAAAATTTAAAAAAAGAACTAAAACTAACAAACAAAAAAAACAGATTTGCTCCACAGTAAATTAAATTGAGATGTAGAGCAATAAATTTGCATTTAAAAAGAAAAAGTGGACTTCTAATATAGCAGTAAACTGTTTTTGACTTTCCTGTCAAGGCTCTCTGGAAGCAGTTTAATGCTGTTCTCTAGTATATTGGCCTCAGCACACTGTACCATTAAAAAAAAAAAAAAAAAAGCATGCCTATTACTTAATGATTTGCCAAAATAATTGGCTATATGTATTATGTATGAGCAAAGAGGCTTAAGTTCAGCAAGATATTCAACTTGAGCCTATCGCAACTCAAGCACAGCTGTACAAAATGAGAATGGAAAAGAAAAGCTGGAGTAGTGAAAAGCCATTTAAAATTGTTTCTTTCAAACATCTCTGTCTTCTGAGACTATGCCATAGCAGCCAGACTTGAGCACATTAGCCACAAAAGCAAACTGCTCTGTTATCTTTGCATTCTGTTCCAGAGCTAAAGTAGAGATACCTACAACACTGTGGAACATGATTTTCTAGTGCCCATGTCAAATATTCAAATAAGAGGAGTAAGACTATTCAAATAAGAATAGCTTCTTCTCATTAGCATTCATTGCCAATGGACCAATATTCAGGAATACACACAGGAAGGCACCTCCTGAGTATAAAAAACAAATTACTTTGCTGCATAATGTGCATCAAGGATATGACTTATTAAGGCTAAACTCACAAAATACGTAACTAGGAAGTCTTCTTATGAAATATTTAAAAATGTTTTGTTCTCTAGACAATCCTCCTCAGAGTGCAAACTGTCTTCATTCCAAAGGCATCCCCGTGCATAAATATTGATTACATTCTGCTAAAGTATTTGCTAAACAATTTGGCACTGCCACTTTACAAAAGACATGAACTATTAACTTAGCTTTATATTGCAAAGAGGACAAAAAAAATCTGTCAATCTTAAATTTTCTGAATAATTTGCTCATATTTAGCTGCACAGGAGAATGCACTGGAATGATTCCAACTATTTTTACTATCACAGTGTGTTTTAGGGAGAAGGCATCAGTCATGATGGCAGGTTTCTATATGTACCACGTGGAGAAAATGACACGTAGCTGAATCAACACACGGAGAAGGAATTAGCAAATTAAATATATCCATTAAATAATTATCTATTCCGGAAGCTGGCTGAAAATATCAAAAATATCAAAAGCTCTCTAACAGAAACCCCTTATTTTTGCCTCCCCAAATATTAAAAAACAGGATTATGATACTGGAGTTCACCTTCAGCTTAGACATGACAGAAGAATACACAAGCCCAACTCTCATCCTCAGTGTACTGGCCATTCCTGTGAGACAACTCTGATCTCATCCCCACTTCTTTCCAGCTTGCAGAACTATCTATTGAAATATAAAGTGTCAGAAAAAAAACATCTGTTCTACTGGGTGACACTAAATGTAATAAAACAAAATGCAAAGCTACAGAAAATAAATGATTCTGTGACCAGAGCTATAAAAATGATTATATTCTTTTCAAGTACAGGATCCATTCAGACCGACTGTAATTACTCGTTAATGAATTAGAAGCACACATTCTTCCTTTTTCCCCTTACATTTTGCAAATCAATATCCTTAAACCAGCTAATTCAGTGAAAAATAAGAATTACTCTCCAATCCTCATACTCTGCTTTTAGCACAGATAATTGTCATATAAACCTATACAGTATCAGCTTCAGAATTGGCTAAAAAACAGGATAAAACACAACAATTTCTAAAGCCCTTACAAAGCAAAAGATTGAGATGAAACCCGTAAGGAATTCAGACCAGAAGTTAAACGAGTGCTTTGCACCGACTTGCAGAATGAATGAGAAACTAAGATTAAGAGAAGGGAGCTTCTCTTACGCAGCCTGTAACCTTTCGGATGATCAGCTTGCATGAGGGGTTAATCACACCTACCGCCCGACACCTACAGGTAAACTCATCAGTCCATGCTCCAGACTGGAAAGTCAGCTGCTGTTTGACATTTTTCTAGCTGTCTAACCTGGGATGTGAGGAGTCAAACCACAGAAGTGAATCATATCCTTTTTCAGCACCAAGTAAAAAAGGGAACTCAGAGCAAATTAGTGTAGAAGTCCACATTACAGAAACCTTCATATAGTCAGATATATAGCACTACCAGTAACAGCTGACAGGAACACATATGCAGCTATGGAATAGATGTTATTGTCAACAACACTGTCATTCTTTCCCCTTCCTCCAGGGAAGTGAACAGAAGTAGGGAGGAGGTATGAAGGAACTGTCCTACAAAAAGGTGTTGTCTTCCATTTCCAGTATAAAATCAAGCTCTTAATATTCTTACAAATTTCTCCTCCCTCTTGCAGCCAGGGAAACCCTGAGCAAATTGCAAGTCTGATAACTAACTACATTAATTTAAAAGGAGCCACAGTTTTCAGCCAGAAAAATCTTCTTTCATTTCTAGCCCACAATTCTTATAGGTCTGCCAAGATTCACATTAGACAAACGGTGGGTGTTCAGTTCAGCCATGTGAAATGCAGTTCTACTAAAGACTGCATCCAATACTTAAAATAAGCTGATGACAATTGCAAAGCATGTTATGATATAAAGTCATACAGAGCAGAACAGCTGCTGGGCATAGAAAGCTCTTATCAACACCTGAAGACTGGTCAATAAAGATGCACTTGTCAAATATGTTCCCAAAAGAGACACAAATGAATTCAAGTGGCAGCAGACAGATAAAACCCTGAAATGCAGGCAGTGAGTGTATCTAGAGTTATTTGTGTAGCATGGTGTAATGAGATAAAAGCTGTTCTTTCTACTCTAGCCATTTCAGACTATCCTGGCCTTTTTATCCAATATTTAAGAGTATAGCTGAAACAAATCCCTTTTTTTTTTTTTGAACATCCAAAGAACATATCACATTTCTGTTTTCAGGTGAAAACAGAATTCAGTTTTGAGGCATTTTTTTG
Organism: Crypturellus undulatus; assembly: GCA_013389825.1. Lineage (NCBI taxonomy): Eukaryota > Metazoa > Chordata > Aves > Tinamiformes > Tinamidae > Crypturellus > Crypturellus undulatus. The sequence continues at coordinate 122,598 of VWPW01031899.1, forward strand.
ATGTGGTACTTTCAAACTTGTGTGACTTAATAATTTAGATCCTACCGGGCACCTTCACTGCGGCTTGTTCCTAACCAGCATCTGATTTGTGGCCAGATTTGACTTCATACAATCAGTCACAAGGATGACCTGCAAGAACTCCAATTGTATGACAAAATAAACCTTGGCTCTATCGATATTCTTCTATACAGTAACCCCGTCTTGCTATGAGAAGATATCTTATATTACAATGCAAAATTAATTAAAAAAGAAAAGGTCAAACTATTAAGCAATGGAAGCTTTCAAAATAAGAAGGAGACAAAGCATTCTCATTTAAAAAAGAATTGTGAGGAAAGAAATAGAAGAAAGACATTTGTGCCAACTGCATAAGAATATTAAAAAGCTATAGCCCTAGGACAAACATTCAGACTGAAAAATGAATCCTGTTTTTATGGTTTTTTGGTTATATAAATAATTCAGCTACATAAATAATTGTGTCCAAAGATTTGCAGGAATATTTACCTTTCTAAGCCATAACATATCTGAAAATAAGACATTAAATAAATACTCTGGTAATTTTGTTAAAATTAGCTAGACATTCCCTACCTGTAAAATAAATTAATACTATAGTGAGATAAAAATATACTTGATCCTGTTGTTTTAGACACTCACATAACAATTTTCAGGATAAGTCTCTGCAAGCCCTGCACTACTATATAGTTATAAAAGCAAGGACCAATATGCAATTTACAAAAATTAATATACTAATTACCAAGGAAACGTAGGAAATAATCATTAAAATTACACTTTAAGAAAGAAAAATAATTCCATGCTCCTGTAATTTCTGTTTCCATTTCTACAGATTTTATACTTGCATAATACTGCATGTAACCTTACTTAGCAGCAGCTAACTGTAAGATTTAACAACAAAATACAGTTTATCACACCTTTTTTCAAATTCTGCTGAAGAACAGATGACCTTTAATAGCTGCATGTTTCTGACATTTAATCTTCGTTTGCCTTCCAAAAAAATAAGAGAGTTTCTCTAATGAGTGGTCCTAATTTCATCTATGTGATATCTTTCTGCTGGCACTAAACTGCCACTCCTTGGATTCTAATCTAGCTGCTTCCAGAAGATGCTGCTGCACAAAAATGCTGGCACCCAGTAGGGGTTCACTCTTCCAGAATGAAAGCTGCACTGTTTTGAGAGCTGAATGTGTTAGGTGATAGCAAAATAAACACTTTCAACACTTTCGTGCCCAGAAAGTTTTCCTTTACATTATGAACCTCAGAGAAGCAAAACTAGTATTTCACCTGAATTTGAATATTTACATGTCCAAAGTCTAGATGGAGCTGTAATTTATGTAGGTAAAGCAAAGTAAAATATGACAATTTTCAGTTCCCACAGATGACTACCTAGTACCGTTCAAAATCATGAAATACTGCAGTCATAAGTATAAACAGATATTATGAAAACACACACAGATACTCAAAATCATTTTTTCAAATGTTCTGCTGATGATAAATGTAATGTAAGAGCAGTAAATTCTTACTCTTCCAAAGCTTGAAGCATGTGCCCACTTTCTTCAAAAGACAGTATATCGATGAACTGGTCATTCATAATTAAATCTTCACTAAAGAGATCACCTGAATTAAACTGGGAGTGTTCCAGTTTGTGATTTTGACAGACTTCAAGACGTGGCTCCTAAAAAAGAAAACAGACAAGCTTCAGTTTATAAAGATTTTACATTGAGAGCTTAATCTTATTTTACTGTAGGTACTGCTGAGTTAGTGGGAAAACTACATTTATCATCAATCTGTAGGGCTAGACAGAGTGTAAAGAGATTGCGTAGTTCAAGCGGGAACTTAGGATCAAATATACTTCCATAACTGTTTCAGGTTGAACTTTTTTATATAGCCAATCTGCAGTACAAATGAAGAAATAACTGCAGAGGACAGAAAACTCCGTATTCACTCCAGCAGGCTTGCAAAAGCCTTCCAAGTGGTTATATTCCACTATAAACTGCTGGGAAATTTAAGAAAGAATTACCATGGAATACGCGTTACATATGGCAAAATTGAAGCATTATGAGTTGAATAAAATGAAATACTAATCCTATGAAGGATGGAAGTGACTTAGCTAGTTCACAGGTCAGAGAGACTCCCTTTAGACTAATAAAATCACTATACAAAAGAGTTGCTATAAATATCTGATGCTGGGACCAATTTGCTTCATTTTTATCATTTCATTATCATAGCCTTTTCTACAGAAAGAAACAAGGCCAGGCCTTTCCATTACAGATATTATTTCTTCAGGCCTAAGTGAAATGAGAATTGTTAAAGGAGTAATTTTCAACCATAAAGAACAAGGTAGGAAGTGATTTTTTTGAGGTCATCGGCTCCATTCACTGGCAAGGGACAGGATGCACCCTGCACACTGAGACAGGCCTGTCTCTAGGTAGAATAGTTATTCCAAACAGAAAAAAAATAATTCGCCCCATTTTGTCATTTCTCAAAAATACTAGAAAACACCAAATGAATTATCCATGGAACATAAACCATAAAGAAAATACATCTTTCTCCCCTACTTTTTACTGCTTTGCTTAATCATATACAGATGACCCAGCACACGCATTTTCTTTAAAATACATTCCATGGTATGAAAAGTTACATCTAACATAGCATTTTCACTTACAGATAGGAAACCAATACTTATATTTGTAAAAAGCCAACCCTACACAGCTAGTCTGGGAACAAGTTACCATCATTAGGACTGCCTGGGCCTCTGCCATATGCTGCACCCCACTGTAACTCTTCCCAGATGAATTTCCAAGCCCAGCAATTTGCAATAGCCAACATCTCCAAGAGCAGCACATTTCCATTTCCAAGCATCCCAAAGTGTTGTTGGACATCACCATAAGCAGAGCACATTGGCATGAAACATCCCAGCAGGGAGAGCAGCAACCACCACACGAGTCAGGAAAGGACCTGGAGAGACCATCGCTGCTCTGGGCTTGATGCACTGGTTTCCCAGCAGAGCAAACGCCACAGGAGGCAGCATCCGCTGAAGTGCATTTCCCACCCAGGACTGCCTCTGGTTCCTCTAAATGTGCCAAAGTGCTACATTCTCCCCCAAGTGCTGCAGCTAAAAGGCTCATTAGATTTAGAGTCAGTTTGCACAGGAGGAATAGAAACAGCTCTCCAGAAAGCAACACACACTCATTGCAATGTCTAAACCAAATCTTATTCTATTTACTCTTTTTGGACAATATTTTAGAGATCTTTCTACAGACACTTTCCTTATATATTCAATACCCAGAAAAGTTTAATTTGTAAAAGTCAGATCATTAGCAAAGAAAAATTCACTACAAAATCTAAAGGTAGAGTTAGCAACACAGCTACCTCTGAAATTTCTGTCAGCGTGAACAGTCTCAATTTGAAAGCACCATTGAGCACAGTTTATACTGCCCTAAACCCCAGACACAATATGTTTCTCACCTCTATCACGTGTTCCCAACTTAAACCCAGAGATATACCAAGATATTGACCTTGACCATGCCCAGGCAAAGAGTGAAGCTAGCTACCCAGTGGCCAAAAACTCAGTGGGACATAGGAGACTCACCGTTACTTGACCAGAGCGGAGATTCAAATCTTCTAGTATCTACTCTCCTAAAGGACTGCCCTGATCATTGTGATGCTCTGGTTGAGGTCTCCAGCTCTCTTTTGTGGAAGTTATTCCACTATACATAAATATTTCAGTAATTAATAAAAGCCAGGTCTCCAACTTGGGCCAACTTGATGAATTTATCGGACTATGTATTTTCTCCTCTCTGTGACCCAGTAAGCACTGAAATACTTTGTAAAAACTGTCAGAGCGTAGCTGAAGAACCCTGACAGTGCTCCATCCATAAACACAACTGTTATCATCAATCACAGAAGAGATCCAGGTCTGTCTGGAGAACTGAGACTAACAATCNGAATTTATCAGACTATGTATTTTCTCCTATCTGTGACCCAGTAGGCACTGACTTTGTAAAAACTGTCAGAGTTTAGCTGAAGAACCCTGACAGTGCTCCATCCATAAACACAACTGTTATCATCAATCACAGAAGAGATGCAGGTCTGTCTGGAGAACTGAGACTAACAATCAAATCCCTGTTCTGGATGATCAGCAACATAATTTGGACTTAAATCTGCTGCAGTCCAGGAGAGTGGTCTAATTTCTCACAATGCCTGAGGCATCCTGCCTCTCATATTGGGGGAGGAGAGAGGGAGGAGGAAGAGGAGGAACATCTTGAACATCCATATCCTGACAGCAGCTCTTTCAACCAGATTATCATTCCTTCACTCCTCTGCAAATTTGATTATGCTAGATATACATATCTGAGAATCCAATCCAGTACTTGGTGCTTTTTTTGTCTTCAAGAATTATTTAGACAATCTCTATTGGTTAACAAGTTATATCATCAGATATGAGTGATGCAGAAGCTAAATGAAGTGCTGTTAACAAGGTATGACTCACCTGTGTTTTACTATGGAAACTCCATTTCAGTATTTGCATTCGGTAAACAATACATAAAACCACACATGTCAGTACAAAGGAAACAAGAAAAGCAATGAAGAACCCTGCAGCATGGATGCCATGGCTGTATGAAATCTGAAATGAAAAGACTGTACTATTAAAACGATATTTTAAATATACACCTAAAGATCAGACTAAAACATTACAACAATACAACAGTTTGTTTTTAAATGTCTTTACACAACTTAGCAGCTTCTCTGTATGAATTTGCTCAATTCTAGTAACGCTTTCAAATATTGTCAGTGTTTACATCATGTTCTCTGCATCTAAATGACCGCATAATTCCAAACAACAGAACTCAAACAGACTGAATTTTAGGTGATGTGACTTTTAAGAGGACAATCAATCTCTCCTAATTCTCATTGAAACTGATGTCATGTGACTCAGAAGCTCTGGAAAATCAGCATAATGTTGGCTACCTAAATTAACAGCTATTTTTTTAATTCAACAAAACTAAGTAATGAATAAAAGGATAAAGTACCGTTACAAGTTTAGAGTAAATATGTAACTGACAGTTGACAAAACTACCCAATTTGTTTCTATGTTTGAAGTTTCTCCATAAGTCAAAGTCAATAAATAATAGCAGGAGTATGAGAACCACAAGTCAGATAAATTCTTAGCAGGTCTTTCAGTTTAGGTACTAATATAGTCTTTAAATTGGATTACATTAAAAATTTATTTTACTTCATGCTCCATGTAGTAGAAGTTAATTCAATGTTTGTTTAGTTCTTTAAGATCTTCGGATAAAAAACATAGCATAGCCATTAGTATAATGTTTCGCCACAAAATAATCTCTCTGCCAGGGCTAGAACTTGTAAATAATTAACATGCTGCTCACAAGTAGGTATGACCATTTCTCAGAGCAGAAATCTCAGAGCATTCCATGGATTCCAGGAAAATTCTGCAGTCAACAATTGCTCTGCCTGACAGAAATGTAGGCATTTTTTTTAATAAATCGCATAACAGACAAATAGAAAATCAAATCACATAGAAGTTGATAGGACTAATGTAGCAGGACACTGATACCACTGCATAATTAATTCTTTACCTTCCTATCTCAAAAGCCAATATTTAGCATCCAAAAAGGAGTATCTAAATATTGGCTTCATCATACACATGAATAGTCACAAATAATTATTTTAATAAAAAACTATATGAGGAGCACTTATGATACCTGACAACATGGATGAAATACAAACACCTCCCCTTTTTTTGCAGCAGATAGTAATTTTCTTGCACAAATTGCTTCAACTTGGAAACATTTCATGCTTGACCATAGCCCAAAGGCAAATATGCATGTGAAACATGAGGCATCCCATGATTTCTAAGCTTTGCTTTTTTTCAGATAACAAGAGTATTCTTCACACAACTTTTCCATATATGTTAATTACAAAACTTCTTCATTTATTCAGTTCAAATGCAGCTAAACAAATTTACCTAATTATGGAATTGTAAAAAATATCTTGTGGAGGTGTATCTGTCAAGTTAGTTGAAAATCGAGTACACAGGTTTAAATTTACAGTAATATGCATTAGGAATTTCCACAGTGAGCTAAGACCAATGTGGCTTACAGTCTTGGCTGAATCATCACCATCAGCTGCAGGTCACTCAAATTGATCCCTACAGAAAACCACACACAAAGCTACTTTCCTAACCCTGTCAGTTATTGGATGGCTTATAAGAATAAGAGTTTGGAAAAAGTATTTATTTTTTAATTTTAACCATAATTCTTTGTCATATAAATGCCAGGCTTTTAAATCTAACTAGATCCTTATCCAGAGGCAATCATTTCTCTAGCTCATTCATGCGTTTGCTTCATATCATGTTTAATTCTGGGTTTATTTTAACAAAATGGGCTCTTAATCTTCAATTATAAGAAAGCCAACTTAGGATTTACATTTATTATACTAATGGTAGTTAAGGGGGCAGAAGAGATCCTTGGCAATACAAAATATTGCAACGAGTCCAAATAGACTAGTAGACTTAGAAGGCAGAGGGGAATTCCTGGGGAAAGCCTGTGCAAAGGAGTACTCTGATTCTCGGGACCTCATTAGGGCAAGATAGATCCCCTTCTCTGACATTTCAAAACAGAGAGTTCAACTGAAAAAATCAGATATTTCTCAAAGTTAGATGTATTATAACTATTTATAACTATAGAAATGCATGAAACTATATTAATGTAAAAAAAAAGGGGGGGTCTGTTTAAGATCAATGGTTAGGAACACAAATTTATGACATACATTCAAGAATTCTAAAAAAATACTAAGTAAATGACAGTAATTTTTCATGTATCTTTGAAGCACTTGTTGGTAACCTTCTTCACTTTACACATCATGAGATTAAATACATGGAGTATATCAATCAGTAGCCATTCAGTAGCCTTTCACTTCATAATATTCTTCCTTTTCAAAGACCCTACTGCTTCACTTGCACAGCAAAGGGCTAACCAAGGCACAGGTACTTAAAAAAGACCTAGTGCAACAAAGCAACCTGTGGGTAATGAGGGATCAGGGAAGAAGTTCAAGCTTGGTAAAGCGATTACTCTAGCAATGAAACTGATAGATTCACTAGGGATTTCTTCTAATAAAGACGTAAATAGAATAGCACTGCTTGGTGAAATCAATGTCATTTTTTAAGTTCATGTTAATTCAGAAGTCAAGAACAGGAAGGGATGTTGGAAGGCTGACTGGTCAAAAAAATAAAACAAAACTTAAATGACACAAAGAAAAGCATAGTTTGTTTTTCATGTCCCCTACATGGATATTTTCAGCTCTCCTCACATCCTTTTAAAGGCAAACACCTTCTCATGAGATTTTTACCAGGCTTGAACACATTCTTAATCTAAGTTCCTTGCAGCTGTATAATTCTTCAAATGAAAAAAATATCTTAGCAATATACTGGAAGTTCGTAGATTTTCCATATTAGATACTGGTGTTTTAAGACAAAAAGCCCTACCTCCTTGACTCCCATTTTTCTCCTTATTAAAATCATGGAGAGACAGATTTGCCTATGATTGATAGTACTAGATAGGTACTATCAACTATTACACACATAAGAGCATGCCAACGATTTAATTTAGATCAGTGCTAAGTTTAAGTAGGGGAGTCACTATAATATCAAGTCATATCATTTACCATAGTCTTTTCTTCTTCAGTTATGGTGAGTGATGTGTCCACTGATATGAGCTGTGTTTTGTTCTAAAAGAGATATAAAAATATTACAAGTAGTACAAAACAAGCAGAATCCAATTTACAATATGGGCACAGTGCCCAGAGAAGAAAAACTATACTTTTCATTAGATGTAAAGCTGAAAAAAAAATCTGATAGGAAACATTCAATGGTAACACCAACAGCTATGGAAGCAGCAGCTCTGTGGGGCACACTGCCTGTCTAACCTTATAGCCACGCAGAAGCTTGCTCTGATACTCACAGAACTATATTTTGCCTTTGCCTATAAAACCAAGGCTGCCTATAAAATTCAATTTTCCTCCACAAATACTTGCTCCACTGCTTAACAACTTTCCTTGTAATGTATTTTTTCCCTATGGCCAGTCAGAATTTCCATTGCTGCCACTTGGCTACTGGTTAGAAGAAAATGAAAATATTTTCCAGTAAAATGTGGCAAAACTTCAAAATCTTTTTTCCACAGATGACAGGGAATCTTGCAAATTCATTTACAAAGAACCTTCAGGTTACATTACAGTATGCACAAAATAAATGTGTTAACCATTGTCACTTTCAGGAAACACATGCAAACTGACAGATAAAATATAGGTTAACACACAAACAATACATCTTCCATCCTCCACCTATTTGAGGAAGCCTAGGACTTTCACTATTTATAAAGAGTAACTCATGAATTGCTCATGTTATTTATAAATAACATGCCTTTAAGTTATTTATAAATAACATTTATAAATATTTATAAAACTCATGTAATTTATACATTCATGGCAATCAATCAAAGAGGAATATCTAAGAGCCTCATTTCATTGCATGTAGATCTCAGTACATATGTAGTTTGTTGTTGTTGTTGTTTTACAAAAAAAAAAGTGGAGACTGAAATAAAATTGTATAGGAAATACCAGTGATGAACTCCTGAAAGTTAGCTTAGCAGGCAGAGTCAAGACCCTGCCATTCCGCATTTCTTTTCCATCAAGAAGCGCAGTGTAGTTGATTGCAAAGTATTCTCCAACTATCAGAGAAAAGAAAAAGTAAGTAGATTAAGCAAGCGAGCATAGATCTACCAGTGCGATATTGTTCTCCAAGAAACCATGTCCATGTTTTCTTAACTAAAACAGGACCTATATTGAATTTAAAATAATTTAGTGTAGTTGCACATCTTTATTCACAGAAAAAGACTGGGTGTGATTCTCTGAAAAGCTGAGCCCCCAGCTGAGCTCAGTTGTAGTTACAGATGTTTGTAGAATTTGAAAAGCAAGTCCAGTATGAATAAAACATTTGAGAAGCCTTTCAGGTTTCTCTTTATAGTGTGCTTCCTCACTGGCAAAAGTGCCCCCTTAGGAACCTAACTGCAATATGCTCACAACACTGACTTGCACAGATCTGAGCCTACCAGCATAGCTTAGATAACAAAAATATGGATAAATTTACTCTGACCCAGGTATGGTTACTGGATAATTTCTCAAAGATTCCCGGGGAAAACTATGAATTTCCCTTTCCTACTTAAAAATTTTTGATCAGTAATACACCTATGATTATATCCCTAATATTTAAACCATTAACATATATAACTGGACTGCTATCTCCAGCCGAAAACACTCTGACCCTAAAATGCAAGGAGCTAATTCTTCTCCAGCACAGATGTGCATAGGAAAAGGGTAACAAAGAAATCGAAAAAAGGAAGACTTGCTTATGAAGGTACAAGGATCTATGTGCTACCTACCGAACTGAATGATGCCAAGACTGGCGAGGGTCTGCATTTTTCCCTTTGTCACTTGCTTTGATTTGTAATTTGTGCCAGTCTGGAGGGAACTGGAATCATACTTAGAAGGGCAGTTTTATTTTTAATGAATCACCTTGCCATCTTGCAAGGACTTTTGCAATTCCAAAATACCCTAAAACCTCAGCAATCTGCTCTAGTTTTAAAACAATCACTCAGTAAAGTGTTAGCTTACTTTCTACCTTTTAAAGCTTGGCTAAAGAAGTAATATTTGTCAGATATGATTTGAAATTCCTAGCAAACTTAAAGAAAAATAAAATAAAATAAANACTTTTAAAGCTTGGCTAAAGAAGTAATAAATAACAAATATGATTTAAAATTACTAACAAAATAAAAAAAAAATAAAAAAAAAAAAAAAAAAATAAAATAAAATAAAATAAAATAAAATAAAATAAAATAAAATAAAATAAAATAAAATAAAATGAAAAAATAATACCATAAAAGATTCTGCTTCATTTGGTGACTATTATAGAGTGCAAGGGCTCATATCTGTACCTAAGAGATCAGAGGCACTTTAAAGAGGATGCGAGTCATTAGAAAATTAAACTGCAACAATTAATAATCATTCCTAGAGTTTTTCACCTGTATTAACTGGTTAAAAGACAATTTAAGGTTTATCCTACACTACTAGGAAAAACAAACAATTAAATATTTTGATTTGAACAGATGCTCTTCCACATGCGTAATCAGGGCTATTTGTGGGTATCATCATCTACTTGGCAAAATTTGTTACCTTGTAAGAATCTTTTCCTGTAAATCTGGATACCATCCGTTGTCCTATTACCACTGTTTTTTTGAACACGTAGGCCAGTAATATTATCCAGCAGGATAAGATCTGTGATGTTTGCTGAGAGAAGAGTGTTGGTGTTATTAATCAGAAGTCTGATATGTGCAGATTGGGGGTCATGCTGAATATCCACCTGAAAACAGAAATACAAATATAATAGAGCACTGATAATGGAGCAAAATGTTTCCACTGAGATAAGCAACTTAATAGCAAACTTAGTCCCAGCTACCAATAAAAGTTTATTATATGCATAAGCTTGTTTTCTAGAGTCATTCTGAGTGACCTGCAGACAACGTCATACTCGGTTTCATCTCAAAACTCCTGAGGAGATTTTAATCTTCTGCAGTCAAGTTGTTGCTGGGAGACAAAATGACAGAAACCCAGTAGCTGGAAAACCAGGAAAGCAGCTCGTGCAAGGCCATAAGTGAAAACATCACCGTGATATCTCATACACAGAACTAGATTGTAACGTTATAAAGAGATTCTGGAAAATTCTTAATGCGACACTTTTGTAGATATTTGTACAGAGTATGGTGAGGATGGCATATGAGGTCAATAACAATGGCATCTAAAAAACATTTATTTAAATGATGCACAGCTTAGAGTGTGACTCAGGCCCAATCTTTCTTCCTCCTTGTCCTCCTCTTCTAAGAAATGTGTACCATATCTGGACCTCAAATTATTTATTAACTTATAAATCTATCCCTACAGAAATGAGTTCTAAAAATATGAACTGTCTAGAAAATAGATTTCAGAAATTATACCAGCAAAGTTCATGGCAGCCACAGAGTCCAACCTATTTAACTGGGATTTTATTATGCACCACTGATCTCTGCATTCCCCAGCAATTCAGTATAGAAGCAGATTAAACTTTTAGTACATTTTATGAATCAATAAGAAATAAGCATTTAATGAAATTACTAGCGCTTAGCTTGCATTTTCCTATTTAAGTGACAGTAATTAAACTACACTTGAATATATCTGATTAAATAACTAACTAGTATAGTTAAGCTATGCTAAATTTCCCAAACTCACTCTATTGTATTAAACAAATTTTATGGTGGGAGGAAGGACAATTACTTACTGTACCAGATTCTGCAAAAACTTACCAGTAAGTATAATAATAATTCTAAACAACAGATACATACTAAGTTGTAAAAACAACACTTCTGAGCCCTGGAGAGTCCCAGGCCCTAGTGACAGGAGAAGAAGCTGGAAGAAAGGAAGACTTGCCCAGGGTAGAGGAAGATTGGGTCAGAGAGCACCTAAGACACCTCGATGCCAACAAATCCATGGGCCCCGATGGGATGCACCCCAGAGTTCTGCGTGAGCTGGCGGATGTCGTAGCCAAGCCACTCTCCATCATCTTTGAAAGATCCTGGAGAACGGGGGAGGTGCCGGAGGACTGGAAGAAGGCCAATATCACGCCAGTCTTCAAAAAAGGCAAGAAGGAGGACCCAGGCAACTACAGGCCGGTCAGCCTCACCTCCGTACCTGGAAAAGTGATGGAACGGCTCATCCTGGCCGTTGTCTCCAGGCACAAGAGGACAAGAGGACAAGAAGGTGCTCAAGACTAGTCAGCATGGATTCGCGAAAGGGAAATCATGCTTGACTAATCTGATAGCCTTCTATGATGGGATGACTGGCTGGATAGATGAGGGGAGAGCGGTGGATGTCATCTACCTTGATTTCACCAAGGCTTTTGACACCGTCCCTCACAACATCCTCCTGGACAAGCTCCGGAGGTGTGGGCTGGATGAGTGGTCGGTGAGGTGGATTGGGAATTGGTTAGATGGCAGAACTCAGAGGGTGGTGATCAGTGGTGCAGAGTCTAGTTGGAGGCCTGTGTTGAGCGGAGTGCCCCAGGGGTCAGTCCTCGGTCCAGTCCTGTTCAATTTATTCATCAACGATCTGGATGAAGGCACAGAGTGCTCCCTCAGCAAGTTTGCAGATGATACGAAGCTGGGAGGAGTAGCGGATACTCCAGAGGGCTGCGCTGCCATCCAGAGGGACCTGGACAGACTGGACAACTGGGCGGTCAAAAACCTCATGAAATTCAACAAGGCCAAGTGCACGGTCCTGCACCTGGGGAGAAATAACCCCAGACACCAGTACAGGCTGGGGACCGACCTGCTGGAGAGCAGCTCTGCTGAGAAGGACCTGGGCGTCATGGTGGACGACAGGTTGACCATGAGGCAGCAGTGTGCCCTCGTGGCCAAGAAGGCCAATGGCATCCTGGGGTGCATTAAGAGGAGCGTCTCCAGCAGGTCGAGGGAGGTGATCCTGCCCCTCTACTCAGCCCTGGTAAGGCCACATCTGGAGCACTGTGTCCAGTTCTGGGCCCCACAGTACAAGAGGGATGTGGAGCTGCTGGAGAGAGTCCAGCACAGGGCCACGAGGATGATCAGGGGCCTGGAACATCTGCCCTGTGAGGAGAGGCTGAGGGAGCTGGGCCTGTTCAGCCTGGAGAAGAGAAGGCTGAGAGGGGACCTGATTTGTGTCTATAAGTGCCTCAAGGGAGGCAGTGAGGAGAATGGGGCTGGCCTCTTTTCAGTGGTGGTCACTGACAGAACCAGAGGAAATGGCCATAAATTGAAGCATAAAAATTTCCAAGGGAACTTAAGGAAGAACTTCTTGACAGTGAGGGTGACAGAGCACTGGCACAGGCTGCCCAGAGAGGTTGTGGAGTCTCCTTCTCTGGAGATCTTCAAGACCCGCTTGGATGCAGCCGTGTGCCACGTGCTCTAGGTGGCCCTGCGTGTGCAGGGGGGGTTGGACTAGATGACCTCTAGAGGTCCCTGCCAACCTTAGGCATTCTATGATTCTATGATTTCATATACTTGTGGATCATGAATTGGATCTCAACTTCGATGAGACTTAAAAATCACCAAATATTAATAAATCAATACATTTTGGCCCCATTTTCTGTCTCCAGGCCTTTAATCTGTCTGATGAGCTCAACATACATCTTAGCCTCTCCTCTGTAGTCACAGAGGTTAGAAAACATAGGGGATGTGGGGGGGAAGCCGAGACCCTATCCCAATTATTGAAAAATGAGGAAAGGGGAAAAACAAAAATCCTCTTCCCCCTTTGTTTTCTCATACCTCTCCCTTGCTCTTCAGCGAGGTAAAAGATTTCATGGTCTCTTGCTGTATTACTGATCAGATACAAGTGCATTTTATATTTAGGAAGAGGGGACACATAGAGTAATAAATTCTACAATAAAATGGGCTAAGTAGCATATGTATATCTATTGTAGGTAACAGAAAGTGGAAGCATTAAGTCCTCTCCTTCCATATGCTGTCATTCTTTCTGCAAACAGTTTTTCATTTCCTCTTCATTTTTATCTTTCTTATCTTTGATTTGCAATGAATTTTAAGCAAAAAGACAAAGAGACTGAGAGAATGAGTCTTTCTTAATGGTAGGACTGGAGAATGCAGCAGACTGACATCAAGCAGTCAGGAAAGCTTTGACGTTTGACCTGGCCGGGAGAAAACCTCTACCATATGCAGCTGCTGTTGGGATCAGTGGTCACTTGGTATCTCCTTTAAGTTGCTCCTCCAATTTACCTGTGGGCGTTTTTTTGATGCTTTTGGAGCAGATGAATACACTGCCAACAAACTACAGGAGCAAAAGGCCACAGAAGCACCTGCTGATGCTAAGTACTTATTCCATTTTCTCTCTTCTGCGGAATCACATTGCACGTGTTATCACCTCTGCAACAGGCATCCCTTCAGGTAAACAGAAGAGCAAAATGAAAGAGCCCCAGTAAGAGCAAGACCATATCAGAAGAAAAGATGAGAAAGAAATTATCATGAAAGTGAAAGGAACAGAGGATCTTGGAGAAGAAATCTGAACAACTTGAACCATGAAGAGAGAAAATAAAAAGGATGTTCATATCATAGCTGATCTGAAACACAAGAATGTTTGTGAGATTGAGAAATGAAACAGGAGAACAAAGTAAAAGCTGAACAGTAAAATTTAAAGATTTATTTCAGTCTCACTAAAAAATACTGTAATTGTGAAGGACTATCATATAAATGTTCATATCACACTAGAGAATGAAGCTCTTAAAGGAACACATTTCTAGAAAGAATGGTCACGAGCAAAAGCTAAACACAGTTTAATCAGGGTATTGTAGGATTTGATGTACGAAGAAGCCTGTCTTCAAAATGTAAAGATATGTCATTTCTCTGCTCTAAGGATCCGCATATGGGTGAGAGAAGGAAAATGGGAAAAATCCTTTGCCTTTTTTTTTTCCCTTCATTTAAAACTGCTAAACACTACCATATGGTCAGTCAGTCTCTTAATGGGAAAGCATCTGTTCAGGAGAATTAGGATTGAAACAAATGACAAGGTAAGTAAATGAAAATGAAATGGGAACTGCCATTTGAAGATGGAAGACAATTCACACACAATTGCATAATATTTAATAATTTAAACTGATAGGACTGCAAGATTATTTTCTGATAGTCCTAGCATCTACAACAGAGTAACTTCGATCTTGTACAACAGGATTTCAAGTTTTTTAATAAGCCTGTTGAAGCTGTGCTATGAATAGCAGAAAAAAACCCAACATATAACTGCCTCAAACTCTCTCAGAAGCTATGATACTACAATTTGGAATTTGCACACTGTAAAGCAGAAGATTCTGTGTTACTACTTCTTATGCTGGAAATGCTCACTATTCAGTCTCATTAATTAGGATATGCAACCATTTCAATGACAACATTATAGGTAATTAGTGCAATGAAATGTGATGCATACACAGTCCATTCACTGCGCACATGATTTGGTGCAGGTCATAATATCACTTCTTCTGTACTGCATACTAAATTCTCTGCCCTCCCATGCAGCATTTAATGGCCGAATCCAGGTTGTACTTGAAGTTGGCTGCACTTTCTCTCTCACCCTGGGACAGGTAAGGGCAAATAATTACAAAAATTCAGACTTGACTCAGTGTAGAAAGCCAGGAAAAAAAAATCAAAGAAAAAAAAAAAAACAACATCTATCTGAATCTTCTAAGTGATTTTAACCAAAGTAAAATTGCAATGCAAAGTTTTAAAAAATTCCTTCCAGTAGGAATTTTGTCAGCCTTTGTCCTTATAAGAATATCATACAATTCAAATTAAACCTGTGCTCATAAAAGAGTGTGCTGGGGCCAAGTCCCAGTGAATACTCCAAGACTACATCACACCAGCTCTTTTGCAGCTGGTTTTGCAAGTGGTCTCTCAAAAATGTCATGGGCATCGCAGGGCTCTGCAGTTCATCCTCTGTGTCCAAACTTGGTGCAGGTGGGACAACCCTTGCTTAAGACAGAACAATATCTGATAGGGTATGTCTCATTCTCTAAAGTTTTTCCCTACCATTACCCAACCTCATGTCTCCTATCTACATATCACTAGGTTTTGTACACTTACTTATACAGATTCATGTGGAGGGTTTTACTGGGATCAAAATCCTTTAAATGGATTGCACTGACTTTGCTCAGTTTTGAATCAACACTGCAAAAATCTTTCTGTTACAGGGAGGTTTAATAACTGAACATCAAAATGGACATTTTCCCAAATGTTCAACATGGGTAAAATTCTCTTCCAATTTTTTAAAGGACATTTGAGTGTCAATTTCCCATCAAACTGACAAACTGACACTTACCACAGCACATTTCTGAAGGGTTACTCCAAATCCTGAAGACAATGGCACTTTGGAAACATCTTCAGTCTGTGGAAGAAGGGGGAAAAGTCTACATAGTATATGAAATTATCATAACTTTCAAACTGCAGCACAAATTAACTTGTTGGACAATGAAACTAGAGAAAGAAATTTGCAGTATTAATCACCTATAAGTTTAAGAGATTCCTTATCCTAATTAGTTTTCCATTAGTCCAAATCTATATAAACTATTTATTCACTCATGTGATTACTAGCATCTTAATGCATGTATTCACTTTTTGACTATCACAACAAAATACCCAAAGACAAAAGTTCATGCATGAAGAGAGCAAGTTCATCGAACACCACAGATGCATTTTATTAGTATGCGTCTATTATAATTTATATGACATTCATAGAGCTCTATCTGCCAATACAATCCTTTGGAAATCTCACAACCAGGAGTTGCTATTCACAGAATCATAGAATCGTTAAGGTTGGAAGGAACCTTTAGAGATCCTCTAATCCAACCCCCCTGCACACGCAGGGTCAGCTAGAGCACATGGCACAGGACTGCGTCCAAGCGGGTCTTGAAGATCTCCAGAGAAGGAGACTCCACAACCTCTCTGGGCAGCCTGTTCCAGGGCTCTGTCACCCTCACACTTTTCCTTAAGTTCCTGTGGAACTTTTGGTGCTTCAGTTTATGGCCATTTCCTCTAGTCCTGTCGGTGCCCACCACTAAACAGGCCAGCCCCATCCTCCTCACTCCCTCCCTTGAGGTATTTGTATACATTGATCAGGTCCCCTCTCAGCCTTCCCTTCTTCAGGCTGAAGAGGCCCAGCTCTCTCAGCCTTTATTGCTGAAGCCATCTCAAATGCACATAATCACCTGAGATAGAACGAGAAATTACATACTAATTGGGTAGTAAATTCCCAATATCTACTTCTGTTACTACTACGAACCTTATGGATACTAGAAGTGGCAAAGCATCTCTTACTGACCAGTTGGTGGCTAGTGGAAGACTCTCGTTTGGACAGAATCTTCTTTGTCCACGAGGGTACCAGCGCAAACAGCGAGTGGCTCCAACGATCACCTGAGGCTGACGAAGCTGAGAGCAGGTCACGGACATCCCGGGCTGGAGGTAACCACCCTGCCGACGGCAGCGGCACATGGAATGTTACAGGAGAGCACCTCACTCATACACACTCCCCCGTAACAGCAACATCCCACCAGTAACCAAGGCATGAGGTGAGGTAGGAAGCAGGGACGTGATAGTGGGGTGACCTGCCCCAGGAAATGCAGCAAGCCTGCGCACGGAAACTTGCTTCCATCTAGGAAATTCATTATTCAAACCAAGCATATTATGCACAAATTAACAGGTTTCAACCTTAAATCAACTTCAGAAAAGTGTCAGTAATTGAAATACTCTATAATGCGAGTGGCCTGTCTGCTGCAAAGATGCAATTAAGCATTAAACATTTCAATAGACATTTAGAATAAAAATACTTTTTAGTGGAGCAAGGGTTTCAGTTGTGATGGAGTGCCATCAAATCAAATACGCCACAATTTAGTAATTAGGAATATCAATGCTATCTCATAATCTGTGTGTGTCTCTTTTTTTAACAGGAAAGATTAGAGCATGATGTGACACAAAATTATGATAACTTTGAAAAAATAATTTGTTATCTTCCACGTAAAAGCACCTATGGGACTAATAAAAGGAGCTTAAAATAAACACCAATAACTCTATGTATTAAATTACCATAAAAGTAAAGCTGCTGAATAAAGTAAAAAGAATGGCATTTTAAAATTTCAGAAAAATAGCTGATTTTGTTTTTAAAGATACATTTTTCAGTCTTTGCATAACAGTTCTCATTTATCACCGATTTTTATATCCCATATTTTAATCATCAGCAATACATATGTGAACAAAAAAAACCTCAAAAGCAAGAATTTCTGGCAAACGACATTGTTCTATTCAGCCTTGATTTTTTAAAAAACATATTAAATATTAACATGATAGAGATGAACATATTGGCACTCTCATTAATGCGAGAAGTTACATTTATTTGCAAAACAGTGTTTGGCTGGAAAAAAAAAAACAAACAAACAATAGACAATACTAGTTTCAATCCTACAGAAGGGAAAGCTAAAGCCATAGCAGGATGGCACCAAAGCTGGACTGTATGTGAGGAGCTGGAATCAGAACGTAACAGACCTTATTGCTACCAGCCTGAGTCCACTTGGCTCATGTCACCCTCCATTAGGGCAAGTAAAATACACAGCACTGCTTTTTTTCCTCCTTAGTCACTCTCTCGTGCCATGTGAGATGCCCACTGGCCATTCAACTGCTGCTACTGTAAAGCACAGGTCCAACCTGACTCTAAATGTGTGTCAAGCACAGTCCTCAGTTTTGTATGGATATAACAAAAGTCTGAAGATTAACTTTATACTTGCTGTGTTTTCTACATATTAATGCAACTGTCACCTCATTTTTATGAGCGAAGGTAGAGCACCAGCTTTTCTTTTCATTTTCTTGACAGACTAGAGATGTCTCATAGTAAATAGAAACCTTAACCAAAGACATGGAGCTTCCTCTTGAAGCTTCCTAGGATCAAGTCATTATGGCAAAAAGGTTTGCTAAGCAACTGCACCCTTGAAAATGCTTCTTCTTTAGCAGACCGTTTCTTTCTTGTGTGTTTTGCACAAGGAGGTAGCCAAGAAGAGGGTGACTTCTTCATGAACGCTTCTGTTCTTCAGCCTTGCATGTTTATATCACCAACCCATCTGCATTTTTCTCATGACAGCTACTCCTGATGCTCCTCTCCAGAGAGTATCAAGTCCTCAGTAAACAATTGCATTAACTGATCATATTTGCTTCTCAATAAATCTCTTGACTACTAATTACATAGATGATTCCACTTTCAAGTTGTGCTTTGTTATCACTCACAATCCTGAGATAATGTGGTCAGCTCCCAGCCGTGTTATTTGGCCTCTCCATCACAAGTAATTAGAGGTTGAGCATTTTGCAGGTTCTTGACATTACGTTAAGCGGCCTCCAGACTATTGATGATTACAAGGACGCTTCTGCAAATCCACTTGTGTCTTCCCAATAGCAGAGAAAGGCTTTGCTCAAACAGATACCATCAGTGTGATGCATGTCCATAAAGCAACATTGCACCCCCTTCTCAAGACACATTCTCATCTTTCACACTCTCTTTTAACAACACAGTCAGGCTGCTTTCTAATGCCCAGGTTTCCCTTAGCAGTAAAGCAGTACTTTTCTATCTCATTTTTTTGTACCATCGTCAGATGAATAAAAAGAAAAATCTTTTCCTGAACCACACACAGCTATCTGTCACTCCACAGTTATTATTTATATCGCTTCAGCTGTCTTACAAGAAGGTAACTGCTTGGCCACGTAACTTTTTGCATCCTCCTATCTTCTAGACAAGAGTAACTGTATTTATCAATTCAAATTCTACCTCTTTTCAGTAAAGGTTCTAGACAGATTGTAGACCGCGGATCATTGCTTGAAAAGCTGAATGCTCAATAACTGAGAGAGGATGTTACAGGCATAAACCATTCCACAGTTTTCAGATCTATGTTTGATTTCTATCCTGAAATTGGTTTTGTTACAAATAGATTCATCTGAGATTGGAAAATAGTAGTAATTGACTCTTGAGGCCTTTCACAAGCAAGCATCAAGCTTTCTTTTTGATACCCTGTTGCTTAGAGATACGAGCACCCCACCATCCAGGCTTCTTCACAGGCACATCGTAGTTCTCTAATGGATTCTGCAGTTTCTTTATTCATTCCACGCTCTTTTTTCCTACTGTTCCTATCTTTGTCATTTTTCTGGCTGTTTTCAAAAAAAGCCATTATTTGAGCTGAAGCTCCTCACTGGCCATGAAATGGATGGCAGTTGCCATCAGTAACTAAACTGAAAATTTCCCCCACTTGTTTTCAAAATTGCAACTTTGCTAAGCAGAACAGTTTTGGCCATACACACTGCCAAATCGTCCAGTCCAAACAACGGCCACCTCTCAACTGGGCTTGCCAGGCTGCCAGGGGGACCTCCCAGCACACAGTGATCAGACCAAAACATTTCCCAGTAAGCAGCAGAGCACAAGACTTAACCTGTTTTCTTTTTCTATCTGAAGCTGTCAAAGGAAACAGTTCAACAAAGAGAGGCAATATCTTCACTGTTTGTTTGAGTTCTGAAATTACATATCCATGTTTAAGATGAGATTTTGCTTTGTTTTCCTTTATAACAGAAATTAAATACTCCACATTTTTGCAAGCTATTATCTAGCTGTTAAATACTTTATCATAATCTCATTAGCACATTACCAAAATATGTTCCAGTGATTTAACCCTCCACAAATCCAATATGAGCATATATACCAGAACCCTGTCTTAAATTGTATACTCCTGGATAATTACCAACGGTCATTTGTCACCTTCTTAATATTGAATTACAAAACAAAAACAAAAACATTCATTCAGTTCTTCTGGACTCTCTCTTGATTTTCAGGAGCCATATCATGGTACNTATACTCCTAGATAATTACCAATGGTCATTTGTCAACTTCTTAATACTGAATTACAAAACAAAAACATTCATTCAGTTCTTCTGGACTCTCTCTTGATTTTCAGGAGCCATATCATGGTACACACCATGCTCTTCTGGAAAAGTCTGACCGAGTGAACCACCTACCACGTCGAGTTTGGGGTCGTGGTTGAATCTGTGTTTGGAAGGTTAGGCATCTAAGAAAGAAACTGTCATCTATTTATAGTTGCTATAATGTCCTTTGCTAAGAAGTTAGATTTGAGTAATAGGGACCTTCAGTGTTAAAGCATAAGCCTTCACCACGTGAGTAATCAAGGGTCCTGAACATGGCAGTGGCAGATTGCTCTTCAGAAGGGTGTATGTAACACCCAAGAGCTGCAGTGCCTTACTTTTCTTCATACAAGTTGAGATGAAGGCAATTATTTGACAGAACAATTAAACAGGATGATATAAAGTTAGATAGCCCTGTAATAAGTTGGCAGCAAAGAGGTCAATATGCCCTTAAAGCCTCTAGCCCCATACAACACATCCCATTCTGTCAACACACATAGGAAAGTGTGTGACAGGTTTGTGAAAAGCCACATTCAGTATTAAAAACTTTGAGGAAACAAATTAGCATTAGAGAGAAAAAAATAAACAATTTAACAAAGACAGCCAATCTAATTCTTTGCTGTCTTCCCAAAGGCTGCATATTTCAAATACCAAATCCACGGTCTGATTCATTTTGGCTCTGAATTCAAAATCTCCAAAGCTTTGGGTTACTTTGACTTACTTTATTTGGGAAGAAAAGAGTTAAGCAAATGTGCTTACTGTATTTTTGTTGTTGCTTTGAATTAATTCCCTGTCTGGAAAGTCATCCAGGATACAAGATCCAATTTGAAGTCCTTTCAATTACATACAACAATGAACAGGCAAAGGTAGCAATTTACTGTATTTCAATTTTGAGTGTTGCCATTATCTTTTCTTGTTACAGAGTCAAAGAAAGTATGGGAATCAATGAGACAAAACAAATCTACTTTTCAAGTCATGTTTTGAGTAAGTCAGAGCAAAGACTTGAATATAACTCATAAATTCACTGTGTTCCCCAACCACTGGACAATTCTCTCATCTTAGCCAGAAACTACTCAAAAAAAAAAAAAAAAAACTTTCTAAAAAAAAGGCGTCTAAACTGGTGTTCTGTCCCTATGTTTCTATTTGCTGCCAAATGTTTTATCCAGAAGTTTCAGTATCACAGCTTTCTTTGAATTTCTTAAATAAGAAAGAAGGATTTTAATTTGTTTACCAAGTAAACCACTGAATACTTCATTTTAAATATGTATAAAAAAACTTATTTATCAGAATGGAACAATTCTCAGGCATAAAACTATGAATACAATTCAATGCTTTGCAGCATCCCTTCCTGAAGCATCTATATTTAAGTCCTAGCAAAACGAAAGAGATTCAAACAATGACTATCATAAAAAGATAATATGTGCCAAAATCCTCCGATCACCCCACTTCTTCTAGTGCCACAATGTTCATCTGAACTATAAAACTGCACACATTTCCCTTCTCAGCAGATGGCACATTAATAATTTGCAATAAATCAGAAAAGAAGATGCAAGGAGTAAAGATTACACTGAATAAACATGGGGTGGGGGGAAAGGAAGGAAGCTAAGCAAATCTGAATTATTTGCTTTCATATTTAAATTAATAAACTCATTTCTGAATTAGTCATAGAATAGGGCAAAGAAATTAGAGACATCTCACTAGATGACTGCTTCAGACCGTGTAATTTCTTGGCAAATGCATCTTATGAAAGTCATCTCCCGGGGAACTGCAGCCTTAGCCACTGAGATTTCTATTTCAGACACTACACTGGCCCATGTGTTATATGAGGATCCCATAACCTTTCTGTGTGTTCATCTCCACTACACTCTGCTGAAGTAACACACCATTTATTTTCAACATGGAAAAAACGAAGTCTAAAGGCACAGAGAAACTAAGCGATTTGTTCAAATCCACACAGTCAGCCAACTCTCAGACACAGCTCTTCCAAGTTATAAGTGACTCGTGACAAGTTTAAAGCTGTCCCTCTTCACTCAGATTAGATAAAGCAGCCCTGGAAATGTTCTGCAGATCTGAGGCTGGTGACTAGTTCACTGCACAGTATAAAAGGTATTTGCATCTCAGCATCCCCTCCAGACCCCTGTTTCCATCAGTGATTGTAGCATTTGGGGTTCTTCAAAAATAGTTTTGAAGTGAAGTGCTGAAACTGTGTTAGGTATGGATAGCAAACTCAGAATGGTTAAGCTGGCACCTAAAAATAGTCCTGAACAGCCTCAGGTAATAGGGTTTTTCCACAACACTTAGGGCATCAGAGGAGTGCTGTTCTGTATTACACACCCCGCTGATCAGTGAGGAGAGATGGCTCCTCCTGGGAACGATTCTGAGCAGGATACCAGCTAAGGTCCCCTCACAGGGGTCTAACTTCTGAAGCTGGACTGTCCAAATGTTCCTCGTAGCCCCACAACTGAGAGTCACCTTGGCCATCACCAGGCACCAAGAGTGCTTCCACAACCACCACCTCTGCACTACAAGACTGTAATTCATGGCAAAGATGCCAAAGCCCCCTGGTTCTGAGGTCACTGAAGGTATGGGCCCACAGACAGGTACGGGTGATCAAACCCTAGGTCTTCTTGCACACTGAGATTGTGGAGCAAGGCCCACCACTGACCTGGGAGCCATCTGGACTTTGTTAGGTGGGACTCCACAGCAGGTAGTAACCCTGAGAGGATGCCCCTAGACCCAGACTGCTTCCTTTCTTCTACCTCTCTCATCCCTTTTCCAAGCCGAGCCTAAATAAGACCAGGGGACAAGCCCAGTGCCCTGCACACCCCTGTCCCTGGAGTCCTGGGAATCCAGGCTGAAAGCAACCAGACAGAGAATTAAAACGGTCACATACCTGCCATTCCCAGGCATCCAGTCTCCTTCTGAAGCCACATATTGTCATTAGTAACCTAAAGTTAACGTAGAAGAAAGCAATTATAAAAATAGAACTGCATTCGTAAATTTCTAACGTGGCTTAATTGAACTCTTGCACTGGATTATGCTTTATAATTAGACAAAATCCTATTCCACAAAGCCTCAAGTTTTCCCTAGGTTAACTAGGGGAAGAGATACGTCACTTGTCTTGAGGACTTGCTTAGTTTGCCAAGCAGTGTGGGGCATGGCTGTCTCTTTCTATGAGTATATGCACGTCTTTGGGGCTCTAAAAGCATTTACAATCCAGATCACCAGTCTGCAACTTCTCCCTACAGTGGAGCTTGCTATGGAGTATGAGTTTGCAACTACAGAACTGAGCAAAATCCAATGTCTAACTAGGACTTAGCCCTGTTAGATAAGGAAATCACATCTATTAAAGTAATGCTCTTTTTTTTCTTTCTTAGAAATGTTACATGCATCCCTTGAAAGAGACCATAGGCTTAAAGAACCTGTGATAGACTTCTGACCAAGATCATAGAGTGCATTACAGAAATCACAGTTCTTAAATTTAAGCAAATAGTATCTTTTAATCTAAGGATATCTGGACTAATTCCCAGTGGTTTGATCAAGAGAGTAGTAGTCATACAAGTAAGTTTTCATTTGATAAAAATGTCTCCTGTGAGAAAAAAATACCTGTTTATTGGCAAGCTGACAACAGCTAGCTTCTAAGTCAGCAGAACAACGTGTCCAACACCTGTAGTCCCTGTTTGCCCTCACAAACTATATGTGAGCAACATTGAAACTACATCACCACTGCTGCTATAATAGCAAGTTATGGGCAATTTTACTCCTAGTAAAGTCATCATTTTTATTATTCCTAGAACTATAACTTCAGTTACCCTTGTGCAAAAACAGTTCTTACTTCGTTTAGGACACTTTCTCTCAAAAGGAGGAAAACACATGACATCTCAGAGATTTGAATGCACTAGGTGCCCTACATTTTAAGTAGATATTGCTCTGCCACAGTGGAAATATATATATATATAGTTAGGTATAGGTAGCTATACAGGTAGCGCTTCCAGAAAAAAAAAATAAAAAAGGACAGAAAAAAAGAACATAAATAACAGACATTGGCAGAAATTTCTAGAACAGGCTCCAGCCCTGTCTGCGTTAGAAAAATGTGTACCGGTAAAAGTGATGTAATTACACTAGTATAAACCTCCAATACAAACAAAACAACAACGGGACTGCCTATTATGGTAAGCATGATGTAAATTCTGTTTATAAATACAAATACAACTCTTGTGCACTGCATCAGGACCGATATAAATGTGAACATTAAATGCAAACAGTTTCTTTGTAAATAAGCGTGTAATAAAAGCTCTAAGTAGTGCTCTAAACATGCAAAAAGATATGCCAAAAATGAGGCCTGCTAATTAACAAACAATTTTCCTGCCTCCTAGGAAATCAGGGTACAAATGACTACGGATTTCCACAGAATCCAGGCATTCCATCATCTGCGCTGTTACAACAGCCTGTGCAAAACAGTCTGTGGTGTGTGCCTGCCCGCGTGGCTCAACTGCAGATGACGTTATTACACTCCCTGATCCGCACGGCCGGACACGCTCCGCAAAGCGCAGACTCCGTATCCTGCACGGTCCTCCCGCTCCTCCGCGCGCCCGACCACCCGCGGCTCCACGAGGAGCCCCGCGCTGACCAGCGGCTCCCGGGCCAGCTCAGCCGGCCAACACGGCATCACACTTGGAAACTCATTAACTTAATGCAGGGGCACTGCCAGCTGACATTTCCCTGTGTTTATATTTAGTTTAGCTTTTGAGTGGAAAAACAAGTTTTTGATTTTATTTTCTGGCAATAATATCTCATAGTTTTTAGGTACTTTGGTACTTACAGGACAAAACAACTGCTCCCTCTCTCCCTCCCTCAACCTTCCCGCACATTCCTGGGTATTCTCCATATGGGCAAAACAAAACAAAAACACACGCTGATGGCACTGGGGAAGCTGGATAAATATCTAAATACAGAGGAGGAAAGACAACCACATGCCACGTCCCAACTCATCTAGTGGCATTCCTCGCCCAGCCTGGCACCAGCGGGTGAGAGTATGGATAAACCAAACCCGTGTGGAGCAGCTGTGCGGGTCACATTGAGGATGGGGATGGATCCACGTGGCCCATGGATCCTGCCGTGACCTTGTCCCTGGCGCGCGGCTCACGGTGCCCTGGCAGCACCAGGAGCCGCGACTCCAGGCCCGGGGTTAGCTGCACGGTTCGGTTTCCAGCCCCACCTCCGGGCTGTTTGGGCCTGCGCTCAGCTAAACTCCCGGGCACGGCGGGGGAGCCAGGACGGGCGCAGCCTGTTCCCAGCCCCGCTCCCAACCCGCCCCGGGCGCGGGCGGTCTCCGCGGCCCCCCCTTACCGCAGCCGTCGTCCCGCGGGGCCCCGCGGGGCCGCCGGGCAGCAGCGCCA
>VWPW01031899.1:149115-249392 GCA_013389825.1 Crypturellus undulatus
GCCCCGCGGCCCCCGATGCGGCGGAGCACGGAGGCCGCGCCGGGGATCGGCCGCTTCTCCCTGTGCCCCCTGCTCCGTGTGCCCCCTCCGCATCTGGGCGACGGGGCCGCCCTGTCCCCAGAGGCGCCGAACATGCAGGAGTTCCCGTTTGAACCGCGGCTGAACTCGGGAACGGACAGGCTGCTGCGTAATTCTTCATCTCCCTCTGCTTTAATCGATTTTGCTATACGGAGGCCGCGCCGGGGATCGGCCGCTTCTCCCTGTGCCCCCTGCTCCGTGTGCCCCCTCCGCATCTGGGCGACGGGGCCGCCCTGTCCCCAGAGGCGCCGAACATGCAGGAGTTCCCGTTTGAACCGCGGCTGAACTCGGGAACGGACAGGCTGCTGCGTAATTCTTCATCTCCCTCTGCTTTAATCGATTTTGCTATTTTCTTCCTTTCCAATTTTGAGGCAGGGTAAAGCAGCTTCACTCCAAAGCGAGACTGGTTTAAGCGTGTGTACTCTGAGTGTCGCCCTGCTGGCCTGTGTCCCTTAGGAGATGTGGGTGTCCCACGGCCCGTCTCTTGCCTCTTATAGAGGCCATGCTGCTTTCTGGGGACGTGGAAGATGTGTCCTGTCCACAGAAACTTCATGAGATAATTGAAGATAACCACTGATTCCTATTCCAAAAAGGAAAGAAAGAAAAAGACCAATCCAATTTCCAAAGCACTGAAATGAACAGAGCATTATATTAGTATGTGTAACCAACAAAGTCTGAGGTTGCCCCCTGCATACCTGGAAATGCCTAAGGCAGAATAGGTTTGCTAGGTTGTTAGCAGGATTTTATAAAGCACAGGGGCTTTGCTAATACATATCTATCTTGCTGCTTTAAGAAACAAGGCTGATGGTTCACGTTTCTTTATTGTGACGAGTGTTTGTGGATTCCAGGATTACTGGAGCAGCACCAAAGAATCCCACTGTGTGGGTACCGGGAGCTGTCGTTGACTTTGCTTCTTGCTTGCTGTACATCAGGTCTCATGCCAAATATTGTTGGGTTATCTGGATGCTGCAATGGTTGACATGGGCACCGCTGGGAAATTCAGAGCCCATCAGTGTTCATGGGTGGTCAAGTTTTTTGTTTTCTTAACAGCACATTTTTGAGCTACATGTGTATGTGTGCTCGTGTTGGTCATCATTAAGAGCAACAGAAGAATCCTTTTACTTCTAACTGCTTTAAAGTAAGAGGTTTGAAACTCTTTTTGAAGCCACTGGGCTTTAGCAATGGGTGCGCTTCAAATGTGGGATCAATGCATCCCATGCGAGTGCAAAGCTCTCTATTCAGTTGCTCATTTTCCCTGCCTTAATAGGTGGTATCTTTATTGTACTGTCACTACTAGCTCAATATAGCCGTGTACAATTTCATCCTTTGTGTCATTTATGTCAATAGGGATTGGAAGCTGTCAGTTCTCTCTGACCCAGATCTTTAGCTGCGTTTAGGTGCTTAAATGCCATTAAAATCAATGCTGCTACTGTAAAAGAGTTGTTTATTTTGAAAGAAGAGCAACTGCCCGCTGCTGCATTCAGAACACACCACGGGGCTGGAGGATTATATCCGACGTGTCTGTTTTCAATGCAGGCAAGTCTACCTTAGGCTGCCTGGGTCCAGTCCTTTCAGGTTTTGTCTGCTCCATGTGGAAGCAAAAGCAGTGATAGTTTGCCTCAATATGCCATGTTGCTTCACAGCAACTGAGTTATTCCTACACCATGGTAAGCCACCCACAGCTGGGTCTCAGCCCCAATTAGTCGCTGCCCCATTGATGTGCCTCAGGCCTTGGATGGTTGCGGTTAAGTTGCCTGTTGGTTTGGTGACCTACGGCACACCAGGAGAGTTCCTGGAAGAAACCTTTACAACACTTAACTTCAGGCACTGTTATTCATTCCTTCCATTAACGTTAGAATTACCATGTTATCTAGAAGCTCTTGTGATCCCTTGGGTTGAATCTTCTCTCATGATATGAGAATTACTGTTAGATTCAGTTTTATTCAGCTTTTTTTTTTTTTCCTTGATGATCTAAAGGTCCAGTAAATCAGTAGCAGATCAGTAGCACGTTAATTGCATAGACAGATACTGCTTGGGAGGTGTTGCAAAAGTAACAAAGGACAAAAAAAAGACGGCAATGAGATCAGAAAGATCTAGTTAGCAAGAAAAGTACTCCTAGAAAAATGCAAATGCATTTAAAGTGATACCGATGGAGATATAGAAAGTGTGTTGTGGGTAGAGTATGAACATTGAGAGAGTTAGGACAAGCAAAGAAAAGCCTTTCTTCTAGAATGACTAAGGCTGTGATGGTACCACAGGGAATCCAGTGTGGCTACCTCTATAACTCCTGATCTTTCAGGCTAAATTTTGTGAACTTCTAGTTTGGGAAAAATAAGTGACAAGATTTTTTAGGAAGATTTCTAGCTGTTCTTAAGTATTTAGTAGCTATTTTAGGAAACAGAGTCTTCTATTCACCCCATCAGTCCAAGAATGTCATACATATTATTAAACTAACTAGATAGTTACTAACACTCTTGTTATTTGGTTTATGCCAGTGTGCAGGAACAAGCTTCTTACAGTTCATGACCTTACTAGGTTTGGCAGAGAAATGAAAACCAACTTTGTACTTTTTTTTTTTTTTTCATCATTTTGGAAAAAAGAAAGCAGGTATTCCATGATAATTAGTTGTTCCTGACATCATATTTTTCCAAGATCATCATTTTCAACCACTGCTTCAGGGTGGAGACATGCAAGGTGTCGAGGCTGCTGTCAGGGATGCTTTGGGGGAATCTGCATCCTCTCAGTGTTATATATTATGTAGATATGTATTTCTTCTTTCTCTTTCAGAAGGATGATTCGCAGAGACTGCTGGAGGGCTTTACCTCAGATGACAAAGGGCATTCACTCACAAGGAGTAAAGCAGAGTCCTATACTTCAAAAGAGGAAATGGTGTCAGAGGTAATGTTGTGTTTTGGTGGTGGATGTCCATTTTTCTTGAGGTACCACATTCATGACCTTGTCCAAAGTACTTTGATTTTAGGTCTTGGAATTGGAACCCTAGACATTCAAAGAAAAAAGAAATTTTTAATTAAAAAAAAAAAATTGAGAAAGAAAAAGAGTATTGATAGCTGCTTAGGAACACTACTATTTGTGGCATTCATTCCCCTCATGAATTCCATTTCATGTGGCTCTTCTGGTGTGGATTTCCTTGTCTGTAATTTCAAAAGGTTGGTGGAAAAAAACCTATCACTGTTAATTGAAAAAAAAAAAAAAAAGAAAAAAAGACTTGAGCACAGAAATATAGTCCTGATAATTGATAGTGGATTCTTTCCTGAAGAAAGATTGTTAGAGAAAAATTGCTAGCAACAGGAGTTCCCTCATCAGGTCCAATCTGGAATAAATACTTTTTCATTTACTGTGTCCTTAGGATGTGGGTATAGATTTAAGTAGAATTTAGTAGCTTGATGAAGAGATCAAGAAAAAAAATGAAGCAAACTGAGTATATTGGATGGAAGCAGCATTTTCAGTGATTTTTCTTATGCAGAAAATCTCCAGTCAAGTATCAATTAAAGCCACAGTGCAAAGGTCAAGTGATCAAAACTACTGAAATATCAGTAGTGCACTGGGATTAAAGGACAATTAGAAAAAAAGGTAATTTTCATTTCAGATCTGTGGTTAAAAATGGTGACAAACTGTGGTTCATTGGTCATTTTTTCTTAGTACAGAGTAACAAAAGAACATTGACTAGAATCTCTTTTGGAATGAAAATCCTGTGAGAGAATTTATGCAATGATATCATTTTATGCATGTTAGCAGTCCTCTTAAAATGAGATCATATTCTTTAAAATGTGAGCCCTCACAATGATATCCAATCCCAAACAGGCTAACTTGTCTGTAAGACTTTAAGAATTAGGTCCTTTGAGAGGGCTTTCTGCCATCTGTTTGCCAAACTACTCAAGTTACATGTATATGTAGATATCTATATATATATACACACATATATATGTATGTGTGTATATACACACACACACATATATACACATTTCCATTCATTTCTTTCAATTCTGAGGTTCTTTAGCTTATCATCAGATTGACAGTTCAGGAAGATGCATATGTGGAAAAGGCTTTTAGTTAGGCTAGATCACTTCAAAAAGTGAGATATTTTCATTTGAGCTATTCTAGATAGCAATATTACTGTAATTACCATATTAATAATAACTATGCATTATTCTTGCCTGCTGAGAAGCAGGATGTCTTAGTTTGCACACTGCAGTTTGGCTTTATGGCTTTTGGCCTGGAGCTGCTTTGCCTCCTGCCATTTCAGAACAGCGGATTTGTTGGCTTCTATCCCTGGATACCCAGTATAGCAGTAGGACTGCTCAGTATGAGCAAGTGTTCTGCACATTTCCCCCTTGCTTTTTATTTTATCAGCAAAGCCAAAATTACTTGTGGAAATAAGTGAAATAAAGATTAAAAGGTACTTTGATAAAAGACTCTAATGAATTACATGCTTTGTTCTCCTCTTCCCACCTATATTTAAAGACTCTATTAGTATTTTGATATTTTCTAGAAAAAAATTGGATAAAGAAAATTATTTTGACAAAACAGATGCTTTCATTTAAGAGTACAAAATCTCCAAATGCTTGATTTTAAACATTGTTGCTTACTGGCAACCTTTCAATAACATGTGCATAACCTAACAAAATAAGGCTGATTGTGCCATTGTTCTAGGGCATAAAGCAATAGATAGGAAAGGGAAGGAGCAGAAAGTCAGACTGTGTATAACAGTGGATTTTATGAAGAGAATATGCGTTATCTATAAAAACTTCTTTGGAAGAACATTGGCATTTTCTCCAGATTATAGGTAAGGGCTGTACTACATAAAACTAGTCATTTTTTTCCAGGAAGAATTTGTTTAATCTATTGTTTCTTTATTTAAATTGAAAGTCAGAATTTCTAACCACAGTGCTGTCTTTCCAGCTTGTTCCTTAGTCATTTGTATTATTAAGGTAATTTATGTCTCCCATGTCAAGTCTTTGGTTGGTTTTGAAGGATTAAAAAAAAAAAAGCATTGCAGATATTCTGTGAATGCTACCTGCAGTTTATTTCCATGTATGGGAGTAAAAAAATTTTATAATGTTTACGGAGAGCTGCAATTCTCCTTTCTGGATTTCACTGCCTGATCTGAATGAGTCTTACATGGTTTTCCATACCAAGACTGAAAAGGTCAAGAAAACGTCAGCTATCAATAAGAATTTTTAAAGGAGCGTGTGGTACTTACATCAAACAAATCTCAGGTCCACTGGTGTTCCCTTAGTTTACACTACTTTTCTGTGCTTTTTTTTCATACAGGAAGATGAGTCTCCTCTGAACAGTAACATCACAGCATTTGCATTAAAGGCAAAAGTCATCTATCCAATCAATCAGAAATTTAGGGTAAGCTCTTAGCCTATTTACAAAAATTAAAGAAAATCTTTCCATCTCAACATAAATTGCAGGGTTAACAATTACTGGAAGAATTACTGTCAATCTGCTTAACAGGGAGTTTCGTTTGCTAATAATACATTGACTCAGGCTTTATTCAATACAGCATCAGCTGCCTTCATCTCCTTTGAAACCTTCAGCACTTTACATGGTGTCCGGTCAATTTCAGTTTTCACTGTGGTCAAGAGACTTTTTGTCCTGCCCCCTCCATTAACATTAATAGAAGTTGGATCTGTCCAGGAAGGCATTAAAAAAAATAAATAAAAAGCAAGGCTCTATTCCTCAGTAAGAAAAAATGCCCCAAGCAGATAACCACAACTGAAGAGCTTTTTACAGGATATGCAGAGACCTGTCAATATGATGAACCGTAATTTAAGCATTTTTGCTGTGTATGTACTTTTGCTTGCATCAAAGCAAGCACAGTGAATTGATCAGCCATTTATCTCCTTATTGCAATGTGTTAATTAACCCTGTGAATTTTCCCTGACGGCAGCCATTGGCAGATGGCTCATCCAACCCGTCCCTGCACGAGAGCCCCAAGCAGGCTGCTCTGCCGAATCAGGTGATGGAGACGTCCCCATCGGGCAGCCTGGGCTCGCTCAGCCAGGGGGACAAGGAGGACTGCAGCTCCTCCACCACGATCCATTCCTCAGCCAGCGACGACAGGTTCCAGGCGCGGACCTTCCTCAAGGTGACCTGCTTCCCTGAGGTGCTCACCTGTGAGAGGTAACCAGTTGTGTTTGGTCGTTTCCCAGTGCATTGTGGAGTTTTTTCCACTAAAGGTTTGGCATAAACCGGATGTCTAGGGTTGGATTCGTATATTCACCACACCAAAACAAGCTTATGTGCTTATGACCCTTAAAAAAGTGGCTGGAGAAGGGAAAGAAATGCCTCATTTTATATATTTAAATTTTTTTTTTTTTTTTTTTTTTTTCTAAATGAAAGTCTGGGAATCAGATTCTAAGCAAAAGGAGTCTTCTAAAGGTATACTGCATTTGAGATAAGGGGATTTCTTTCTATCCATACAGTATCAACGCTACATTAGTAATGATGAGAGATTGTTTAATAACTTCAGATTCAATCCTGCAAGGTAGGGACCATTCTCTGCAAGTGCAGAGACATAAACTCTTTAGGATTTTGATCTCAATTCACATACATTTTCTACAGGGTTCAAAGTCCTTTGCATCATATAAAGTCAAACTATGCAATAGGTGTCTCGGAGACAGCAAATGCCAGGAGTCCTTTTTTTTGACAATTTTAATAAAAACTATTTAAATCATAATTGTGGGAAAGCTTCCTCTCTCAGATAGTCTAGTGATGACCATATTAAATAAACCCAAATGGACTTTTGGTTTTGATTTTCATTTAGCCACATGTCTGTAGATAGATAAATAAATATATCTATGTTTTCATTATCAAAAAATATATATTTAAGTAACTGGGTTTGGAGAGAGTGGTAGCCATGAAAAATGCTTTCAAGATGTCCATGTTTATTATAGCTACTTTAATTTAAAACTTTCTTTTCCCTTTGTTGTACGTATTCATGCCTGTATTTATCTTGACTTTAGAAAAATGGAACAATACTGGAATATTGTTAAAGCATTACTACATTTTGCTTGTTTTTATGTACAGATATTTTATTTGAAAAACAGGAAAAGAAGCAAAATAAAGGATTTGAGTGCTATCCTGGGGATATTGCTTTTAGGAAAGCTTATCAATTAAATATATAGTGTTGCTCTTTTATGTGACTGTCATCTAGATTAGCCCTAAATTTTTTAATCTCTGTTTTAGTTTTGATGTTAAACTCTGCCTCTACAGTCTTCTTTTGAAAGATCTTATGCTTCTTGATACTGAACTCAGAAGGGAAAAACACGTGGTAAGTACTCATGTTTCATAATTATATCATTTGAACATCTTAGTTGAATATTAGTTTAGGAAATAATCAAAAAAGACAACTAGCTACCTGGAAAGTACTATAGCAGAGCTGTATTTCTATAATATTCCCTATTTTTATCTGTTCGTTCTGTGTGTATGAGGTTCATGCAGCTCAGTGAAATATAAGGACCTGGGAAGAAAGGAGGTCAGCCTGGATAAAGCAACAGTTTGGTTTTAAGCCTTACTCTGTAGGATAACCTGTATCACTCAGTGTTCATTAAGATAAATATATAATAGATTAGTTTGTTTTACTGACAATGCTTGTGCAGTGTAAGAACAGTGTGTGCTTTGAATAAGACTAGACAGGCAGTTCAGCTGAATCACTGCCATTGTGATAAATACAATAGCCCTGATTTGCAGGACCGAGGAAGTAAGCACCCCTGTAAAGCCTAGACAGCTACCTCCATCAGTTCACTGCATGAAAAAGACAAGAAAGAAAAAAAAAATGGTTTATGTAATTAAGGCAACAGAATAGTGGGTTAGGAGAATTGTTTGTGGTAAGTAGGAATGATGGAGTACAGAATCATTGTCATTACTGAGTTTTAGCTCGGGTAATTGAAACCTGAGAATAAAGTATATCACTTTTCCTCCCCTTCTTTCTGGATCTCTTTTTAAAGATACTGGTCATTTCTGATATAATTTGTTGAATATGCTGAGACTGTTTTGAGGGATGGAGTTTTCTGAATGAATTTCTACACAACCCAGAAAGGGCAGCTGAGATCAGATACCAGAAAGAAGTTCAGCTTCACTAAGAAAGATCCAACTTTCCAGATTTTGTTCAGCTCAAATGTTGACTCAGAGAACATTCTGTCACATGAATGCTTTTACCTAATGCTTTTACATAAAATATGTTTTAAAACAGGCAGCTTGATCATCATCTGTTTTCATGCATGTTAGTAAGAGACAGGTTGCTGTTAGGTGTCCCACATCCTTATGTTCATGTTGGAGAAGATGACGGTTAATAATGAAGGGACTCGTCTTTACACTGACACTCCAAAAGAGGCAAGGGGGAAGAAGCTAATCAAAAAATCAACCTAGCATTCAAAAATATATTTTTGTAAACATAGGTATTGCACTTAAAAAAAAAAAAATACTTTTTTTAAGAAAAACTATCAAGAAAGTGAGATGGATACTTTTTTCTTACAGGTTGTATATAAAAATGTTTAATACTTCTTTAGTTAGCAGACTACAGCTGAACCATAAACACAAATCATAACAAATGATAAACAATTTATTAACAACTTTTAGCTTAGGTGTTCATTAAACTCTGGCTTTTAGGAATCTATGTATTCTCTAGTAAAGCACAATTTCAAATTTGTCAGCTTTATTAGATATACGTGAGATTTTTTCATTGCTCTCGTTAGAACGTACCAGGATCTTTCACTACTCTTACTGAAGAAAAAGCTAAAGGATTTTTCCTAATACTGAAGAATTGCTAATGATGTTTCTTTTCCTCATGTTTTACTATATTCTCACTGACTCAAAGCAACAGAAATAATGACGATGTTCTTATGATGCTGAATCCTGACTTATCCTGGCTTTTGTTTCTTTCCTTCTGAATAGATTTTTATTCAGGTTCTCAAAATGTATCTCACAGATTTTTATCATAAAAAGCAAATTACTGATGATTTGTTCAAGAAGATCCTTTTAACTCAGGAAAATGTAAGTGGCTGGGTTTTTTGTTTGTTTTGTTTTTTGGTTAGTACTTCAGACAATAGGGAAAAAAAAAAAGAAAGTAAGAATTATTCCCCCCAGTTGGTGCAAGCTGACACAGTAGGCTATCACACCGGGTCTTTTATACAGCAAAATCACTTGTAGGCTGTTTCAGAGTTAATGCAAAGGTACTCACTGGTCAGTTAATTCTCTCTAGTATCCACATTTCCACCCTGATGTTGCCTGAGGTGATCAGGAGAGGGCTGTTTCTAACCTGTTAAGAACAAAAGTATTTTGTAGCTCAGTTCACTCAAGAAAACAGAACGTTCCATACCTTATTCACTGACAGTTAATGACTTCTAATTATCTGGTCTTTACCCAGACCTCTGTATCACGATTAATAACAACATAGTGTGAAAAACAGTGGTGGAACAAAGACCAAGGCTTTTATCAAGGGAAAATAGACTTATTTTTCTTTATCCCTTTTTTCCTCCATTTATTTTTTTCAGAGTCCATTTTGCACTTATAGAAGATAACCATTTGCAGTCTGCAAATGCATACAGTCAATATGCATTTTGGATGGAGTCAAAATATTTTTAAGATTACTAGAAGATTTCCAAATGAGAATCCTAAAACTGTCTGAGCTTAATGGCACCCCTGGAGATGATGTGGTCCAGCCCTCTACTGAAAGCAGGGCACTAGATAAGATTATCCCTGTCAAGCCAAGTCTTGAATATTTCCAGTGAGACTCAACCATTTCTCTAGGCAATCCTTTTCAATATTTAATTGTTCTCCCAGTAAAGGTTTTTTATATTGAGATAAAATGTCACAGTTAGACATTAAATTAAAGCCTGCCAGCTTTTCATCTGTAGTGATTGGGATGCATCTCATGTGTGAATTAATGTTGGAAATCTCTCTAATTTTATATAACAACTTACACTGGATTGGTGTTTTCTTTAAGACAACTTCACTGCCATGAATCCTTAGACTTACTATTTGAGTTAACAGTATTTACTAAGTGGTGCCTGTCCATCTTTTTTAATGACCTTAAACTAAGAAAAGGTAAAAATAATGCAGGTTGAGCATCTTTCCCAACATAGCCTAACCCTCACTAATACTTTCCAGCATAGGGGTCTCTGTGCAGCTGAGGCCACTGCAAGGCAATACTAATTTCTCTTTATTATGTGCACTCAGTATCAAAGTATCCCAGTTGCTAGTATGTTAAACCTCAGATTTGGAATCCCAACATTTTGATATCCTACGTCATGGCTTTGGAAGCATGATGTCCTTAAGGTTGGGATATCACATAATGGAAAAAAAAGTGTTTATAAATACCATCTAAAAGAGAAGATAATAATAAGCAAACACATCATTTATGTAAACCTGCATTGGAGAGACTGAGGATTATATGATTTATTGCATGCAACATTTTCCTCTTAATTCTGCATTGTAAAACAATGTTCTTGTTGATGCAATTGCTTGTGAAGCTTGTCAAAATTTGGTTACATTTCCTTAAGGCATAAGGTACTGAGCTAAATAATTGGTAAACAGAACTGTGTGATATTAAACACAAGTGCCTGTTACAGAAGGCATGTTTAAGCAACTAAAGAATCATTCATTTCAGTACCAAACTACTAAGTAAGGGCTGAAGACTGGTATTTATTGATATTAGCTTTGAGAAAAAAACTCATCTGACTTCAAAGAACTGAAAAGCCATAAAAACCCACATAATCATTTAGCCTACAATTTGTCCCTTACAAGAATTACAGGGGTATTTATCTGTGTGTGTTAGCACTCTGCAGGAAACAGTCTGATAATCAGATCTGGGTACTTAGCTGTACTTTAAACACAGTGGGTACACTCAGCTGCCGTTTAGAGATGGGACACATGGATTAAAATAAAAATATTTATGGATAGATTGGAAGGACTAGCAGTATGAAAAGCCCATGGATCTGTATTTACTAAAACTTGAATTCAGTGTAAATGGTTCTTGATTGTACTCACATACTGGTCAAAATGGACATATACCTATTTATAGTAAGCATCATTCAGAGATATGCTATACATATAGTCTTATGCCTTGATTTCTTACTGGAAAAAATACATTACCCAGAGACAGAACTTTTTGAGCAATGTCATTCAGTTTGCTTAACCATGAGCCAGATGTGGCATACAGACTTGCTCCAGAATTTGCAAGTGAACTTAACAACTCTATGGCAACACATTTGTACCTGTTATGGGAACATGTTCTCTTTACTAAGAGTGATGATAATAGATTTTTTTGTTTGTTTAACAAAATGCTCTTCTTTTTTTCCCAGGATTTTGAAGAATTACAGAAACAACTCGACTCTAGAATCCAGAATACTGAAATGTCAGGAGCCCGTAATTCAGAGTATCAGACCCTAGAAGACTTAGAGAGAAAAGAAAGAGAATATTCTGAGCACATAATAGATAATGTAACTTTCTAATTATTTTGTTCTAAAATTTGATTTTAATGTTGTTCTCTTGATGAGGTATGCTTTCTTTTTTCTATTGTCGGCTAGTCCACAGTTAGTATTTTATATGTGCATGGGTCATAAAAACAGTTTTACTTTGCTCCAGCAAAGTATTTCCAACTCTCTTAGGGACCCAACATTTTCCATACAAACACTGTTTCATCACGCTGCATGTAGAGCTGACAAATGTGTATAGCTTACAAAGTGGTAAGGTGCGTATCAAGCCTGACTATTATAGTCTGATTTAAAGGAATTTTGTCTTAGCAGCCTCCCTTTTTCTCCAAATAATGTTCAGATAATACTAAGCTTCCAGTACTCCATAACTGAGTAAGAGAGTAATAAGAGAATATAATTTTTTTTCAGCTGAAATTACTAATGAAATAATTTTAGTATAACCTTTCAGCATAATTTCCACGTTTGCTTTAGCAAAATATTTTGTTGCAACAGTGTTGCACCTTATGCTACATTTTCTTAGTTCTTCATGTGAAAAAATGTCCCCATCAAATAAGGGCATTCAAACCCCAAAATAACAATTTTTCCCTTCAGTAGCATCATTGTCACCAAATTAGCTTATAGGCTAAGAAAGTGAAATCTCCATTTCCAGATTTTTTTTTTTAATTTTTTGTAGTTTCTTTCAGATTAGAGTAAATCGAATGCTGATGAAAATGAGACTAGTCAGACTAGCCAGCCTGATGGCTCTGTGTGGTGCCTGCACTGATCGACAGTGCCGCTTCAG
The DNA here is from genome assembly GCA_013389825.1 of Crypturellus undulatus. Classification (NCBI taxonomy): domain Eukaryota; kingdom Metazoa; phylum Chordata; class Aves; order Tinamiformes; family Tinamidae; genus Crypturellus; species Crypturellus undulatus. The sequence goes on from VWPW01031899.1 coordinate 161,437, forward strand.
TCTTGAGCTGAACAGTCCATTGTCTCAGCCTTGGACATTTTCCAAGGAGGACAATGTTTTTGGCCAAATATACCACTTACTGGTTATGTGCCACCAATACATATAATTTTATAGTAAATAGTCTCTGGATATAGTTTTGCAAATTATCCACTAATATTGATAGTTGTCTGTAATTTCAGTGACTATCTTTTAGCATAATGAAATATTAGGTGATTAATGAAGGAAAATAGTTTATGGTTTAATTCTCATTCCACAGATGGAAGCTTTCTGGAAGCAGGCTGACAAAGCCCAGCAATTTCTTTTGGACCAGTCAAAATGCTCAAGTGCCAAAGCATCGAAGATACCTATGGATCTGACTGAGAGGATGATTGCAGTAGAAGGGTTGTTAAGTGAATCACAGGATTTGCGTGCAATGGTAAAGTACAGAAAGAACAGAATTTGAGAGATATCTAGTCAAATACAGTGCCTGTGGGTCCTGTATCATGAATGACAGACTGCTTCAACTGTTCTCTTTCAGCTTGGTTGCTAAGAACATCCCATGCAGTTTATGAAGGCTCACAAGAAGATAAATTCTTCACTTGAAATCTAATTCTTAAAATAGATTTTAGGCAGCCATGTTAGGAAAAAAGTGATGTGCACAATATTAATGTAGTCAGCCAGCAGCATGCATGCTAGACCTAATGATGAAGAAAACCATTTCCCTGCGCATTAGGACATTTCTTTTTATTTAAGTATTTATTCCACTTTGCCTGGGAAACTATAAATTACAATTTTTCAGTTGAGGGGAATTGTGTCCTGTGTTAACTGGAATTAAAAATCCACAGCAGCTTTTGGAAACATATTCTTTAGAGGACAGAGAAGCTTGTAAGTTTATCAGCACTCTGCGTTTGATGGCAATACACCTAATATACTTGGGCCAGACCTTTATTTACATTTTAGATACTGAAACTGTTGCTTGGATTTATAGATTACCAGTACAAACCGTCTGACCCAATGCATTTGTTAGTGACTTGAAGAATAAATGAATAGCTAAGTTGACTTTTACTCACTAATAAAACACATGGTAATTATTAGCTTATTAGTTTTGCAGTAGAACAAAGTAAACCAAGCTGGCCACATACAAAGATAGTCTTTGCAGTTGATCACATGTGATCCACACTGAGCTGTCATTTAGGAACAGCACTCACACAGGCAGATTTCTAATGATGTGTTTAGACACGAGATACAGTGATTTTCCTACCTGAAGTCACTGCTGTGACTTGGATCTCATTGCAGAAGTCACCATCTGTGGGTCTCCGTTAACCAGGGTAGTTGCTGCTCTCTTTGCAAGCCAGCATCCTTGTTTAAGGCTGTTGCAGTTTAAGCTAGGAGATCTCATTCCTTACTGCAGTCCTAGGATTCTCTTCTAATAGCACAATAGAAGCTGCTAGACCACATGTCCATTTTAAATACTGCTACAAATAATGAAAAATAGTGATAGCCTTTAGATAAACTCTTCCTGATGCAGGTGAACAGACAGTTAAGGCCACTACCAGGTCATACAAGTCCAGAGTTTCAGAAATATTTGCATGTATGAAGATTGTATTCACACCATCTTGAAAATTCCTAAGTTGTTTTTTAGACTGAATAAGCCAATGAAAGGATAAGCATAACCCAAGACCTATAATTAGCTCCTATGTGCAATTTTCTTGTTTGTTTTCAGGACATTCAGGAAAGGTTGTTTAACTGGGAGCTTATGGTAAAAGCTGTTGATTCGCTGAAGTCATACATACCAGAAGAATGCAAATGTAGGTTAAATACTGTATCAAATATTTTGGACCATTTAACTGTAAAGAATAATCTCTCAGTCCGACAAAAGGAAGAGCTTTTAACAGACCTGCACAAGGCTTTCTGGGAGCAACTAGCACATTTCAGTAACGGTGAGTACTTTAGACAAGAGCTTGGTATGTAAGTTATGCATTCGATGTGCATTATCACATTTGTATTTAGTTGTACAAAACTTATAGTTGGGGTCATAGAAGACTGCTGTTTCTTAAAAGACTATTGTTGAATCAGCCAAGAACACTATTACTATGAAGGCTAGATGCTTAGCACAGGAACTTTGACTTCAACCCTTCCAGATCTTAATGCAGGCTGTGAACTTATTCTACATTTACATAATCTTAATTCAAAAACCAAGAATCCAATCTACTGCAGCTATGCATGACATTTCTTCATCGTACTTTATATCACTGGTGATGCTGTCTGCTCTTCAGGACAGTAGTAGCTGTAAATATACAAAGAATTCTCCTATAACCTCCTGCTAGTACGAGGAGCCAGGGGAAGGTGCACATAGTGGTGCTGTGACTCTTACAACATATCATTTTAAGGCTTTCAATCTTCACATATTCACTTATTTTACTATATCAGACTAAGATAATTTAAAAACTAAACGTCTTTTCATTTTCCCTTTAAAATAAGGAATAAAACTCACACTCTTCTACTGAACAACATCCAGATCAGAATGAACAGTCAGACATCTATTCTTCTTGCAGTATATTTTTGCTTGCAGTGCTGCTCTTTGTCATCACTAAACCTGAAACTGAGCTTGTACCATATTTTGGGGTCAGAAATTTCCATTCTGCAGGCTAGCTCTGCCTTAAGAGCATTGATTAGTCATCTGAACCAACAGTTTACTGATATTCATGGCTTCATAAATATTACTATGTTGATAAATATCATAAATATTTGATAAATATCATAAGTATCACCATATAGTGGTTGTTTGCTCTTAAAACTGGCGTGCCGTGCAGCCTTGGCATAGGTTCAACCATTAAATTTTAAGTGTGAGCTTACAGCAGTCTTTTGGGTGTTCCCCACTTTCCCGCCCCTTTTTTTTTTCCCCCCCCCCGTCTGGGCAGGGGGATTGGTTGTTTTAACAAGTGGGCACTCATAGTTACAAATTGTAAAGCCTGGGCAGGAGGACTTTAACATTCAGCAACTTCCTGCTTTAGGGCAAGTGAGACATACTGTATACTAATTTTCTTTTAAAGGCAGAAACAAACACACAACCAAAGTGCAGTATTTCCACATGAAAGAGTCAGTGTAGATTGACCTTGGCTGTGGGAGCTCCTAAAAGCAGTAGTTGTGCTGTACCTATAACTCACACGCAGAACGCAAAGCCAGAGGGAATCTGTGCTTCCAGGAAACAAGCAGGAAAGTAGTAAAGAATCAAGTAGCATATAAAAATAACAGTTACTACATTTATTCAGATGACATTTTTATTAGATCTTCTTACACTTCCCAGTGCATTTTCTAGTGTTTTGCCAGTGAATCATCAGCCCGTGGATAAGCAAAATGAAGTAACCTGGGAAATGAGTAATGTGCACAGTGCTACAAAAGAATTTCTTTTAGTTAAAGCAGCTCAGTGTGGCTGCAGAACAACAGCCAACTATTCATTTACATTCTCCCTTAGCTGCAATTTTGGAGGGGGAAGTAATAATCTAACTGTGGGGAAAAAGGTTTCTCAAGTGCAAAGGCTGCATGACGTGTAGTAGCAGAACATTGTAAGGACTGATTCCACTCTACAGCACACAAGTCTACATAGCAGCTTCATGGAATTAAGTCACCTGAAGCAAAAAGGCAGATAGGAAAGAACCAAACCCCAAATATTTTGTGATACTAGCACAAAAATTAGAGGGCCCTTGAAACCTTTTGCTTCAGATTCTTAGAAACCGCTGTATGGTTACCTAGAATGCCTCAGGTTGGAAGGGACCTCTAGAGGTCATCTAGTCCAACCCCCCTGCACACGCAGGGCCACCTAGAGCACGTAGCACAGGGCTGCATCCAAGCGGGTCTTAAAGATCTCCAGAGAAGGAGACTCCACAACCTCTCTGGGCAGCCTGTGCCAGTGCTCTGTCACCCTCACTGTCAAGAAGTTCTTCCTTAAGTTCCTGTGGAACTTTTGATGCTTAAGTTTGTGGCCATTTGCTCTGATTCTGTCAGTGACCACCAGTGAAAAGAGGCCAGCCCCATCCTCCTCACTGCCTCCCTTGAGGCACTTGTACACACTGATCAGGTCCCCTCTCAGCCTTCTCTTCTCCAGGCTGAACAGGCCCAGCTCCCTCAGCCTCTTCTCACAGGGCAGATGTTCCAGGCCCCTGATCATCCTTGTGGCCCTGCACTGGACTCTCTCCAACAGCTCCACATCCCTCTTGTACATGCCAGTTTAATCTGCTCTAGGGATGCTCTGTACCTGTTCTCCTGAGTCACCACCCCTGTCCTTGCATAGCAGTGGCATATCTGCAATTAAACAGCGAGCCACTTCTAGATCTCTCCTAAGGTGGAATGAGAGGGAGGCAGGTGGGAATCTATTTCTTGCACTGACTCACCACCTTTGCATTGAAGAGTGGCACCAGTGAAAAGAAAGGTGAAGAATAGTAATGATCCAGGAACTGGTAGATTTAAGTGTTGTGTAACACCACAAAGATTCCTATTTAAAAAGACCACCGAGGTAAGAATTGGCTCTGAAATCCTGCATGGTAATTACTTGGCTATTTTCCTTACTAGCAGATTTCTGTGAGCTTATGTTGTGTGACAGTAGCAGATGCTATGTTTTCCCTGTGGAGTTACAGTATCTGATCACTGGTGGTTTGTGTTCCAGAATGTGCCCAGCAAAGTAAAGACCTGATCCTGAAACAGCTGGAGTACCGTGCAAAGAAGAGAGAAGAGTTCAAACACAGACAGAAAGCCGAACAAGGGAGTCTCCTCAGTAAAACTTTTCAGACTAAGGAGTTTCATGATTTTCTTAAGGTGAACACAAAGACTTATTTTCATTGTTCTATTGGGTTCATAAAGCCAGTCTTTGTCCATATTTCTCCCAGTCCTATAAAATGGTCATTTAGGGTCCTTCTTTCCTAGCAAAGAGAGGAAAGCAGCACAGATCCTCTCACCAAGGTTTTCTTAGAGATATTTCCTCCGCTATTGCAATTGTCCTCTGACATTTGGTTTTAGCATCACATTTATTAAGTTCAGATTGGATGTTTTGCAGAAAGCATCCTTTACCCACATGCTGCAAATTTGATTTAATGTAGGAAACCTATGATCTGTGTTACAGAAGAAAGCAGATTGTGCTGATCTAATTGCCTTTCTATAAGTGAGGTTACTGAGGCTCAGAAGACTTAAATATCACATAAGCAGAAAGCAAACTTACTTTGAATACCTTAGAGAAGGTTTGCAATATATCATTTGATGCCGTATGCCATGAAGGACATAATGTTTTCTTGGCCACATTTTTTATAGAACTATATCATTAGCGTTTAAAATATTAAATCAGTTCTGAGTTGTCAATGCAGAGACTTATCTAACAGGAAAGCCACAGACCCAAGTTAAGAAAAATTAATCCTCAGCTTTCATGAAAATAAATACTTCAAAATGCTTACATCAGGCAATACTAAACTTCTGTTGAAATCGAAAAGCTTAGATAAATGGCTGTATGGGAAGACTTAGATTCCTACTGTAGCTAATTGTAGGAGTTTGTTGATATCAACACTTCAGTGTTGTATTGCAGGCCAAATTCTTTAATTATATCGTATGAATTAGATAATGCAGTTACTGTTGTTTTTCTGCACTCTGTCTGGTATATTTCATTTCAGAAATGTATTAACTATCATATATGAACAAAAAGAGAAGATGCCAAGAACTTTAAGATAGGACATTTTTACCACTTCAGCTTCTCATTTTTTCTTGAGACATAAAAATTATCATCCATTTGGTATCTCCTGAGCACTTGTGAATGTATTTTCTTTGTGCCCATCATTTATAAAATTGTTGGACACAACTAAACTTCATTAAATAAAGATTGGATAATTTGTGTTAAGATCTTCCCCCTACAAAGCTTAAGTCACAAAGCTTTTGTGCAGGGGCTACTCTATAGAACAGAGCTGAGAAAGCTAACAAATACATTGTAGAATAACAATCTGCCTTTTACAGTGCAGAGCACAAATGGTTCTTGGTATTAAAATACACCTGTGAAAGTGACACATGTATGCATGTCCCATGATTTATCTGAAACAGTGAAGTAATTGCTTGCAAATTATTGCTCCTCAGCAGAGAGGAACATTTTTAAGTTTGGTCCATGGTTTCATAGCTAGCTGAGAGTGGAGGAGCTGGCCTGAAGCCCCACCACTGACCGAGAGATTTTCCCACTGCCTCAAAGGGCTGCTACCACCGTAGCAGCAGCCTGCACAGTAACTGACCTTTCCACTGAATTTTGCAATGAGCTTGCTTCACCTTGGATTCTTCTCAGCACAAGTGGGATGGTAATGATTTGATTACTGCAATTCTGATTTTTATATGAAAAAAATTACCTAGATAATAAAGTTTAGCATCCCTGAATCGTGGTTCCACGGCTGGAAATGGAACATTTCCATTTTGTTCTTTTTACTAGCAGAGAACATAGGAAAGATTCAATGACACATGCAGGCCAAAAAGTACAAAGTCACAGTAACCCAGTTCTGCTAAGCCCTATTCCCATGAAGGGTGCATACAAGAGTTACAGAAATTAAGTCCAATTCCATGCATGATGAGAACAAACTTTAAAGTCAACCTCTAGAAAAATAGTTTGTGCATTAAGAGTTTAAAAGCACTTTTGTGTTCTTTAGGAGGGGTCTATTCACAGACTTAGCAATGACAGCTATGGCAACCATGCAAAGCAAGAGGGCACTTGTATGTTTTCAAAACATGGAATATTCATTTAGAAGACCAATCATTAATCTATAAAATGAAGGTTTTTAAGTTGGTGTAGTTCCATCTTTATAGCCCAAATGAAGATGGTAAAGGCAGGATTCATGCTCCTCTGAATTACAGTTCCAGATTAGCAATTAGATATTATTGTGATGTTACGATGGAGTCGGAGTGGATCCCAAGGAACTATGAAAGCACCATTTTCAGCTGTTTATAGGCTGTGTTTCTCTTAGGCCTACCAGGAACTGTTGGAGAGGCATCGCCAGATATGGTGGGACCTGGAAGACGACGACGACTGGGAGAGTGCAGAGGCTGTTACTGATCTCTACAAGGTGCCATTTCAAATGATATGCTTTTACTAAATTACTAAAAATCAATTCTGAAAATGCTCTATTACACAAAGGAAAATATCCCAGATGGAACTGCAGGAGACTTATTTTATGAAAGATTGTGACCTGAGCAGGCAAACCAGTAAGAGGCAGAACAGTCATCCATAAAGCTTTTCCATCAAGTCTTCTCTGTTATCTTGCTGACACACAGTATTTCTTAACTTTGCACTAGTCAGAAAACATCCGTGAGATCTGCGAAAACATGCTACTCAGGTGGTGATGAGGCTGCAGTAATGTGGACAGCATACTATGTCTGACCTTACTATCAGAATTAAAAAAAAAAAAAAAAAATTATTTAGCTTAATTATCTCTTCTGCACCATGTTAGGATGATACTATTCTTGATGAACTACATCTCTAAAAATAGATCTCATCTTCTCTCAGGGAAATTGCTTTGACACTTATTTGTTCCCTGAAATAAGTTCAAATCTTTGTTAAAGTAATATTATTACACTTCTTAATCTTACTGATTTTGAAAATATATAGCAGTTTCATGCTTTTGCATCATATCCAATTAAATGTTTTCTCTGTGCACACAAGTAAGATAAATGATCTATCTGATGAAGAACAAAGCAGTAGCCAGAAGTGACCTTTAATTAGACTGGAACTAATCACTTTCAGCTCAACAGGATCTTTGTCATGATTAATTATGGCCAGATTGGACATTGTGGAAATTTGCAGTCCCCATCACCTTAGGATAAGATACCGACACAATCTTAATTAGCAAAAGAAGCTTGATAGTGCATTTTTTTTCTGCTTTATAAGAAGTTGCATGCTCTTTTCAAATTCAACTTGGGAAAAAAAATGAAAAAGAAAGACAGACTGGAGTGAACATGTTTAGAAGAAATCATTTTAAAGTAATTTTATGTAATACTGCAGGTANTCATGCTCTTTTCAAATTCAACTTGGAAAAAAAAAAAAAGGAAAAAAAAAAAGATAGACTGGAATGAACATGTTTAGAAGAAATCATTTAAAAGTAATTTTATGTAATACTGCAGGTAATCAAGTGTTTGAGGAAAAACTAGTGCTTTAGCGAGGAAGAATGTTTGGAGGGTTATTCTTGTGAATCTAAGAAGATTTTGTTCAAAGCTATTTCATTTAAGAAAAGTCAACATTTGCTGATATTAGCTCACACACTCCACTCTGGAGTTACTGAGTTTTTCCCCTACCCCTTTCCTTATTTCATAGGAAATCTGTGGAGACCAAACAGTTGTTTCCCCTACTCAGCTCCACTTCATTTGTGAAGTTGCTGCTTTCTTTATGATGTACTTCACTTTACTGACATTCAGACCAGACTGAAAATCCTATATCTTTCAGTAGAGTGTTTAGCTAAGCTTTGTTTTCTATTAAAGAAAAATCAGTGTGAATGAAAATTCACAAATCTTAATTTCTACATGTGCTTCCAATTTTTTTTTATTGTGATGTCTAACAGAAAAAATGTACTTTTAGGCACAAATACAGATGCTAGACTGTTTCAGAAGAGAAAATTGCTTTTGTGAACATCTTATATAAGTAGCACAAGCTAGAAAGAATCACAGAATAGTTAAGGTTGGAAGGGACCTCTGGAGATCATCTAGTCCAACCCCCCTACTCCAGCAGGGACACCTAGAGCACGTGGCACAGGGTGGCATCCAAGCGGGTCTTGAAGATCTCCAGAGAAGGAGACTCCACAACCTCTCTGGGCAGCCTGTGCCAGGGCTCTGTCACTCTCAGAAGAAGAGAAAGTACAAGTCAGCATAGCTCCACTTTAGAGAAGCAGGGCTATTTTGATTGCCTTAGCCAAGGGAAATAATGAACAAAATTTACAACTTCTTCACTTATGCAAAGCACAGAAGCAAAGGGATGGAACTGCATCTCAGTCATAGTGCCATCATTTCTCACTCTACNGCAGGGCTATTGTGATTGCCTTAGCCAAGGAAATAAGTGAAGAAGTTGTAAATTTTGTCCATTATGCAAAGCACAGAAGCAAAGGGATGGAACTGCATCTCAGTCATAGTGCCATCATTTCTCACTCTACCCTACTCCTGCTTTCAGAGGGAAAGTGCCCCTTGGAGAAAAAGGGGCCTTTCCCTGCACAGGAGGGCTGCACCTCTTCTCTTGGTTTCCCCGAGTTTTGCTAGAGTGAAAGTATGGGAAAGGGAGAAGATACTGGACAGGTAGACCTGAGCACCCAGCAGGTACCCTGCTGCGACAACGCCCAAGACCGCGCTGCAGAGCCACGGCCCTGGCAGCGCTGAGCAGACTAGCTCATGGAGCAAGCTCATCTGGACACTTCTGCAAGTACTGCTGCCCTGAGGGGGGCTGCAGCTGAGCAGTCACTCTAGCATACTGCTCAGATATTTAGATAAATATTCTCTACTCCATGGTCCACAAGACATCCAAAGATAGATTGAAAGACACATCTTTCAGAAAGATACGTTCATGCTTTTATAAACAGAGGAATGAACTAGAAGCAGTGAAATATTTAGACGTAAACCTAGTTTTCATTCTGTTGCAAGTGAAAATTAGCCTGTAAAGACTGCATAAAGTGATTATGGCTTTTTATTTTTTTTTCTCCTCTCTTTCAACGAGTTATTTCCCTTAAATCCAAGGGACATTTAAGTGAAATGCCTTTCTAGGAGCTAATTGTCCAAATCCAAGGGGAGATATGAAGTAGGTGTGATTTAGGCAACACTTATAACCAAGATTTAAGTAACAATACTCCATATGCCCTCTTTACCAAGCAGGGGTTGTTACAGACTTTCATACTGGCTACAGATCTAGGATTGAAGGTAATCTATGAAATACTTCATCTGGATTGAGCAATTTAACACATTTTTCAGACTAATAGCATTATAACTTCAACCATGTTTTAACATATCCATGCCCTCTATGTCATTAAGTTACTTTTATGATTTTTCTGAAGTCCTAGGAGCTCTGTCAATACTGCAAATTACCAAATAAGCAACTGTATCCTGTAGAAGAACAGATGCATTGGCTCACACACAATGTTATTTGGTGTAACATCCAGTAAGTTTGTGCAGTATGAGAGCACTGTATGTTTTAAAGCAGTTTATAACATTCTGTTATATAGGATTAAGCACTTTTCTTAGCTAAAGTATATCTTAAGTATTTCTGCTTTTAGCAGTAGACTTTTTCAAACCAGCTGTCTTAATGTACACAGGTGCTTCCTTCCTATATTGACTTTCTAAATCACCCACACTGAGTACTGTATCTAAACTTCTACTGTAGATTATTTAAATCTGACCAAATTCTCAAAAAAGACAGTCCAATACTTCTATTTTGTTGTGTCCCTTATCATAAGTTCATGGCCCTCGACACTCAGCATGTCTCTGCCACCACAAACACAGCAGTCCCTTGCTTTACTCAGCAAAGACACAAAGCTCTTCAAAAAACAGCCTGATTAAATTAACTTCAGAAGCTCAAATGCCCAACCACAGTCCTAACTTCATGGTCCTTAACCACTATATTCAAAAGTCCATTGGATCATTTTTTCCCCCCACCAAGAAAAAGGCTTGTAGCAAGATTTAAGCTTACCTTCTCTAAGATCCACCTCAGCACCTGCAAAAACACTACTATGCACCTTCCCTTCATCTTTCCCCAACCCCTTCTAAACACCTTTATCAACTCTGTAATTACCCCCTTTATTCTACTTGACCTGCAGTCACTTAGCGCAGCTGTTTCTAAGTAGCTTGTTTTCCTTTTGGGCAGCTGAGGGAGATGATTAGACCTCCTAGTAACTCTCTCAAGAACAGTGCAGTGAGGAATGAATTGTGTATAATAATATATATATTCATATATAATGTACATTCTATATATGCATTATATATATAAAATACATTGTGTACTTAATGTATTTACATTATCCCAGCCACTAAAATGCTAATTGGTTGCAATTCAAAAGCAGATCGCCAAAGCTTTTCGTAAACTAGAAATGAATTAACCTTTAAGCTGTAGGCTGTCTAGCTGTACTTAATAAAAGTTTGGACATCCTTTTCCCTGTCAGTTGTACACTAGTACGGCTTGGTTTATTTCAGCAGACTTACCTTCCTTTTTCTGGGTATAAGCAAACAGAGAGGCAAACCTGATGAACTGAAATACATGCAAAAGTAGAGAGAGAACCTCAGTGCAAGGAATGAAATCAGGAAAAGGTCACCATGTGACTACACACAGGAGCAGTGATTGTCTTGGGTCCTGAAAAAGATTTCACTTAACTATGATTGCCACTCACCTGCAGGAGACCATTTCTGTCTTGCTGTCACTGTGCTCTTCACAACTTTTCTCAAATTTCTCTGCTTTTCTTTTCCATTTTTGCATTTACAAAGAGTTCATAAGTTCACCAAAACAGATTTATAAACCCCTCTAGTAGCCTGTAGTGCTACAGTACATCAAATAATTATCCAAGTTGGTGAATAAATATATAAGAATGCAATGATCTGGAGCCTGACTGTGAAGTTAATAATTGAATAGGTTTGTTTTGCGTACACACAAATAAATCAATTAAAGATGATTTAACCAAAGTTCAGTGTAATCTGTTGATGCCTGAAGTGAATGTATGAGTTTATATTTGGAAGATAGTGTAGACTTTTCAATCAAACTGGTGGGTTAAAATGCTGCATTATAAGTGAATAGTTTGTGTCTAGATTTTTGACCCCTTAACAGACAAGCTCAATCTAATCCTGGTTTTTGACATTGATTAAATTGGGTCTGTTTCAGTCAGAGCTCTGTGGTCTTTATCTCTACCACTATGCTTGTACATTCAGTAACAGTTCTGTAAAACTTTCCTGTAATGTTGCTACAATTAGATCTAAATTTTCCCTCTGTTAGCCACAACTAAAGCTATTTTATAGCACGAGTAGTGAGTGCAAGTGATTTTGAATCTCGCACTAGTTCATAGCTGGAGGAGGAGTATAAGAGGTAATTACTTGAACGGGCAGCCCAATATTTTCATAAAAATACATTTTTAGAGTTGTCCCATACACCAAGGGTATTGTGCGTTGCTTTGGTAGTTTTTGATTTATACTTTTTTTACTGTAATTTGTTTTTACATGGCTGTAAAAGTACCCTCCTCTTCCAATTATGTCCTTTTCTGTTTCTTATAATTTCTTAAAAGCATTAAGGACTAGCTCCTTGCAAATCCACTATAGCATATTGGATGTTGCATAGCCTTTAATCTTTTCTTTCTCCCCCCACCTTTTTTTTTCAGCAGGAAAAGGAGTAGTGAGAAAAAGAGATTGGTGGTTAACAATTCATTATTAAGAAATGACGCATGCAGGTTACACAAAAGGAAAACAGTTAGCAGCTGAGAATTACATTAGTCACCAGTAAGATAATTTTTCTTCTTCAACCTTAACATCAAAAACATGAAAACACACAATTTTCTGTCATCTGTAATACCTCTGCTGATAGCACTTCAACAGAATGTTGTTACATTTGACTTGACAGGACATAGAAATGCACAGGAATTCAGATTAATAGGTATTAACTAATTAGGCAAGGCAGGCAAGGCAATAAACATTCTATGAATGTGAGTTTGAAGTGTTCATTTTTTTCCTCAGTTAATAAAAAGGGAAGAATTAGATTGGTCAAAATATGAAGTACAGGTCCTTAGGCACTTACTCTGTCATTACTTTTGTAGGTAATCTCATTAACATTAGATGCTTAGGGATATTTTGTGTGGACCAGACTAGATTTGTGGTTACCCAGAAGTAGTGAATTTTCAGGATGAATCACCTGCAGCTTGTCTCAGATATACCACAATCAAGAGACCCTCCTGCCTCAGTTTTAAAGGTCACTTTTGAAAATTTAACCCAAAAGGTTGAAAGGAAATGGTCTAGTTTTACGTTTTGTTGTTTTGGTCTGTTGATTTCAGCTAAAACTTTGAGGTCTGTATCTTTACTGTTCCTTTTTTACGGTTCTGTGACATTTCTGTAACATAGTTGCAATCATATCTAAGTTTTTCTTGCTGCATTAGCCATTACTAAGGCTACTACAAAGTTGATGATTTTGTAGCTGCATGCTACACTTGCTAAAAGGGCCAGCATCCTTCTTTGGCCTTTTCTGTCTTACCACCAAACACCCTGGCTCCTTCTGTATGCCCGAAGGGACTGTTACCTACATGCCTGATCTCGATCAAGACTGGCAATAAGCTGCAGAAATTCAGCTCATTTGTATGCTTTCACAAAGAATCACTAGGGATGTGTTGATGTCAAATACAAGATATTCAGTGTGGATGGGCTTCGTTATGAAGTTTGCTTCCTGCCTTAGTGCACGGGGAAACCTCTACACAGATTCACAGTTTGTTAGTAGTTAGATCTAATGTAGCCTGTAACATTATCTCCAACAGGGTGTTTCTAATAAAAGGGTGGAGAGTCCAAAAGAGAAGGTTGAAATCGCCTCCTGAATAAATTAAGGACCAGTGAGGCGGTAAAAGTGGTATTTCAGTGAGCTCTCATTTTTACTGCAAGTAAATCAAATATTTGTATTTTATTGATTAGCTTGCACAGAGACTGACTTCAGTATCCACTACCTAGTAGTAAGGCACTTTGTTTTACTGGCAGGATACTGGATGCATTTTAGCAATTAACATTATGATATTCTTCACATGAAGGAAAGGCAGAAGGGTATTCACCAAATTTCCCGCAATTCAGCCTGAGCTGAAAATATAAAGTGTCTTCTCCTGGCCAGTGCTATCCAAGAAAGCTTGGAGTTTTCCTGGGATATATGGTCTGTGTATTGGGTTCCTGCCCTGGGAGGTGAATCTCTGGGTATTTAGCTTTCAGTACAACCAACCAACCTTTCTAATTATGTTTTCCTACTTTGTAATTTCATTATTCGTTTAATTCTCACCTACATGTAGGAACCTTCTAATCATGAGAGATGTGGAGGGGAAAAGCATTAGTGTTGTTCTTTTGTTTTGTAGTGAAATCCGCTAAGCTGTGTATTTGCCTTGTTTTTGACCAAAAAATATATTTATTACCTCATTTGAAATTCAGATGCACTCAGCATTTAAATCTGAGCCCCTTTTATTTCTGCACACACCCTGTGGTATTTCTTTATGCTTGATGAGTTTCTCTGGAGATTTTTTGAAAAGCTTTAAGATTGACTGTCACATATTATAGGCAGGTTCATTCAGCCTTGCAATCAGCAATCCTATTAATAGAATCAATCTGAATAAATGGCATTTAGTAAAAGTTTTGAAGCCATGAAGATAGTGTATCAGGAAGTTTATGGAAACCATTTTATAGGCTTCTAGTCCAAAAAAAAAGTACTGGAAGTTGTAGGATTTTTTCCTGTAGACAATAAACTTTATAATATGTAGTATACTGTCCCCACTCAAGGCCTAACTCTATTGTTTCATATAGAGTATTTCTCTTGCAATACAGACAATTTAAACTCTTTTGCCATTTTGACTCACACCTGTAGAGTTCAATCTGATTTGCATTTTTTTATTGAATCTAGTTTTACCTTTACACTTACCATATTTGTGGTCATTATACTATATTTCTGAAAGTTCTGCATCATCAAACAGTGTAGCCATCACCCTATCTTTGTAAATCTCTGTGTAGGACATAATGTCATGTTAGGGTATGAGTTACAAGGACTAGGTTGGCTCTATAGCCCACATGGCTGAGTGTTCAGATTAAAGCAGCTAGTGACTAGTTGTTCCTTTAAAGGTTAGTAAGTATTTCATAGTCATCACTGATGGTGATTTGTTTTGTGATTATGGACTGTACTTCAGACTAATACAGGCAGCGTCTGTATCCTGTGCAGAGCAGTATTTGCAGGAGAATTTAGGACAGTGCTGTTAAGTGTCAATCTGTCTGAGGGGCCTGCAATGCCCGAATGGTTCTTCTGCTTCTTGCTTATCGTTTTTTTGATCACATTTTTCTTGGGTAACTGTGTAGCCACACTGGAAGTGCCATAATGTACAAAACAGTTCGGAACTGCAGGGAATGCAAGCAGAATTCTGTTAATTTGGTCTATGAACAAAATGGATTGCCCAAAAGTAACAAAATGCCTTCTTTATGTTCTGTACCGAAGATTTCCTAGTAAATAATCCTGCAGGGTTGTCAACATGCCAAGGAAGCGTGGTCTGCAGCAAGATGTGTTATAAAGTGGTAGAGTTGCCATACAAGGAACTACTTTTTTAGGAATCAGCCCTTTAACTTCCTGGCTCAGATCTTTTGAAATTGCAGTAGAAATGGCCACAGAGTCCTCTCTGCTGCCTCCAAATGATTTTAGATCCAAGAGAATTTGTTTTATCTTAAAACTGAGTAAAGGCAGGAAAATTAGCTTGCCGTGACAGGCTAGAAAAGCTTAGAGAAAAGATGGTTTAAAGGTGATACAGTTACAGTTGTTTAATTGTTGCAGGGGAAATTGAGATTAGGCACAGGGGATCTTTGAGTTTATGCTAATGCCTGCAGTTTGGAGACTTGACTTTTAAGGTAGAAAAATAGCAGCAGAAGAGAGATTTCACAGAAACCACTTGGCATTGGTGGTGGCAAGCTAAGCCAGGTCCACGCTATACACACTACTAGGATGGCCTATAAATGCTGGCTCTGGTAACAGGAACTGGTAGTAATAATAATAATAGTAAATAATAATAATATAAATAATAATAATAAATAAATAATAATAAAGGTATAGGGGAGATCCTTTCTTCAGCACCATGTAAATGATTTTTGCTCTGATATGTCAGGTCTGACAATATTCTTATAGGGCACCTCTTAGTCAAAAACCTTCTCTTGGATGGAATAGCAGGTTTCATTCCACTTTTCAGTGCTTCCCAATGTCTAGTCTAGTTATTTAATCTGGGAAAGGTTTAAGAGAGCTGAAGTAACAGCAGTCAGTTGCTGCATAGGATACAATTGTGGGCAGATATCAGAAATGCTTTGGACTGTAATTTTCTGTAAAACTGTTTTTAGTTTTATTGCAGTATGGTCCCTTGCGTTTTCCCTCCACTACCCTGTTCCAGGGCAACAAGAAGTTTGATATTTATGGCTAAATTCAGAAACCTGTAGCCCAATTTACAACAATTCAGAAGGCTTTGAGATTAAACAAAATCAGTGAGAGGTGTGTTCTGAATTGTTGCATGCTTTAAACAACTAAAGGGGTAAAAAAAAAAATCAAGGCATGTCATCATGAAGGCATAGAGAACACCTTTAATAGTGCTGTGCCTTGATTTTATCCATAAAATGGGGTTAGTGCAGGAAACTGTTAAACTCTTTATTGTTAGAGAAACAGCTGATTAATGTGGTGATTAGCGTCCTAGAGGGATCCCAGGAGGAAAATAATAATTTTGTCCTCAGTGCACAGCTTGAATATTTTGCAATAAATGAGACATGAGACAACATACAGAAAAAAGGGGAAAAAAAAAGACAAAAATATGTGCCCATTCAATGAGTACCAGTACAGTACTGAACAGGACAAAGGCTCCTGTGGAAATAGTACAAGATTCCCATATTTAACATTATGGAGTCATGCACAGGGCCAAGAATTCACATGCAACCCAAATTCTAATCACTCATTATTTCTGAGACCTTGACTTTGCAAATTTAACTTCTTTATTTTCTTTGTTGTTTTATTGTTTGTTTGTTTCTTTTACAATACTGGATATAGGAGCTAGAATTGTCTCTTACAAGTACGTTACACCAGTGGGTCTCCAAACAAGAGACAACTCCACTGAAATTTTTTATGTATAGAAGCAACAGGCCAATGTTTCTGACATTTAGATAAATGTCTCCTTTTCTATAGAAGGTTTCTCTGATTAAACCCATATCTAAGGGAAGACAACAGCTAGAAACACTTACTTGTTCTTTCAATAGGAATGCTGAAAAAAACTTTAAAAAATATTGGCTATATTTTAAAGGAAAATAAATAAATTGAAGTGTTTTCAAGGGGACTAATGTTGACTTAGAGTGAAAACAAAAACAGGAAGGCAATAAAACTTTCTGGACTGGTAAGAACATGTGGAAATGCACAAAAATTGCTCTTCGTAGTGTTGTAGTGTCACAGTGTCTTTGTGACCTTTCCAAGGTGTCTTTGCTTTCTCCCTTCCTCTGGAGAAAGCCACCTGCACTCAGTCATTCTCCTCAGGGAGGATCTCAAGTTTGTAGCAAGTTTGCGGACATAGCTCACATCATCACTGTGTGTTTGACAATGAAATAATGTGTTTTGAAAAGACTTAGTAGCTTGGATGCCACAAGTACTGCCAAACAGTACTTGTGAGCAAAACAGCCTCAGCAATTGAAAATCATTCATATGGGACTAGTTTAGTAATAACATAAGAAAATATTTATTTTTCTAGCCTTGCACCTGCTCCACAACAGGATGAGCTTAAATGATTGACTAGCATCGGTATTGTCAAACTGAATGCGATGCTCTCCCTTTTAACTCTTCTTTTTTGTCTTGCCTTCATTCATTTTATACCAATGCCTTCTACAATATGTCTGTGAGATGTTGTGTGCTAAAAGATTGTTTCCACAGTAACGGTCAGAACAAGTGGGGCTTTTATACCACCTCGCCATAGCCAGTAAAACAAGAAATTATATTGCAGTAATGTGTGGCCAACAGTTAAGATTCTAGATTCCTACAGCACTATGCAACTATAATGCAACTACTGTGTTAATAGATAAATCTTGTGTGCTTTAAACCAAAACATGTAAGTTGTTGCAGGCTCCACCTACAAAATCTGGGCTTTTTAACTCAAGCATTAGTGCCATTGGCTTGTAGCTCTGGAAGTCACTGTCTCAGAGATACAGACATGCAAACAACTAACTCCAAGGAACCTGGGGTTTCACATTCTTACCTGTGTCCCTCTGTCCTTCCTTGTCCCACTGTTAGGATCTGCACTCTAAAGCTTCCCACACCTTAGCAGAGTTGGTGAAGGAGCTCTTTCTTCAGACACTTCCTGCTGTGACTGGTCTCTCGGTACGAGAATGTGAACTTCTGAAAGAGGAATGGCAGGAGAACTTGGTCCCTCAGCTGGAGAAATTGGACACCTACCACCAGAGACGCTGGAAGCTTTTCCAGGAACAACTGCTGCTAGAGAAAGAGGTACTGCGTTCTGGTGTCCCTGCTTATAAAAACAGCAATGGGAAGAAATTATCAAGCTATTTAATATTTGGGGAATGCTTTGTATGCAAATACATTGTCCATTCAGGTCCAGACTCGGGCTGGACAGTTTGAACTGCAGTATGGAGTGAATATGTATGCTGTGCGTGTCGGCTTACACAGATGAGTCACAGTGTTTGACAGCTTTGCCAGCATAGAAACTCTTCTTGGCAACGCTGCTCTCTGATTTCACAATGTCCTCAGCTTCTTGGGTCTTTAGGTACCACTGAAGACAGGAAGCCTGTTCATGTGCTTTAAGTTAAGGATGAGCACAAGTATTTTGTAGGAATGTTGGCTATTTAGTGTCGGAATTTGGCATACCTATACCTATTGTTATTAATGAAAAAATGTGTGACCTCTAGATTGTTTTATTTTGCCCAGTTTGTCAGATATAATATTTTCAGTAGCTTTCGTGTCCAACCTAAATATCTAGGTGCCTGTTCATGTCAGATTTGCTTAGACTTCATGAAATGCCTATCTTTGCACATGAGGGACCTAAGCAGTCCAGTCCTGTGGGTGCCCTCCAAGAGTGCCCAACTGCATGGGACAGAAAGCACCACAGTGGTATCCACTGTCATTGAAAATCACATCCAAAAAAAGGAGGAGATTCTGGTATGCAATTTATGACTAGAAATTAGAGTATGTATTTGAGCACCTTTGCTCTGGTCCACTCTCCTATCCAATCTCAACTGTTGTTCAAAAATTTATACAACAGTCCTTGAGCCAAAGAGGATGTAGTTTAATAGCTCCCATACAGAGGGACATCTCAGTTCAAAGATTTTGTTCCAGGCACAGTTTACACATTTGCTGTTACCTTGACTGAATTCAATATGTAAGAGTGGCTGAGTGGAAAGACCAGCACCCCAATATTGTTTCTCAGGGCATTAGAAGAATTGGTTCATCAAAGGACTAATCTGCAGCACCTAGCAGCTCCATAATAGCTCTCTGGACACCACTGGATAGCAAATTCATTGTTACATGATTCTAATATTCAACTCATGCCCAAAAATACAATCTGTAAATTAGACAGCTGACTTTCCATCACTTTCAGTATGCCATAGAATTTATAATACAAAGTTTCTGGCTGAAAAATAAATGCTTTGCTGACATCATTAACAATAATTACTGAACAATCAAATGAGATATTCGCAGAGCAGTGACAGAACTCCAGAGTTGTTCTCTAGGTCACTAACACCAGGAGTTGGGCCTTATTCAACATATAAATTGCCTGAACAGCAAACAGAGCTTTCCTAAAGATGACTGATTCTCATAATAGAATCATAAAATGCCTAAGGTTGGAAGGGACCTCTAGAGATCATCTAGTCCAACCCCCTGCACATGCAGGGCCACCTAGCGCATGTGGTAGAACAGGATCTCCAGAGAAGAAGACTCCACAACCTCTCTGGGTAGCCTGTTCCAGGGCTCCCTCACTGTTAAGAAATTTTTCCTTAAGTTCCTGTGGAACTTTTGGTGTTTCAGTTTGTGGCCATTTCCTCTAGTTCTATCGCTGGCTACCACTGAAACTATACACTACTACTATAGTAGTGTATAGTAGATTCTGTGGAATGAATTTCCAGAGGAAATGATTCTTCAAGATGATATTTTTTGCAAGTGCCTTTTTCACTTTAGCATGTGGCTTTTTTAGAAGTCGTTTGAACTAGACCATAAAAAAGTCTGCTCTGTCTCCAAAGACAGTGTGCAGAGGGATAGGTATTGCAACAAGGCTAGACATTTTCCCATATAAACAAGCCTGAAAAACATCACACAGCTCAAAAGCGAAGTGATTTTCTTGGACTGTCTCTACCATAAACCCATCAGCACGTGCATTTAAACAGTGAAGAGGTACTTGCACTCTACTAAAAGGACAACTTGGTCTCCCCCTTTGGGAAAGGAGAGGAGAGATTAAGCACTCGTGATGAGTGTTCATGTCATTTGGGATATCCCCAGATGTTATGGTACTGAGCATGACAGAAGAGCCCATAAATCTACATTGACATTGACAGGCCTTTTAATTTACTAGGCATTTTCCTATAGGAGATATATCTCTCATTTGCCTTTCAGTAAACATCTGCGCTAAGGGTTACACAGTCATCTCCTCTACAGAACTGGAAGACTGTCTAACACCAGAAGGCTTTTCACCAGGGTATTTAAGTGTTACCACACTTACCAGGGTGATGCACAAATTTTTCCCATTAACCTGAACTGCATTTGGTTTGGGTTTATCTTCCCTAGCATTTAAAACATGTGACATGTCTGTGACATGAGGTCTTTTGAAAAGGGAACAGAATCTATGGAAAGAATGGAAAAGAAAAACTTTTCTGTTTTGCCGTACAAGATTAAGGACATGGGTGATGCAAATAGGAACAAATCACTTGTGCCACTGTGTGGCTGCCGTCCTTCACCATCCTTCCCCCTACCCTCACAAGGGTAACAGATCCTCAGCTGGCCTAAACTGAAATAGTTAGGTTTAAGTCAAGTTTTTTTAACCCCTTGATTGCACTGGAGGCTGGATCAGGCATCTTATGAGATCTTCTTAAAACTTTTTGATTTGTTATTTGGTTAAATCTTAGCGGTCTTGTAATTTCTCTAGAACCACGTTCATGTCTAGGTACTAGTTATACAGGGCGAAGTGCTGCGCTTGTTTAATGTACTTATTTGGCATTCAGTGTGCATCACACACCATCTACAGGCTGTTAGAGCAAAATTACTTGCCTTCCATTTCCTGAAACAATCTGTGCTGCAAGTGTTCAACTGGGAGGTCCAGAAAGAGTGAGTTTACTTGGGTCTAATTTGCTATTGCATCTGGATCTAACTCAAAAAAAAAGAAGTTTCCATTACTTACCCAAGGCTTATTCAACACCTTCTTCACCAAAGCGTAATACTCAGGGTTAACTCTGCTCCAGAAGATCTTACAGGAAACCAGACACCAAGCAGTGTCCAGAGACAGGGCGGTGAGGAGATTTTCGGCCATTCCCACATCATCGCATGACACCCACAGAGGTCAGTCAGCATCTGCTTCATTCCCAGAGACTCTTCAGTGCTGCACTTGTGTTTGTATGTGTAAGTTCTAGTGTTTTGGGAGCACAAAATATCCAGCTCCTCCAAGCCCATCCTAGCTAGTGGGCAGCTGAAGTGTTATTACCAATAAAACATACAATATTCACCCTATCCCCTTTTATCCTCACCGTCTTCAACATCTTCTTAATGATCTTTGTGAGACAAAGTAGTAATTTATTATTTGATCCAAACCTAAGGCTTCCTTATTTATCACCTCCTCTTAAATGCATCCTTTCCTCCAAATCTGTTCTCTTGTTATTTATATGGCTGATACACTTCCACTGTTTAGTTTATTAGCTGTGCACTAGGATGATTTTATATTGCATTAAAAGCATCCCATTGGCCTCAGAGGGGTGAAGAGACCTTTTTTATACTTTGCATACAGCTTGTTAGAAGTACTCTCAGTGGAAATGACTCATTCTTTATCTTTAAAAGAAAGTCTGTGTTCACCATTACAGAACGATGTTATTTCTTAATAAACAATAAGCAGCAAACAGCTACAGCAATCCCTGCTAAAACCACCATCTTCGTTATTGTTCTGAGTGCCTTTTTGAACAGGATATACTGATAGCAGCAGAAGTGTTTTGTTTCTTGGCTGCAGTATTGTAACATTTGCAATTCCAGTTGTAAATCAAGGAGACTCTTCTGCCTTGTCTGTCTTGGCAATCAACATCATGTTTAATCTGCATGCTAGTTGAGAGTACCTGGGGAGAGTGGCACTCTAAGAACAACTTCTCAGTTAACCAAGTCTCCAAAAAATGATGGGAAGCCATTACTGAGCCACAGTCAGTCTGTCATTAAACATAGTTCAGGCATGTGTTTGACCAACCACACTGATAACCTGTAGACCTGAGCACCTTACTCTGACCCTTGGAGTGTCAGATGCTTCCCTGCCTGGATAGACTGCTCTTGCCCATCCTTGGCCATCCTGCTCTAGCATCCAGCCCAGGAGCTTGTGTTTTGGCAAGGGTTTCTGTGTGAAGAGGAGTCAATATATATATTGTTGGGTATCCTGAAGAGAATGTGCTATTGAAGAAATAAACACACTTAGCTTTTACAAGGCCTTGGTGATGTCAGTACCTCTGAAGGAAGGTCGCTCTGTGTTCACAGATGAAAACTCTATCCCGCACAGGTCATCCTTCCCAAGGAAAAGACTAACAAATGGGAAAGCCTGGTAGCACTCCTGTTACTAACAAGGATTGCATCTTACACATCTAATGATTTGCTAGGAGATGAGATATATTGATCTAGTGTAGTTATGCTGTCTTCTATAGCAGAAAATTCAGTCCCAGTGAAGCTAAAACATGAAGTCAAACTGTCAGAGATCGAATTATCTGCTTATGTCTGCGAGTAGCCTGCATTTATCCAACTGCCAATGTAGCCTAAAATATACTCTTCACCTAACAATAATAGAGTTTAGGTTTCACGGTCATTTCATTTATGAATTATTAGTCATTAAAGGCTGGTAAGACACTAAACAAAATCAAAGTCTCTATTTCCAAAAATTCACAGTCTAAAGAAAAATCCAACAAAACCTGTAAAGATTAAATTCTCTCATCTAAATATCACCCTGAAGGAGCTGTATACTTATAATCCATACACCTAATCATCCAATCACTATTCCTAGCTATTAGACAGTACTCTTTACCGTACACAAAAGGCTGATGGAAAATGTTATCTTTATTTTGTTCAGTGAAAATAAAACCTACAGTCTCTATTAGAAAAAAAAATCAAACAAAAAGCCCACTGGAACATGCTGATAAGAGTCAATGCAATATTTTGTGCGTCATTATTCTTTATCCCTTGGTCGTCTGTTTGCAGAAACTAGAAAATTACAGAACTGATCCAGATCAGTACAAAGGCTCACATGCTTTTCAGTAAGCTTTGGGTCAGACTTTGAGCATCAAGAAAAATATTCTTACGTAGAACAATTGGAATTAAATATGAATTAGATATTTCAAAGAGAGGATCAATTGTCTGTAACATTAACAAAAAATAATACTGATTTATAATATAGTGTTAGAATGACTGAAATCAAAGTACCTTAAAATTGAAACTCTTTCCCTGCTTTTAGCTATGGTTAAAGGAGTATGCCCTGTCTGCTGTAATCCAAAAACATCTGTCTGAGACACAAGAGAAGATGATTCAAGGTGTTGTAAGCAGAGTAGGAGGCCTCAGTGATGAGTAAGTATGGTTTTATCACTAAACAGTGCTGTAAAACTGCATGTACAATAAAAAACAATGTACAGTCCATTGGGGAAAGCAGTGCAGGGTTGATAGCTTTTTCAGCCAGAGAGACAGT
This sequence comes from Crypturellus undulatus, assembly GCA_013389825.1. Taxonomy (NCBI): domain Eukaryota; kingdom Metazoa; phylum Chordata; class Aves; order Tinamiformes; family Tinamidae; genus Crypturellus; species Crypturellus undulatus. Next base: position 185,022 of record VWPW01031899.1, read on the forward strand.
TACTGTAGGTTCAGTTCAACCATATTTTTTCACATTTTCTGACTTCTAAATTTCCCCTACTTTAGTATTTACTGAGGGCTAATGATGCCTTACATATACACACAAATTTAACTTTGGCATGACTGAGCTGGAACTCTGGTACCATGCCACCCATACTTGATAACTGAAAAGCATTCTAAGACATGCTTTGTATGGGAAAATATAACACAGAGTAAAATATTACACAGAGTAAATAAAACTTTTGTTGTCTTTGTGCAGTTGCTTTGCGAAGCCTACTTGCAAAATCAGCAAGTGGATTAGTTGGTTAATTTTTTTGTAATGGTCCTTTTTACAGGTCTGTGAACTATATATTGCAAAAACACAAACTCCTGCTGTGTTCAGTGCTCAGAAGGGTAACTCTCCGCAGCCTTGGGATGGCCACTCTGACCCACATGAGGATGTCCAGGAAGAAGGGCTTGCTTCAGGAGCTGCGGGAGCAGCACGTCCTGCAGAAGAGCTCTTCCCACTGCCACGATGAAGATCAGTGGCAGCTGCTGAAGGCAGTGGTGGGTACCGTGTTGGCTGCTTTCCCTCCAGCATTCTCATAGGCTATGGTGTCTGCCATTAGAAGCTACCATAGGAGATCACAAGAAATAAAAATGTTCCAGGTCTCAATAGACAGGAAAATTTTCTCTGTGGTGTCTACCATTAGAAGCTACCGTAGGAGATCACAAGAAGTAAAAATGTTCTCAATAGACAGGAAAATTTTCTCTGTCAAAAAGCACACCCACTCGCAACAAAAGAGGTACTAAAGTGTGCACCTGTTCTACTCTGGGCAGACATTTTACATCCCCTAGTACTTTGTCTATTTGCAATATGATAGGCGTCAACTTTCCTCAGTGGGAAAGTGATCACAGCAAGCTGGTTTAGATATTTTATATGAAAGTTCTGATTGAAGTAAGTCATAGCAATATGTGGAAGGACTTTTGCACAAGTTGATTTTAGGGTAAGAGAAATTCTCAAGGACTCTGCTAATGATCCTAATACACACTTGGAAAGTCTTTACTTAAGAGTCATAAGGAATACTTTCCTCCAGAAGACCTAGCACTTTCTTTTATACTGTCATTTTTTCTTTCTTCTCCAGCCTTGAGCTGGCTAAGCATCCATTCCCCAGCCCTCTATTAAAGGGTTTGGCTCCTCTAGTTCTGGGAGACATGAGAAAATGGAAGGGTTTTTTAGACTCCCATCGGTCAGTCCCAAATCAGTTGGCAACTATGGGTTTTACAGTTAAGCTCTCAGGTTAATATTACGTTTTGCCAGTTAAAATACTTATCTGTGTTGGTTACTTGTCTAGAACAACAGTATTTCAGATTTCCCCATGGGCAGACCTTCCCCACAGACATCAGTGTTCACTGCTGCATGTATGGGTTGAACCCATCAGACACCCTCAGATGTGCCCAGGTATAGTGTTCTTTTAGTCTCTTTGCAATACAGCCTTTTTATAAGGCCAGCTGAAGACTGTCTCTTAAAGAAATACCCCAGTATATACATATATATATATTAATTATACATATATATATATAAGATCCTTTCTGCCAAAAGAGAAATGGGGACTGGATGGATTAAGGAAAGATCAGAGAGAGAAAAAAAACATATTACGTAGATCCTCCAAAGATAGAACTAATGTATAAGAAGTTAAGGAATAAGCTTATTTAGAGATACTCAGAGTTTTAGATGTACTGATACAGTATTTTTAGCCAAATATAATTCGAGTTTGTGCCAATTTTAGACTCGCAGACATTATCATGAGGGAATTAATCTATTTATTTTGTATAAAGGATAAATTTCATTCAGGAAAATATAGAAGCTTAACTGAGTCATAATGACATGACATTTGCGTCTTTCAGGAAAAGAGAAGCTGTTTTATGACCTACCACTGTCTTAAAAAAGTCTCAAAACACAGATCTGAGCTATTAAGAAAGACATGTCAGAATAACCCAGCATTAAAAGGGCTTTCATTATTTGCCATGGATGAATGGGGGCAGAACAGGTTCTTTTCCTACTTTCCTGTTTCCCAGAAGGAATGTAGGTACTATAGAATCCCCTAGAATAAATTCATTTTTTTGACCTTGAATGAGAATACTGATAGAAGACGGACATCAGCAACTCAAAAGAAGACAGTCTGTGGAAAACTATAATACAGGATACACATAAGAAAGAACAGGACATGCTGGAAAGTGTGTGCTCTGTGTGCTAGGGAACACACAGAGTAAAAGTGGGTTAAACAAAGTTAATCATCAGGGAAAGTAGTAATGTGAAAGCTCAATGCATTTGAAATTATGGGTCCAAACAAAAGTAGAAGAGATTGAGGTTCCTACATATAGATTGGGAGTGAAGTCAAGTTAAACATCTGGACTCCAAGACAGCATCATGACTTTTTGCGAAGCAGCTGGTCAGACACACAGCAAAATCAGACAGCCGTTAGCCTGGTCCCAGGCAGGGCTCACAATGTGGTTCAAAACTGTTGATACAAAAGACCCATTTTGCAACAATGACCATAATGTAGTTGGGCTTAACATACTGGCACAACAAGCAGAAGTCAAAATAACGGCTGCACTGGTACTTGATTATGTGAAGATGCATTACATAAAAAATGAGAAAGGAAAATTTTAAAAAGGAACCAAAGGAGGAAAACATTTGCCCCATTCAAATGCCACTGCAAAATATCTGTGGTCATACTCACACCTTTAGTACAGCAAATGGCTCTGCTCACTGCCATCCTTCCCAATCCAAGAGAACTAGAAGAAGCCTAGAAGTCAGGCGACTACAATTCTTCAACCTAAAAAAAAAAAACGTGTCTTGTGAGTTGTAGTTTTCAAAACTGGCATAAAATATTTCAATATAGAACAATTGTTCATTTGTTTCTAATTTTTTTATTTTGATACTAGAATAAGAGAGTGTCAAGCAAAGGTGTTAGATGGTAGATTCAAAACTAAACAGTATGTTCATAAATGTTCGATGCGCCACCACAATATGCTCCCTTTGGTTAGAGAAGCAAAAAATAGGGAGGGAAGATTAATATTTGAAATAATAATATTGGTGGAAAGATAAATGTATTAAGTGGCTAAACTTAAGTTTACACTGGAAATTATGTAATTCCAGGCATTAAAAGAATAACATTCTGAATGGTGGTGGAATATTTTTTACAGTGAACCTGAGTAAATTTATGCATGCATTTATGTGACACATCACCTGCTATAATTCTGTCTGACTACCAGGAGTCGCACATTCTGGAAGAAGAAGAGAAGCTCGAGGAAGAAACGCAGCAGACACACTTAGAATTTCACCAGCAGTTAGTCAACGAAGTCCAAGAAGCTCTTCATTTTCTTCAGCAACACATGGAGCAAGTGATTGGGCAGACACTGCTGCAGCATGCCCGGCAGGGAGCTGCAGAAAAGAATTCGGATGATGAAACGGACCTCAAGGTATTGAAAACATCAATAACAGCCTGCTTGACAAAATGAGAACTGCTTTGATAAAATGGAGGAAAACTTTATTAGTCTATGCTTAGAAGCAAAAAAAAAAAAACCCATTTTAAAACCAATAATATTTTACAAACTTTTCAAAAAATAACATCAGTGTGGAAGTACAGTATTTTCCAATGAGTCAGCAGGAAAACTAGGTTTATTAAGCCAAACAAACATGACAATATAAAAGAATTGGAAGAGTTCTTGATGACAAAGGGAGTCAGAAAAATGCAGAAGAAATCAAGATGACTATCTGTTAATCAAGAGCTAAGGTTGATTAATAGTATTCATAGATTAATAGCTTAATACTAATGTATAGATTAATAAAACAATTCACAGATTAATAAAATTCTTGCAAAGTAAATGTTCAGATTTTCTGTATGCTACGTGTATAGCAACGTGCTGCAAGTAAAAGGAAAAATGAGCTATAGAGGTTGAGCAATTAAAAGGATGATCCTTTGCTTGATGGAAATGAGGCAGGTCAGACTGAGCAGGTCAGTCTGCCACATTTCTAAAGGACAAAATACACAACCTTGCATGCATGTACAAAATTACATTAGGCCTTCAGTTTCAGGCAGATAAAACACTTCTGACTTAGAAAATGAGCTGTTACTTGTTTTGCTTAATACAGGAGAGGCTGGTGGAAACCGCTGTAGAAAGTGTGTATGGGACACACAATAATATCAATAGACTGGTGCAAAACTACTACCAACAATTAGGAAAAATCACAGAAAGTTATGAAGGGAAAAAGCTTCAACAACTGAAATCCTTACAAGGTATGTATCGTATTGACAACTGTGAGGTAATTAATAACAGCTTTTTAACAAATAGCATTCATTTTCTTAGTGTAAAAATGTCTTTTAAAGGTGACAGAAATGTGTTATTTAAAGTAAAATCAATGCATAGGCTGATTACCTCCTTTGAAGAAGAAGTGGGAGAAGTATGGTAATTATTATTAATAGCTACTTGAGTTACAGTCATAGATGCAGGACCCTATTACTCTGTTTGGTATGAAGACAAGCACGCACACACACAGAAATTTGGCTCCAAGTCAAATTGATCGTGGTATAAACAAAGTAGTTCATCAAGGTAAGATCGGAGATAGCTCCACAGTCGCAATTACCAGCAATTGATTTTCTGGTGCTGTTAAGTGCCTACGTGTAGGTTGTACCTGTCACGTACCTCTACCATAAGCCATCTTGAATTAAATGTTTGTAGGGAGGGAGGGTATATGACTAGTCCACTAGCTGGTAAGTTCACCTAGAAGGGAAAGATCCAGGTTTCCAATCCCTGCTGCCATGTTAAAAATTGTTGGCAGACGATTTGCTTTCGCTGTGGTGCATGCCTTCAGCTTTAAGAAAGAGGTTCTCATATCGATTCCCTTTTTTGGCTCAGTGAAAAGTTATTCTGTGCAAAACAGAGGAAATTAGTCAGAATCAGGAGACAAAGTCAAGCATTCCCAGCCTGGAATAGCTTGTGAGTTACCACGTTGTTTCTAAACTTTCAATCACGACCCTCTCACAGGTTGTGAAACTGCTATAAGGTTTATGAAAGACTGGGTGCTACATAAACACAGGCACTTTTTCCTGGAATTATTTTTAATTATTACCAAAAGCTCAGTTCTTCAGCACAAGAGAGCAAAAGCAAGCCATGGTTGTTGGCTGCTTCTGCAAAAACTCTGCGCTCCTGTCGATGAAGTCTGTCAGCATTGAATGAAGTTAGCAAGTTAGTAAGATGGCAGTAACATCAAAGACTAAGTATTTGAGACACAGGAAGTGGGTAAATTACAGTTGTATTCTAAAATTAAAGTTATCCATTTTAAGTCAAATTGATTCTTTTAACACAAAAGAGTTTTTTGAAAAACAGGCCTGGTTATTCCAGGCTGAGATCCACAGATGAGGCTGGATGGACACTTTGGCAGGAAGGTTTAGCAGTCATGCAGACTCAAAGACAGAACTAATCTGTGTGGCGCTGCCTTATTTTAAACCTTGAAAAGGTTAATACTGGAAGGTAGGGTTAAGCAAAATGTGCCAGGACTTTTGACAATCAGTATTTTAGTCATTGTCAGTAAGGAAGGCAATCAGTTACCTTTTTCTCACAAAGTTGTTTTGAAGGTCTCTCTGCCCCTGATCCAGCCAGCTACAAAAATGACCTTGAAAACTTGTGAAAAACTTGGTGTTCCTTTAAGCAGGGGTAAACGCCAGACATTTGCCAGAACGCTGCTCCGATCGAAACGGACCTGGACACCATTACGGCCTTGAATATTTTGCTTCATTGGCATTCAAATTATTGCTCTCATGTGGTCTCCCAAAGACACTAAGGATCTGGAAAAGCAGTCACCAGTCACCAAAAGCAGTCACCAAAATTAATCTTTTGGTAATTGCTCACTTAGAACGTTTTGCCTCCCTGTGCTTGTGCGGCTTGTGCACAGCTACAGCCAAGAAGACGCTGCAAGCCTGTATGTGTGAGCTACAGCCCGGCCATTTTCTAGTAACAATGAACGGCTGCTTCTCCTTTGCCAATATTTTCATATTAAGGAGCTAATCCCATAAGGAACTTTGACGGTTTAATACACCTCAGCCCTCCTTTCNCTCCCAAAGTGTCTAAGAATCTGGAAAAGCAGTCACCAGGACCAAAATTAATCATTTGGTAATTGCTCACTTAGAACGTTTTGCCTCCCTGTGCTTGTGCGGCTTGTGCACAGCTACAGCCAAGAAGACGCTGCAAGCCTGTATGTGTGAGCTACAGTCCGGCCATTTTCTAGTAACAATGAACGGCTGCTTCTCCTTTGCCAATATTTTCATATTAAGGAGCTAATCCCATAAGGAACTTTGACGGTTTAATACACCTCAGCCCTCCTTTCACTAAAGTCCAAGTTGGTGATGCAGACCTCTTGCCTTCCTCCTTTCAGCTGCTGTGTCACCCCAGCTGCTCTAAAACATCTCTGTGACACAGGGCAGGCTGGAGGTGTTCCCCTGGGACACAGGGAGCCAGCCACATCCCACCCGGGCCCAGCATGGAGGCAGAGCATATGTGTTTTAACCCTTTTAAAGGGTCTGATCCATCAGGTGGTCTCCAGACATGATTACTGCATTGAAGGAGTGATTCTACTTACCAAATCCCTTGCAACCTTTCTCTAAAATACCAGATTTTTCCTCAGCGACATTGGCATTAGAGCCACATACTGATTGCGTAGCTGCCCAGTAATCAGGGGATGCACTTAGGCAATTGATCCTGTACTTCGTCGAGTGACAGGTAGATGAGAAAGACTTTGCAGGCCAGCAAGTAAGGACCAAATGTTGTAACGTCCGTTTCCCAAGGGTCTGCCTAACATCACACAGCAGGATATTGCTCCCTTGTGCATCTGCTGACCCTGTGAATTTTAACTTTTGGGTGAAGAAGGGTGGAACACATCCCCTTTTCTGGCCTACCTGGAAGGTAACCAGTAGCTATTCTCATGGGTGATGCATTGGCAGGAGAGATGCCTGCCAGCCTTCCTGGGTGCTAGGAAAAGGTAGGATGGCCTCCAAAGGAGCTTTCTCTCTCCCAGCCTGTTGCATACTCATCCACCTACCTTTCTCTGCATTCTCCAAAAACGCAGATGTGAGGAAACCTCCCCGATGTCTGACATGTTAGCTTTCATTCGGGCATTTCAGGTCCTGCATGAAGATCTTACCATAAAATTTCTCTTTTGAGTTCCATGTTAATTAGTCAGCCTAGTGGGAGGAATAGATAAAAATCAGAATTCCCTGGCAATTAGCATCTGAGCTAAATGAATCAAAGTAGTATCTGATCATGCCACAAATTACAATGGCAGAACAGGTGTACGTAAGAAGTACTTGGTATCCCTCAAGAGCAATTACTGTGGAAGGACCACCTAGAACTTAATTAATTTATGCGGATACAAAACATAAACTGAAAGGTTGTCCCAGTTCAAAGTAGAGTTTGTAATTTTGAGCAGAAAAAAATACAGAACTGTTATTTCAGCAGAAAAAGGTGAAAGGAGCAGACTTAAAAAGAAACAAGAAAATGAACAGACATTGAAAGAGCAACTGAACAAAGGCCTCCTGGACATATCATCTGCAGTGCATCAAAGGTAAGAGCAGGCAGGCATACTGCTGGCTCTGTTTTAATGTGACTTCTTGTAGATTTGTATAAATGTCTAGCTTAGTAAATGTCTTGGTTTTGCATTTTGTGTTCGGTCTTTGCAAGTAAAGAAGTAACTGTTGTCTACATATGTCTGACCTTTGCTCATTAAAAATTACATTCTTATTAAAATTTTTGATACTCAAACACTGAAGTAGTATACTTAGACAGTTAAAGAACAAACAAAAAAAACAGTTCCAAGACATATGCCATTTTTAAAAGAAATTTGAAATAAATGAAGGATAAGAACTGCTGCTGTTCAATTCATTACATCTTTTCTGCCCTAAGCATCAAAAATACTTGTTAGTTTGCTGTTTAATAAATGTAAGTGCATAAACAATTTTCAGAATACCAAGATTTCAATGAATACTTTGGACAGTCAAGCTTACTTGCACTAAATTTAGGGTGAAATCCCTTAAATGTGAATTAAATTAAAATCAGTAATGAACTAAATGTGGTTTTACAAAACATAGATTCCAAATAAAAAAAGCATTGCAAATCTAAAGGAATAAGTTGGCATTGTAAAAGCTATATTCTATGTTTGCAGGACTTAGCAGGATTTGTGATACATTTTTGTAATAATTTTATTTATTATCCAGAACATAACATCTACAATTTTGATGTGGTGAAAAGGTTAATAGTTTTCCAAACACTGCTGCTTCAAAACTGAAAGAAATCATTGCCCACTTTCTGTTTTTCATCCTTGTTTGAAGTAGTTTAGAAATTGATTCATACAATGAAGGGCCTCAGAAAAGATTAGTCAGTCACTCAATATCAACTTCATCATTTATTCTAACGTACAAATTCAGTGCTAGCTGTTGTCTCATTTTTTTCTCAAATAATGTATTCCAATATTTTAAAATAAAATACAGGTAAAATGGCCTTCATACAAGCAGAAAATGCAGTAATGATGAAAGTTATTTTGTATCTAAGTTGATCTTGTAACACTTAGCTAGCAATCAAGCCCCATTTCCTATTGTTATTACAATTTCTTCAAGGGTCAAATCCCAGACCTCTGTAAATCAATGGCAAAATTTCCACTAATTTATTTCACTCCTATTAAACTGAATAGAAAATCTTTTGGGTGTTTTGGCCTTTGGTGCAAGGTTATGAACACAACTTCAAAGAGAAGATTTTGAAAGCTAATGTTCTACAAGTCTTGACCATGACAGAGGCAACTGATGACGTGTAGCTGATCTGTAGAGGAGTTTGTGGCACCTCCTTCCCTGAAGGACCATGGTGGCTGATTGACTGTTACTGCAAGACTGTTCAGGCAAGAGAAGAGAAGCTCTAAGGATTAGGCAAAGATGCAGGTTATTCTGTATTAATCTTTAACCAGCAAAATAAGACAAGTAATATAGACGTCAGTGCTCCAGATGCCAAGTTTTGCACTGTCACATTTTTGATTTAGTCTTGACCCGTTGCTGAAGAGGCTTCAGAGAGATAGGTACTCTTAATTCTTTATCCTCGCATCTGATCCTCTCACATCTTGTCCCTTTGGCAACCAGACAGTAAAACTGACCTGAGGATTCACTGCGGAGGCTATACCATGGTTTTGAAAGCAGATGTTAACATTAGGGCACTAAATTCCAACTCCAAGAATGGACAACCCAAACTCCTATAGCAATTCCTTCCTCAGAAAGGAACGGGCATTGTATGGACAGCGAATGCAGGCTGTTAAAAGAAAAATCTCCAGCAAATTTAGTTGTTCCAGCTGCATGGAGAGATATTGTTAATGAGCTTTTCTCTCTACAAAATCTAATGCACCTACTTTGTATTCCTTCCTTGAACTGAACATGGGTACCCTCAAATTTCTTCTCTATTTCCAGGATGGTGCTGCAGCAGAAGAAGATTTTGGCCCAGTTTGAACTGCAACAACAGATTCGTCTGGAGTCTCTGAAACAGAAGTTACTGGGATTGCAACAGCTACAAAGTGAGCTGGAGAATCAGCTGCAGGTGAATTAGGACAAAATGACCCATGGATCTGAAGCAGACAATGACAAAACCTTTGACAGGTTCTGTGGGTCTATTCTATGGCCCTGTTGAAATCACTGCTAAAACTCACTTCTGGCTTGAAACAGCTTCCCACGAAGAATAACAATTACATTAAATACCATCACTACAACATGAGGAGAGCACTATATTTTTTTTCTCCCTTGTTGACAGGTCTATACTGAGTTCATCTGCAAGCACATACTCACTTTTTGGTTGCTTGAACATCTCTTTCCATCTAGTTAGATGTCTAGTTAGATATCTAGTTAGATACACAACTTTCTTACTAATACCTTAGTGCACTTGAGTTCACAGCCACAGTTAAGGGAACGGTGGCCACGTGTGGTTGTGATCAGCATGGCTGGACAGCAGCTCTCCTGCTCCTCATCACACGTGTTCATGCTGACTGCTGTTAACTGGAAGCTGTAGTTAGTTTTCCTCACTGAATCTCTGTACTCGGAAGCACATCGCTAATGTTAACTGCTGCTTTCTGTGTTTCTGCAATAACATATGACATATTCCTTTTTTTTTTTTCTCCTTATCTCCTGTGTAGAGTGACATACTTCATAATCCAGCTGATTTTTGTTAATTACCTCTGTTTTATCTCTGGGCAGGAAGCAGAGCAGGACTTTGTCACCGAGCTAGCTACACTGGCCCGTGTTCCACTTGCCATGAAGAAGCAGCTTTTCAAAAGGAGCAAGCCAACAGGTTGGTACACTCTGAAACTGTTTTAAATGCCTCATTCTTAGTACAACGTCAGCAGACTGTTAGCGTTTACACCATATTTTAGAAAAGAGGCGGTATGAATAGCCAATTCATATTTTGATAACTGCTGGAATGGGCCGTCTGATGTTTGGTCTAGAATACATTTCCCTTTGTAGCCTCTTTAAATCAAAATAAGAAAAGGGAAAACAAGACAAAAGCATTTAGAAGTAAATAGTCTTTTGGGTTGTTTGGTAAAGTACCTAATTCTTTTTTCAGACAGAAAAAAAATGGTATTATTCTACTTGCTCTATTCTGCCCTACCCGTTACAGCAGTTTTCTACGTCACTGATATTAGATTCGATTTCTCAATAGGCTGAAGCTCCCATTTGTTCTTATGATAAACTCTTCTGGCAAATATGTCCAAGGACAATTATCCATTAATTCATACTAGAGTAGCAGTGCTTAACTGCTAGAGTACACTCAGTAGAAGCTAAACCATGTTGCTTCCTGGAAGTTGCTACTTCATTCCACATATAAGTGCTTATCTTGCCATATCACACAATAAGGTTTTAGGAGAGATTTTTTTGTCCATGTCATTTTGTTAATACACGGGGGGGGACACAGAGAAGTAAGGTGACCTTCTAAGGTCATCCAGCTGCCTGGTAGCAGAAATACAAATAAATGTCACGTTTGCTCACTCCAGAGTAGTTCTTTAGACCATAGAGGACATTCTGTCCGTTGAGATAAGTCTTTGACTTGATTGTTCAAGCCATAATTATTGTTTTCACTTTTATCATCTTCTCTCAAGATAATTCTCTTCAGCTTGATCACTAAGTTTTTGGAGGACAACAATGCTGAGTCACCCAATGTTCTTTCTCAGGGTAGAGTGCAAGAATCAGCCTTCCGATGTGCTTACTCAGAAGTAAAACCTTACCTAATCAGGAAATCTTAAATAATCAGCTGAAATTCCTGCCATTGAAATAAATAAGACTAATTCATTAGTTCAACAGACACTTTGGGACAAATTGTCAGCCCAGCATTTGTGTTCCTTAATCCATGCTTGGCACAATTGACTGTTAACAGTCTAATTATTTGACTTGTAGAATTCCTCTATCAATATCTAAATGACACATTTTACATTACATTTGAAAGATGATGAGACAGGTTCCTGAAAAGGAAAAGTAGCTCAGTCACCTGTACAATTTTGAATTCTCTTTCCTCAGTTGATCATTTTCCAATCATGTTTCTTCTGGTGTGCACGCTGACCCCAGGGATGCACATGGAAGGTTTGCTCAAGCTCCTAGAAACTGTGACCTTTTAAATAGCAGATTAATCCGTCTTAAATCACATTAAGTTATGAAGTGGCTTTCCTCTTATTTGCTGGTAGTTAAGAAGCATGTGTGATTATATGCTAAGAAAATACATGATAGTTTTCAGCTGTTCCAGTTCAGTATTTGGCAAATATGCAAGCTCTACTATGTGTTAACTAATGGATAGTAAAAAACAATAATCTCTCCTAATGTAAATTGGAATCAGCCCCTTGGCATAACTGCATACATATACATAAGTGTCACTGTGTCAGAAACGAGAGTATATTTTTCTGCTTTGTTTTAATCAGAAGGAAACAAGCTGTAAGATCTGTGGAAGTTTTTACATCACCAATCTGTTTCTCTTCAGGGGAAAAAACAAGCTCAAATAGAAAGAGCTTTCAGTCACCAGAATCTGAAGATAAAGGTGATTCTCATGAAAATATTCACGAGCCCCCTGGACAGACTTCTGACTTATGCAGGTACATTAGAAGTTTAAAAGAAAAAAAAATATACACCCTGAAAAGGCCTTTTATTAAAAAAAAAAGTACAAAATCTATTTTCAAAGCAAGTATGTCAGTCAAAACCAAAATATAATACCTACATTAGCTGATCATCTTCCTTAGTATTTACTTCTTACATGCGCCTTTCCTTTTTTCCCCCCATACTTATTTTAAGCTTGCAAAAGTCATCTAAGTTTACATGCCTACACTATGACATACTTTACAAATAACTTTGGTTTAGGTAGAGAAATGAAAAATACTATGTTTCCAAATTTGTTCTAAGTAGGTTTTTAAAACCTGGGTCACGGCGTAAATCAGCACAGGCAATTGAATCCACTGGAACTAGGCTGACTTGTAGCAACCAAAATATGGGCTGTGGTATTTAGGCTTTCAACCACCACCTTTATTTCACAAACAAAGGCAAGTGCCAGTCTTTGGCTGATTGGGGTAGCAGCTCTAACAATGATTTTCTTGATAGATGTTCTAGTTGGCTGATGCTGGGGTGCTAACTGGAGGAGGAAAAATAGCCCCAAACCTGAAAGATGCCATCTGATTACTACGGGCAGATCAAACCAGCCAGCTGGTCGCTGGGACTTGATATATTGAGCAGAGAAAATCCTGTTGACAGGCAAAGCAAACTGTTGGTTCTCAGGAGCTACAGGCCTTTGGGGAAAAGTATTTATCCCCTGAGTGACCTCAGCCCGGGACCGACTTCAGAAGGTGGCTCCTTTCCCTGATGGCATCAACGCTTTTCACGCACTGCTTTCCCACAGCCAGCATGGGATACAGGCATCGGGAGCAGGGACACAACAAAGGGACATTGATCTTTATGCAACTTGGTTTTGGCAGGCTAAGCAGTGACAGCTAAAACCTGGAAGTGCAAAAATTGTTGTTGGGTAACAAGCTCCTTTCTCCACGTATCAAAATGAATTAAGTTAAAGAGAGGATTGTAGCCTGTGAAAAATTTGGTGTACAATTTCATTTTATTTTCTTATTTCTTTCATTCAGAGATAAATCACAGAGTTCACATGAAGAGGAGACTGAGGCAAGGAAAAACTCAAAGATGCTAAAAAAAAGAGGCAACAGGTAGTAAAAATATCTGTATGAGCCCTCTGGACACAAAGTACCAAAGCATTCTTCTGGAAGAAGAAGCTATAAATACTCACTAAGCAGGTTTACTGAAGAGCAACGAAGACCATCAGCAACATGAAAATCAGAAATCTTATCTAGCTACACATCAAAAATCAATCCTCTGTGCCTTTAACTGTCAATGAAACATTTGTGCTTGGTTCTGCTAAGGAGCAACAAAGTCATCTTTCCAAAAAAGCTCCTCCAGATCACTGAGGGAGAGTGGAGGTAGTTTTAGATGAGAACTGTACCCCAGGACAGTGCCCTTGTAGCAGGGCAGACCGGCACTCCCCTGGTTGCCAGCGTTGGTGCATTCCATGAAGGTTTCAGTGGAAGAGTGATGTACCATATGCTTCTGAGCACTAAATGTGCTAGTCAGGTCCAAATGTTTTGATTGCTGCTTTGGACAAAAAAAATTTAAAAAGAGAAATGTTAAAAAAAAAAAGACTCTCTTTTGCTATATTTTTATTTCTCAGGTTATGTATTTTTTTTTAATTTGTACAAAGATTTTGTAAATGTATTTCCCAGTGCTTGTCTCAGATTTCAAGTTACTTTTTTAGAGAGAATGATACAAAAACCTGTTTCATTTTTACATTTCACTTCCTATTCTTCCTAAAGTAAACTCTCTGTTTTCAGTATACTTTGTTAGGCTCATTATGTTTCCTATGGGTAATCTTGTTATGCAAAGGAGCTAATTCTTATTAGCTGTACAGAACACCTGTATAAGGCAATAAATTACATCACTTAAGAAATCTTACAGCTTTCGTGAAATTAAAATTCTCCATCATTTTAAAATGAACCTACTAACTAAAAGGCTGTTCATTGGCATGTGTTGTAAAATACTACTGTGACTAAAGTCATAAATTTTACCTCTCATTAAAGAACAAATGACTTCAAGCATCTTACACACGCTTGCTTAAATGCTATCTTTAATGTCAGTCATTATCAAGATAACTTGGACTTTTTCCTCAGTTGTATGTATCCTTCGAGCATTTGATTCTTCTGGCTCGGCACAAGGCTGTCATGGCCTTTCACGGCCTTTCTACCGTACTGGTCAGGACATTTTAGACATGTTAATTGCCTCTTTAATGTGCCGCCTTCCCCCCACCCCTTCTGCAAGGATGCAGCCTCCTTACCTCTCTCTGACCATCTTAATAGTGCAGTGCGCCCTAGGCAAACAGCAGGAAGGAAGTTTTTAAAATTCGATCTGCACCTGCTGCGGGTACACTGCCTTGAGCCCTTCAGTGCCATGGAAGGTCCGGTCGCAGTTCAGGTGCTGTGTGCTCACTACACCCGTTTCCCTGGGTGCCCCATGATTAGGCAGGGTTTAAGTGGCTTTTAATCTCCGGTGAAGACAGGCAAGCGCTCAGCGTGTCCCAAAAGTGAGGCGGGGGTGCCCTCTCCCGGGGAAGCAGCGCGGTGGCCCGTGTCGCGCTCTGCAGTCACCCAGGGAGGAGGGTTCCCTGGCTGCACTACATAACGGTGGTGCTGGTGGCCCGTGGTCCATGAGCGCCAACGCCACAAGCACCGTTCCCACAGCCCCGTTAGGAGCACAAGTGTCAACCCTGTGGTGACATCTCCACAGGTGACATCTCCAAAACCACGCAAAGGTCCTGCAGGAATGCAGGTGTCATCCCCAGGGTGCCGTCCCCATGGTCGCACAGGCACATGAGTGGCCATCTGCAAGGGAGCTAGATGAGGTCTTGGACCAAACCTCTTCACGTCCTGGCTCTGACAGCCACATAAAGGTCCTTTGGTCCAGGCAGGACACACACTAAACAGAAACCTGAGCACCAGCGTAGCTCCCTCGCTCCCTCCCTGAGCAGACCTGCAGCACTTCTGGGGAGCTGGTCCAGCATCCATAGGTCAAAATGCACCACAACTGTTGGCTGTGCTTCCTCCAGCCGGACACCAGCAGCTCCCAGGGCTTTGGTTTGCCCCTGCCTGTGCATTGCGTGGGAATTCCTGAGGCCCTGGGAGAGGCTTCTGGTCTTCACATCTTGCAGCAGTGGCCACTGATGTGCTGCCGAGCACTGGGAACGGGGACAAGGGTTAGGCCCCCATTAGCTGAAGATTTTCAGAAAATCAGAAAAAGCAATATAATCACTGACGTAACTACAGGCTGGCTTACCTCATGTTGCAAGGTAAGCCCTGTTGTTGCCAGGGCTTACAGCTTTTTAAAGAGCATTTCTGCCTACTTGAAAGATAGCACTGCACATACATCTGTTTTTTTTCAAGAAAATTACAGAATATCACTGGGAGGCAGGAATGAGGTGCTGAGACATAGGTACCCCATCTGTAGTGCAGCAGATGCTTCATGAGGCATACGATATTTAAAGAAATGACACATTTAGTAAATTATGATATTATTGCCTCACCCACACAAAAATTGTTTTTAATTGAATGCTTGTCATTGTCATCACTGAAATGTATCTGGAAAGTTTGTGTGAAGTTCTCCAGCACCACAATGGGGAGAAAAATCCTCAACTGTTTTTGCTGAGACCACTGTGATTTAATATTGGCTCATTTTAAACGTCAAGAACTAGCTGGTATCAAATAAACTAGCAAGTGGCAGGTTCAAAAAGAGGCTTTCTATCACAGTGCCTTAACATATGCAACTCTTTGCTCCAGGAATTTACGCAAGGTAAGATTTTTACATGAGATCTAAAAGTATCTGGGCAAATTTGTGATAAATCATAGAATCATAGAATCACAGAATGCCTCAGGTTGGAAGGGACCTCTAGAGGTCATCTAGTCCAACCCCCCTGCACACGCAGGGCCACCTAGAGCACGTGGCACAGGGCTGCATCCAAGCGGGTCTTGAAGATCTCCAGAGAAGGAGACTCCACAACCTCTCTGGGCAGCCTGTTCCAGGGCTCTGTCACCCTCACTGTCAAGAAGTTCTTCCTTAAGTTCCCGTGGAACTTTTTATGCTTCAATTTATGGCCATTTCCTCTGGTTCTGTCAGTGACCACCAGTGAAAAGAGGCCAGCCCCATCCTCCTCATTGCCTCCCTTGAGGCACTTATAGACACAGATCAGGTCCCCTCTCAGCCTTCTCTTCTCCAGGCTGAACAGGCCCAGCTCCCTCAGCCTCTCCTCATAGGGCAGATGTTCCAGGCCCCTGATCATCCTGGTCGCCCTGCGCTGGACTCTCTCCAGCAGCTCCACATCCCTCTTGTACTGGGGGGCCCAGAACTGGACACAATACTCCAGATGTGGCCTCACCAGGGCTGAGTAGAGGGGCAGGATCCCCTCCCTCGACCTGCTGGAGACGCTCCTCTTAATGCACCCCAGGACCCCATTGGCCTTCTTGGCCACGAGGGCACCCTGCTGCCTCATGGTCAACCTGTCGTCCACCATGACGCCCAGGTCCTTCTCAGCAGAGCTGCTCTCCAGCAGGTCGGTCCCCAGCCTGTACTGGTGTCTGGGGTTATTTCTCCCCAGGTGCAGGACCCTGCACTTGGCCTTGTTGAATTTCATGAGGTTTTTGACCGCCCAGTTGTCCAGTCTGTCCAGGTCCCTCTGGATGGCAGCACAGCCCTCTGGAGTATCCGCTACTCCTCCCAGCTTCGTATCATCTGCAAACTTGCTGAGGGAGCACTCTGTGCCTTCATCCAGATCGTTGATGAACAAATTGAACAGGACTGGACCGAGGACTGACCCCTGGGGGACTCCGCTCAACACAGGCCTAAAAACATCCACATAGGGTTATAAAATATAGAAATGCTACTTCTCACTCGGAAAGTTACAAATTATTGGAAATTAGGGGAGTATTCATAAGAAAATTAGCATTAGCTGCTTACTTTTTTTTTCCCTTATACTCTTCCTTAGACTTACACTGTTGGCAACTGGAACCCAGAGTAGGTGAACATGTGGTCCGGTCCAACCTGTTCTTTTAATTGGAAATGATAGAGATCATTGTATTACTTTGAGAAACACTTAGTGGTTTGTACAGATACCAACCTGGGAGCAAGTTTAGCATCGTCGTTAACAGGCTTTGCTACAGCTTATAAATAACATACACCTGCACTGCTTCAGTAGCAGACAACAGCCCAAACTGTGGCTCGGGAAAGGCTCCCTGGATCCAGCCTTCTCTTTCAGCTCCCTTGACTAAATAACCCTGAGATTGTTTGCACTGTAGGGGCTAATTTTAGAGGGGAGTGGCAATAAATAGGAGCTAATCTCTCATCATTATGGCTGTTTATGCTATTAAAAGCTCATACTGCAAGATTTTAGAGGCGTAATGGTGAAAAAAAGGATGGGGAGATCTATCACTACTGGTTCAAGTGCAAGAAGCCTCATAGATGGAGCCGAGCTGTTAGGCAGAACTAGGCAATCATTGCTGCTAGCTCAAACACACCCAGAAGAGCATCACTTGTTACCAGCAGCTCCAGAACTCCCACACCACCTCAGATTTGCCTGGCAGCTTCACAAGCCAGTTTCACTTTTATTTTGGGGACTAGATTACCAAAACTCTTAGTCACACTAAGCAATCATCTTAGCAGATGGGTTGGACTAGGGCGGTGGGGATGAAATTGCCCTACCTGCTGGGCTGTTGGCTCTTGCTGAGCAGGCTGTTGTTGGCCTTCTCTGTTGGCAATCTCGTACTCCACATTCATGAGCAAGCAAGGCCTGCCATTGGGGAGGGGTGTTGACTCATCTCAGGTGCAGATCATCCAAATCAGAGATACCATAAGATGAATAACACCTGAGACTGAAATTACCACCAATCTCTCTCCTCCCCTTCGTGTATCCTGATGCAAGCTTCTTTTTTGTGCTTTTTTTTTTCCTCTTTCTCTCTCCCATCTCCCCCTTTTTTCTCCCTGTCTCTTTCCCATTCACAAGCAGCAGAAACAAAAGTTTTTAATTTGTTAATGAAAAGCTTTATTTTGGAAGCAAATTCAACTCCTTTGCCTGAATTGGAGCATTTCTTCAATGGTTCAGATCAATGTCAAAGCAAAAAAAAAAAAAAAAAGCTGGTTACTCAAGCAGTTCTGCGGCCAGTTTTTCAAACCAAGCTAATGCAAGTGGATTTTTCTAGGATACTTACTGCTTTCCCAGGAAAGCTGTCGATGAGCATACTGGCTTCAAAATAAGATGACAGGCTTCAAGGCAGTTACTCCCAAGATGTGCCCATCCCTCATGCCCGTGTGGCACGCACGCCGTGCCTTCTGCCACCACAAGCTACCGCTGTGTGGGAAGGACAGGTCAGTGCTGGGAGGTCAAGTACAAACCCTGGACGCGAATCTGCTGGCGCTCGGCTCTGCTGCAGGGCTGTTGCCAGCGCCGCTGTGTGGCACAGGCCAGGGCAAAGCGCTACAAGGCCAACGGGAGCCTGCAATTGGAAACTCGTTTAATTTCTTAGCACGCCGTCCTCCAGTGTAGCCCACACTTCCTGCATCTGCAACACAGGCAAGTAAGCAGGGATAGAAAAAGTTTCTTCTCTGCAGATAGAGAATGAGGGGGGGTGGGAAAAGAAAAAAAAAAATATTTCCTTTATTCTCACCAAAAGAGATAATGCAGTCCACTTTAACTTCCTTCATTGCGTCTTGTTCATGGTGAACACCATCCCAGCTCCATCTCAGCTCAGATCAGCCAAAAACCCATCAAGATGAGCCCCAAAAAACAGCACTAAGTGGAGTACAACTTAGGTAAATCAGAAGCATCACAAACTGGTTCTCAGCTTTGTTGTTAGTGCTTCTTGTGCGTACTAAACATGAAGAGGGTGGCAGTGAGCCCATTTCAAGCAAATTAGATGCGAACTTGAAGGTCTTGGCAGAGTTTAGATGTCATGCAGCCAAAATCAAGGCAGTGCGATGCAACAGGTGAGTGTATTTCTTTGAGCTAGACTACAACATGACGCAATATAAACGTGCAGATAGGTATATTAACATCCCCTGTGATCTAAGGAGCTTCATTTATTCATATGGTGTCAATCTGAAATACACTTTCTCCTGAGTATCTCCATGCTAAATTGTCAACCACTGAGCAAGAGTACTAGAAAGCAGAGGAAGACACTTACCATCAATTCATTTCATTTATTTCACAAGCTTTGAATTCAGAAATAGAACCACGACTAGTAGATCTGATACGGTAGAGTAAGTAAAAATGCATGTGATTACAAAGGAAAAACTTTGTACAAAAAACTTTAAAAATCCGACGGCAACTTGGATTATTTGTAAGTACCAAAAACTCATGCAGAAGGAGAGCACTACTGCCCAGGTGGAGAAATCCCTGCAGGGTGGCAATGGCATTGCTATGTATAAATTATGGCTCTGTCTAAAATGGAAACAACAAAGACACCAACTTGGAATGTACTGGGTGGATACGGATGGGTGCTACAGAGACCACTTGTCATGGTGTCCTGATGATTTTCAGTGCCTGAGAGAAGTGCTTCTTGGGTTTATAATAAATTAAAGATAAAAACAGAAGCTGCCTATATTACTCTACGTTCAAGATGGCCATTTTCTTCCTCCATAAGTAGTTCAGTGGCGTTTGTCAAATATGGACATTAATCTTGGCATTGTGTCTAGTCAATTGTTGGCAACGTGTTCTAAGGGGGCTCACTCACAGTATGTAACTTGCATAAATAACTCAGTAACATGCATTAACTACTCTAATACAGCTAACAGGTGAAAAGGAACCATCATCCAGTTACAAGACAAAGCTAAAACCTGTAGTCACTAAAGGGGCAATGGAAGCACCATGCTTTAAGGTGACTATGGCATGAAAGCACAATTGTGAGGCAAGTAGTTCCAAGCAAACACACCACACTATTATCACCTCTTCCTATACAAAAAAAAAAAAAAAAAAAAAAAAAGACATTTCATTTTTATTTCCATTAGTACCAAATAAAACTGTGGGTTCAGTAATGTGGACACTGAAGGGAATGGACATTATTCCCGTGATCCTTCATCCTTGTGTTTCTGTCCATCAGCATTTTCAGCCAAGACTGGTAATATTAGAGCGGCCACCAGGAGGTGCAACGATGCGGTGTCCAGTACGGCGTGGGTTGTTATCGTCTATTTGAGCTCCTGTAACGAGAGGAATTGAGGAAACAAAGCTATGAAAAGGAAAAAAAAACATCAGCAGAGAGATCTGATCTGGCTAGTTCCAACTACTCTTTCATAACATGAGCAGCAGCTGGTTTCTTCTGAGCCAAACCTCTGACTGAGAACGCGTTACCACAAGTAAAAGAATTTTTTTTCTCTCTACAAATATGTGCAGAGTGGAGTTTTCAAACCTGCCTTATTAATTTAGAAATTCCTGTCCCCACTAAGTCCATGAGGACAGTAAATCTGACTGTGCTTCTGAGTTTTTTTTTTTCCCACCTGAATTGAAGGTTTTCAAGACATTCCTGCTAAGTCAGGCCGACTTACCTGATAAGCTAAAATTGGACTGATGGAGGTTTCTGATTGGTGGGGGCTGGTTTTTGGCAGGGGAGGATTTGGTTGAGGGTGCAGGAGTTGCATATTTTGGCGTGGCAGGGATTTCGTACACAGGCCCATCGTACATTCCTCTGGAGACTCCTTGCAGTCCTCCCACCTAGGCCAAGAGGGGAAGAAAAGCACACTGGCTGAATGCTCTCTTAACGCTGCCCAAGGATATTTCCACCTGTACACCAGGCCAGCTGAGCACAGAGCAATATCTGCACTAGCTGAAGTAAACACACATGCATTCTCATGAAAACTACAGTCTGCTTTGTATCGAGTGAGATTATAAAGTCTCTTCCATTTATAAATAGAGATACATTTTATACTGCTTATATACTATATGAGAAATCCCTCCAACTCCCCTGTATCAACTAGATAAGATTCCTGTTTTTAGCACTGTTCATAAAAACAACGGATCCAAGGAGGTCCCCTGCTGTTGTGTGGCTGCTGGAGCCAAAGCAGGAGGCAGGAATTCGTGTTCTCTGCACTACGCTGCCAGCGGGGCTGACTCTGCCCATTTACCAGGCAACGCAGAGATTGAAACAACAAGCAAATAGCATCTCCAAAAATTAGCTCTAGTGATGCCCTCAAAAACAAAAGGAAAGGAAATGGCAACGGGCCTGAGTTTCCTCTCTAGGAATTCCAGACATCTAAAACCAAGCAAACAATATGAGGCTTCCTGCTCAGCCCATGGGGAAAAATATCATCTCAAAAGAGCAGTAGACCTGACTTAGGATGGCTATTCTAGGTAAAATCAATCACCTTTCTGCTCTCCATTTAGAGGGTGCTATGAGCAAGTGGTTATAGATCATATAATACCCAGACCCTCCTGAGTTGCTGAATCCCGTTTTGTCTGTTGCAAGACCAATATCCACTACACTAATTGTAAAAATTTCCCTCCTAGCTGTATTCCTTCTTCTGCCTCTTCAAATATCCCATGATCTCCACTACAACACAATTAAAAGTGGTAGAAATTTTTTATTAATCAAAATTTCAAAACTTGGCAGATTGGCAGGGACCTCTAGAGATCATCCAGTCCAACCCCCCTGCTCCAGCAGGGACACCCAGAGCACGTGGCACAGGGTGGCATCCAGGCGGGGTTGGAAGATCTCCAGAGAAGGAGACTCCAAAGCCTCTCTGGGCAGCCTGTGCCAGGGCCCTGGCNTTTATTAATTAAAATTTCAAAACTTTCCTTTGCTTTCATAAATTAAAGTATATATGGGAGACTGTGGGATGAGGCCCATCTTTTCATTATTTGTCACAGAATCACATAGAATCACAGAATGGTTGCGGTTGGCAGGGACCTCTAGAGATCATCCAGTCCAACCCCCCTGCTCCAGCAGGGACACCCAGAGCACGTGGCACAGGGTGGCATCCAGGCGGGTTTGGAAGATCTCCAGAGAAGGAGACTCCACAGCCTCTCTGGGCAGCCTGTGCCAGGGCCCTGGCACCCTCACAGCAAAGTTCTTCCTCACGTGGAGGTGGAACTTCCTGGGTTTCAACTTGTACCCATTACCCCTTGTCTTGTCATTGGCACCACTGGGAAGAATTCTGCCCCATCCTCCCTACATTCTCCCCTCAGGTAGAGTATCTGTCACCTGAGCTCTTATTTCAGCTTGAGGTCTGTAGATTGTCTCCCTGTGTAATCGCTATAAGGAAATCTGAAGGTTACAAATACATTATTTCAAAATCATTTATCCTACATATTAACAGCGACAATGAACTGCTGTGTAGGAAGGACACTATTCACGGCAGAGGGGCAATACAGCACTTACAGAAATCAGTGCACTTTCCTAGATTCCTGGAGCAAGGCATCAGACTCAGGAGACAACCCAGGCAGGGATGAACCCAAGCCAATGCCCACAGGGCAGCAGCTGCTGATCACAGCAGTGAATCTAAATTCACCAGGGATCCACAAAGGTCCTTGTTTATGCTGCTATCCCAATCACTGTGTTCTCCTGTGCTCTGGTTACAGCTTTGCAGACCTTCATTTGATGCCCTTTTCTCATGCAGTGATGTTCACATGAGATATGGTCCCTGATGGGACAATCACTTTTTTGTGTGTTTGATTGATTTTTAAAACATATTTTCAATCAACGAAATTTGATGGTGAGAGAAAAACAGACATGAAAATGATCTCACTTCCTTCAGGAAGGCAGCAGAGGGAGCTCCAGGAACAAAAATACTAATACCTTCCTACACGCCTTTGCAGACCTTCTAAAATCAAACACCTCCCCCAAAATCCAGATGCACTTGCAAGACACAAGTTTTCTGGCCAGCACAAAACTTGATATTTGACATCTCAGTATTTGTTTTTAAAGTGCTTGTCTTCACTATGTAAATAACATTGTCATTCTTATTTATGTAACACTTCTATGTTCTGAACCCTTCAGAGGCAGGTGTGAAGGCAAGGCCCATATTTTGAAGAATCTGTCATATAAGTGAAAATGTAAAAAAAAGTAATGAATTTATTATTTTTATAATGCTTTTTCTCCTTAGAAGGACAGAAATTTTGTATCTCACTACTTGAAAGAATTTGTTTAAAAAATGATGAACATAAAACCTATCAACCTATTTGTAGACCTAATTTCAGCTGTTGTCCTTATAAGCAATTATACATGTTTTGTTAAGAAAAATATTTCCGTAGTCAATCTGTCTCTGCTACATACTTCACAGATTAAATTTCTTGCCCAGTACCAAAAAGGTACTTATTCCCAAATAAGACCAAACTGGTGCCAAGGTAACTGGTTTTCAGTAGAGGAGCACAGATATAACTAACTCAACAACGGATCTGACTGTGCTTTCACCTTGGTCATTTGCCAAGCTATTTATCAAACACGGGTGAAAGGCTTTTCCGAGCTCTGAATTTTGCATGCTGCAATAGTAAATGCACACTACAACTGCTCAAAACTAGCAAGAAGCCAAATACAACCACTATCTCTGACTTATTATAAGCTTTTTCTTCTTTTCTACTATGCAGTATACGAAACTTAGCAATAATTTAAAAGCTGCTTTTTTCTGGTCAACCCTCCCCATAAAGAGGCTTTATCTTTTTGCTAATTTTCAGATAAAAGTAAATTTTATCACTTTCCCACCTCCCTGCACGGCTCTACAGCTGGACATAAGACCGGATTCCCAATGGAATTCCCAATCTGTCATATCCCACTGGAGCTCACAAGGCGAGTTACAGGAATTCACACTGCCAGAGGAACAAGTCTGTGGTCCTTTGTTGTCATTTTGATACCACATATAGTTCATCTAACATGTGCTCCCGTTACTAAAATAATAATGAAAATATGCGGAAATGTGGCTCCAAGATGGTATGGCTAGAAAGAAGAAATTATATCTGTCGCTACCTTATTCCTGATTTTGATCCGCTGGTAAAGATATTCAGGAAAAGGCTTGCGAGGGATGAAGCGGCCCATTCCCTTATTTACGTGCAGATTTCCATCTTCATATACAATCTTCCCTTGGCTTATGACCACGAGCGGGGCACCATGGCACTCCATTCCTTCAAAGATGTTGTATTCAACAGCCTGAGGATCAACCAACACACACACTGCAAGTTCAGTACAAAGTGAGAGCGACTGTCAAAGGGAAGGCATCAGCTCCTTCTAGAAAATTTTGAGACATCTCAAGATAGAGAAATAAAGATTGATTTATATAAACTTAATTTTTAAAAATTCGTGTCTCTCTAATATCAACTGTATTGCTCAATCTGCACTGAAAATTCCTGGAAGAATTCCCCAGTGCAAAACACCAAAGCACTGAGCAATAATAAAACAACTCTGAGATAGATAACACAAAAGATAAACATATGAGACATATCACAGTCAAAATCAAAGCGACTGTGAGTCACTGGTACACTGTGCTAAGGGCAGAGAAATGCACTTCAAAGCTTTGGAATTAAATAGAAAATCCCAGCCATGAAGCTGAGTAGAGCTGGGTTATCAAAATATTTAATCATCATAGATTAGAGTGCTGTTGATTTAATCATGAAAATTATAATATTAGGTGTTTTTCAGATAAGCAAAAGGAGAGTGAGCTGGCTTTGAATTTATATGCACAGGTTTATTAAGCTCAGCTGCAGATCTGCTGATTCTCACCTGTTGCAGACTTGGCACAAGCACAGAACATGGGGCAATGGCATGTGCAGTCAGAAAGGGAGCCCTGCCTGGGCCCCGGAGCAGGTATTTATTTCATCACTTTCATCTTTGGGATAATATTTACACATTTCAGAAAAGCAGGAAGGAGCTCCACTATATCCAGGCATTTGGATTTCATATGACTTAGATCAACATTTCAAAAGCAATAGTGTCATGTCTTTTTTTTTTTTTTGGTATGCTGGTTTTCTTTTTGTTCTTACCGATTTATGGCTTTTGGCCGTTATAGTCTTCACCTTATCAGGGTCCCAGATAACAACATCAGCATCTGATCCCACAGCAATCCGGCCTTTTCTTGGATATAGATTGAAGATTTTGGCAGCATTGGTGCTGGTGACAGCTACAAACTGGCTCTCGTCCATCTTACCCGTGGCCTAAAAAAAAAATTGACCAAAGCAAAACATCAAAACATGCTTACAAAACGAGATGGGCTGTTCAGAGTAATGAAAGGCTGGGGAAATATGGGAAGATATTTAGTGCGTGTATTTGGTGCTGTTGCCTGAAATAAAGGCTTTATCAGCAGGAGTTTATATAGAATGTATTTCTCGGGAGTTTCAAATATGTGAATTATTTCAAGCATCCCAAGAAATGATTAAAAAAAACTTTAATCCAGATGATACCATCAAGGTCCTCAGTTATCTAGAGTCCCTTCACTGTACACACTGGCTCACAAGAATGCTATGTTGCCAGCCTAAGTAATTTATAATTAACTATTGTAACCATTTTAAAACAGAAGAATACACGGGTATTACTAGATGAATTAAAAGATCAAGCCTAAACTATGTTCAGAGTCTTTTTATGAAGTCTGTGATGGCTTAATAAGAGCTGTACACAGCAGCCTGTTCCTCATTTTTCAGTGTTTTGAGGTCTTCCCCGGTAACAAATGAGAGCAGTATTCCACAGAAGAACATGAGTGCCAAGCTCTTCAGTGTCAAATAAACATCTATTTCCTGCCTGGCAAAATGGAAGATGCCCAAAATACAATTTTTTTAATGGTATGGAATGGAATATTAGCACTTGCAAATCCCATTTTGCAACCTTTGCTATATATTTTTTTCTCTTTTGAGGAGTAAACAAAAGAAAATATCCCCGACTGGCAGGATTTCACTTGCTCTTTGCTTTGCTTCTACATAACAGATATGTGAAGCTGCTTCTATGCTTGGAAGCTCTATAGTGGTCCCTGAAGAAAGAGGTTATTAAACAGCCTGGGAGAGGTGCTCAGAAGAGCATTGTAAATATTACCACTTTCCAGTCTGCAACACACTTTCCAGTGCAGTGCAATGTAATGAGTGTGTGTGTGTGTGACACGACCGTGTGTATGAAAAATGCACAAGAAAAGGAGAATATCACTATGTATTAGGATCCATGGAACCATCAAAAAATTGCTAACTTCTACCAGAACCCTACAGCAAAATATGTCATTATGATTTAGATGCGATGTTCTTCTTCAAAGCATTTTATAATTTAGCCTCAGGCTCAGCTGCCATCCATTTGCAATTCCTCAAAAACGATGCGACACTTCCCAAATTCAAAAAATCCATTCATCAGGTTTATATGGGGTCCACTTCAAAATCACTAAAGGTTCTTCCGATCTCGCGCTTGTGAGGAGCATTCACCCTGACACAACTGCAGAATTACAGAGCTGCAGTCTGCTAAGCCTCGTGTCTAATAGAGCACGTTGGTGTTGCACTGTCAAAGTGAAACACGGCCCCAAGTTCATAGGACTGGAGAAGATTGGTGCAATAAGCAATTCACCTTACAGCAGCACTCCCTCTGGGATTTCCCAGAAAATATATTTTATATTAGGAGGTCACTAACAGCCAAGAGTCTCTTGGCTTTCAGTATTCTGCCACCAGTCAATTTATTTATTTTTAGTCCATAAAAGTAAGAAATTACTTACTACAGCCTTGTCCCAGACAACAGTCATTCTTTCCTCAATTCCATTGACGCCTTCGGGAATCATAGTGAAGTTGTCCTTTCCAATGGCTTTCTGGGCAGTGCTATATGGGCAATGTCCGCTTCCTGTCACCTGCAGGTCCCCACTGTGGAGTTAACGCACAGAAGGTTTAGACCACATGTCATGAAGGTACCTTGGTCACATACTAATTGTGAATGGTCCTATCAAGTCTCCACGTCAGTGGTGTGGACTCTAAATCATGTCAACAGCCTTTAATGTTGGCTACATACTGCTGAAGATCAACAACGGTATCAGATATATCCACTTTCCCCCAGGAACACCCTAAATTCCCAGATTATAGTCCCCATGGGTTTAAGACTGCTTATCAACAGAGATCAGGCACAAACCCAGTCACCAAGACAAAAGATTATTATAGGATTAAGGAAATGATCAAAAGCTTGTATGAAATGCTTGCCATTTCAGGATAACTTCATAAATATGTTGAAAAACAACAGCAAATTTTGCAATGCAAAGTAATGAGCATCAAGCTTGCTTCCCTGCATTTCTCCTCTGCACATATATTTTTCTTGTAATTCGCAGAAGAATATTCAATGTACTACTTTCTAGCAAATTAAAGCCTGACCTTCTGAAACAAAAATATCTACTGAAAAAAAAAAAAAAACCAGAAATGGGAGAAATATTCTTATCAGATAGTCTCCCAATCTAAGAAAGGGAAAATGCAAGTCAGATATATGCTCTGGACTTTTCTAACTGAACAGTCTTACAAAGAAAAAGACACATTATGTGTGACATAGCACCAAGATCTCACATCCCTAGTTAAGAGAAGAGGGCAGCAATAACATAGCAATACATCACAGCAAATAAAACCCTGAAGTGCATAGCCCACAGATGAAACTGGGATGCAAAAACCCACGAAGCAAATCCAAACTGCCAGCCCCATGAGATATCCTGGATTTTTATACATTCAGCCTTTTAGTGAAAAAATCAACATCTTCTGTGGAAAACAGAATAATAAGTATGCTCACTTGCATGGCAATAATGCTGTAAATACTCTTTAATTATTGTAAAATACTGACAACCAGTGTAACGGATAAGTGAAATATTTTCTTTACTATCATCCCTACATAAAATTCTCCACAAATGCATAGCAGAGTTGTACTATATACTGTTCTTCTTTTGGTTTCATATGTAGATTTAAAGTATTAAAATGAAAAGCAGACTAAGCTGCTGTAATTTGAGATATAGGAGAGAGACATTTTTGGATGTTTGGAGGATGATGAAAATTTCTGATTCCTCAGCTTGTTTTTCTGATGTTAGTGTTAAAAATGTTATTATTAGTATTTTCAGCTCTAAAAATGCTATTGATTTAACTGATCTCTTTTGACCCAGATAAAATGATTTTTGGACTTTTTTTTTTTTTTTGGAAAACTTACAATAGCTTCTGTTAGGGTAAAAAGCCAAACATTCCCATGTGCTAGGTAAGAGCCTTACCCTCCCACAATGAATAGCACTCTCTATACTGTTGATGGTTCTGGGTCAGACCACAAAATGCATTTTTCTTCTTTGTCTTTATTTTAAAGAACAGAAAATTCACTTACAGAATATTATTTCTGACACAAGTCCTTCACAACAAAACAAATTCCCACCCATTCTAACCAGAAATGCACATTTTTCAGAGCTAGATTACTAGATACAGCCATTGGCTGCCATACAGCCTGCCTGCTTGTCATGGAAGGAGGACATTTTCAGAAGACCAGTGCATCATTTCTACAGTAAAAAAGTACCCCTTCGTCTACAGCAGAGGAACTCCTGGAAACAGGAGGCAGCAGGTGAGATGCGCATTCCCCACCGGTGTTAAGTCTGAGAGGGAATCTGAGAGGCTCACTGGTGCACGCAGTCTGTCCTGGTGGGACTTGAAATGGGAATTTCTTTATCAGTTTAAAGCAACTGGTCTTCCTCTTCAGCTAGAGAAGACTCTAAAGAAGTTAGAAGCCGGAAGCACTCTCAGAAGTAGGTTTACAGTTCTGGGATGCTGGTAAGGTATTGCGCATGTCTTCTGTACCAGGAAGATGCTTGTCACTCTGCTGTCTTTCCATCCGTCTATTCTCACTGCCAGTCTGAGGACAGTCAGCACGGTTTTACCCCTATCATGTCAAGTGATGGCCTCAGATCACCAGCCTGTGTCCACCTGATTCCCTAATAATCTCTTCTGTAATCCATTCTGGCCTTTCCCATACCTCGTGTGCCTTCTCTATACACACCATGCATCTTTGCTGGCTTCCTGTCTGAGGAGTCTGAAAACTATCAAAACACACAGAAAACTAATAGCAAAAACAAGCCTGTAAGAACTGAAGAGAGGTCAGCTAATACAGTTTTGGCACTTCCCAGTGAAGGCAAGCTACCAAGAAGTCGGAGGTTTTCATTATGCTAATTCCACTAACCCTTACTGCAAATGCCCACAGATTAGTTTAGAACAAACTAATTTTCAGAAGTGCTCACAGCTTACAGCCCTGCAGTAGCTTTGACAAAAACAGCCTCAGCAAAGGTTTTACAGTTCCAGGAACCTCTGCAATGGAACAAATATGATTCCTCTTGCTGTGTTTGCTAGATATGACCTGAGACTTCAAATAGCCCACCCTCACAGATAGGACTTTACCCACTTGGATATTGCTTACTCCAGACTAAGTGCTATGCCACTATATACAAAAAATTTGCCTGGAGAAATAGAAGCAGAGAGGCAGCTTGCTCAAAGCCCTAAAGACTGCTTATCTTGTGCAGACAGCAATCACTTGAAAAGCAGCAAGTAAAAGAATCATCCTGGAGTAACAAACATTTAGATCTTGAGCATGCTAACCAAGAGCACAGAAGGTCTAGGCCTGCTTACCTGATGGGTGGGCTAACACCAGGGACATGACTAGTCTTGTTCGCCTCTCTGACATTTTGTGTATGAAATACCAAAGGAAACTACTCTTTTAAAGAAAACTGAGTTGATCCCTAGAAACTTCAAACCATGTGACTTTTGCACCCGCCTGGCCATAAACCTGTGAAGAAAGGAAGGCCTTACCATGCTAAGAGAGAATTTAAGTGATCTGGAGTGGTAGGATCAGGGCTCAGAGGTGGCGAGGTCACAAAAGCTGCAGCTTTGGCCCAGTTTTTGCTCCAATAATGTGTCCCATCTGTCCCCAGGCTGGCAGTGATCGGCTCTCCAAAAACAAGGGGACCTTGAGGAAAGCAAGGATATATATGAAGTGATTAAAATCCACTCTCTTTACATCACATTATTCTACTTACTGCATGCAGCTGTGTATATTTATGCATTGCTACATGGTCAGCACAGCTCCTCGAAAATTAAATAGCCCTGGGTTTGTCTGCATGATAAAAAAAAATACCAGGAGGCTTTCTGAGCTATACATGCTTTTGATCAGTACAAAGTTCTCTTTCTAATCCAAAAAGAGACAGTTCAGACCTGTTTTTAATTTGCACTGTTCTAATCATAGCCATGTTCTGACTATTGCTCTGCTGCAGCATGAAGAGGAGGAGGGCAGAGAGGAGGGCTCCAGCTGACATATTGTCCTACTGCTGCCAGGCTGAGCACAGCACCAGCAGATGGGAGCAGAGAGGTCCCCAGCGCCTCTGTCAGGTGCTTCAGATCTCTGGGAATACAAAAATCAAGGAGAGAATTCTCTCTCTGCTTTTTTCCACATGGCTCAGAGCATTTGTCGCTGCAGACAATGTTTTCGCTCTGTAACACTGGCCAGCAGCACAGATCTCACTTCTCTCTCTGCAGCCTCCATTCTCAAATGAAACACATGGGAAATTAAATTTCAGAAAAAGATGAAAATAGTATAAATAAGTTCTTTTTAGCCTAACTTTGACCTTCACAATCTTTTTAAACAGAGCCAAATAGAAGAAGAGGAAAGGCATTATGGAAAAGGCCAACAGGAAAAAATGAACCAAGAAAGTGAGAAAAGAAAGCAAGCAGAGTGAGACAAAAACGACAATCCAGGAGATTTAAAAAAAAGAAGGGAGCTGTGGAGAAGAATTTCCAATAACGTACAGTTTGAGGCAGAAAGTGAGGACTGGAAGAGAAAGCCTGGTTATGAAAGAGCAAAGGTTTTCAACCCAAGAGGGAATGCAACCCCTCCTACCTGGCCCTGAGCTCATGCTGCATCTTGTCCCACTGTCTGCAAGGTGTGGACCTCCCAGGGGCTGGGTCTACCTGTGCATTTGAGAGGCAGCATCTCTGGTGCTGTTTCTACAATACACTAGTTCCTGCAAGCAAAGTGGCCTTAAAACATTGCTGCCTCCAGGCTCACAATCCCCTTTTGGATTACTTTTAACCTGGACCACTCCACAGACCCAGAGCACAGCATGGACCCCAGGGGCACATCTGATGGGATCAGCTTCTAGCAACAAGGAACCAAGAAACCTCCAACACCAGCTTCACTGCCTAAGCCACTGTGATGTGGAAGTCACCCTTAATACCATCAAATTCCCTTAAAAGCAAGTGCTAGGCCTTGCCAGCAGGGCACACCTCCCTCCCACGAGTAGAGAAAGAGTCTAATTTGTAGGTGAGAGGAAACACAGGAGAAAGAGTGACAACAGTCTTCGAAGGGTGGGAGGTTGTTTATATGTGGGGTGAATTACTCAGCTGAGCAAAGGGAAAGGAGCTCCCTTCTTCTTCTTCTTTTTTTTTTTTTTTTTTTTTTTTTTTCTCAGTCCTAAACATTTAGTGTCTGTGCTGGTTGCTTACCATTGTGTGGTAAGCAACAGGTTTGATTTTGGTTTGGCTTTGTTTGTCTTCTGAGTTTTATTCAACACAAAATCCAACTTTGAGAGAAAAAAAGGTAATTTCTCACCTTTCTTTCTAGCCAGAGCGATGATGTCAGCTGCGCTCTTACTCATCA
Source organism: Crypturellus undulatus (assembly GCA_013389825.1). Taxonomy (NCBI): domain Eukaryota; kingdom Metazoa; phylum Chordata; class Aves; order Tinamiformes; family Tinamidae; genus Crypturellus; species Crypturellus undulatus. Next base: position 216,732 of record VWPW01031899.1, read on the forward strand.
CTTTGGTGATATACACTGGGCAGTTTATTCGACTAGCTATGGTGATGGCACGGAAAACCGCTTCTGCCTCCAGCTGGGAAAGAAAGGAGGAAAAAGGTTAACACAGAGAATGAGAAATGGAGTGGAGGAATGAGAGAGATCTCTCCCTGTTTCACAACAGTTATCCAATGGTCAGTTCTGACTATTCCCAAGTTATGCCTGTTCTCAGGCACTTCACATCAGGGTAAACCTGCCGGCAGCCTCTCTGGTCCTGCCAGAGGAGGCACAGGGTCTTGTTCCACACAGAGTGCTCCCACTGAGCATCAAGCCTCGTATTATCACATCAAATTTAGCCCATAATCCATAAAAACCTTGGGAATATCCCCCAGTAAGTGCCCTCTTCAGCTGGGGTAAGTGCAATCTCCTCACATGGAGCCATGTGGAGGGCCACGCCAAGCATTTGTCTGCAGGCCGAGGAGCTTCCAGCGAAGACTCCCCTCCACAGCCACCAGTTTATCCTTCCTTCCCAGACAGACTCACGGTGTCGGCATTGGGATATCTAAGAATCTGTCATGACTAAAAATACTGCCATGACAATACAGAAAACTCTCTCCAAATGCTGTGCTGGAAAGAGTCAGAGATGTAACCTCTTGGAGAACACAAGGCTTAATTCGTCACAGTTTTGTAAAACATTCTGGCTTAAAATCAGCATGCTCATTTCCAGCACTGTCAGGGCAGGGTTCTACTCAAGAGAGAGATTTTTTTTTTGCTCCCAAGCTCCCAGAGGCACCCACACGAGGCTGAGGAAGAAAAGCAGGAGCCTCATACCTCAGCACTAGGATACAGCCAGGTATCATAGTCAGAAAGATGTAAAATTCCTTTGTGGAAATTGCAAAGGCAGATTTTCCTTAGGCCCTTGTTCTCATTAAAAGGAAAAGACTTAATTCTTTTAGAACAATTTAGGTGGAAGTTAAACATAAAAATGAAAAAGTACATAAACAGTTCAATAGAAGAATGAGACCAATTAGCTTCATTCCTTTTGCCTGGGGGAGAGGTTATATAAAGATCTGCAAACCACAACAATCTCTTTGAGTTTAGCCTCAAATCCCCAAGGCCTTGTCTCTTTAATCTTCAAGGAAAGCAGTCACTTCCCACTCCTGCCCCCGATTATGCCATTAACTGTCTGAACTGTGTACATTAAGAGACATTCACATATCTCCTCTTTTTTATTCTTACAAAAAAAAAAAAAAAAAAAAGCTTTCCAGATGCGTGGGATGATCTTTGCAAGAGGCTGGTTTTATTATAAGGAGAATTGCATGAACTGAACTGCCTTGAAGTATCTTCACATTCTCGCATGTTTGCATTTCTACAGTCTGCATTTCTCCTACAAATGTATCTGCAGACATAAGTGTGGATTTATATGTGGGAACAAATACCTATACGGTCAGGGTGAACACACACATCTTACGGAAGGATTTTTCAGCCAAAACAAATTAATTAATCAAGGGACAGTATCTCCAAATCCTAACCCACAGGTTGTTACTGACTTCTTGACTCATATTGCATGTCCAACACTAGAGGTCACAATCCTGAGCAAGATTTCAACTAAAGTGGGATTAGTAAATGCAAGGAAATCAAATTCATTCCAATATTTGTAGCTGAATATCGAATCACATGGATCAGAGTCAAAAATGTTTGCATGCCTGTGCTGTATAAAACTGGGGCATTCCGCAGATAACAACATTCTTGTCCAGAGCTGTGCGCTTCAAACAGGGGGTCACAGGAGGAATCCAAGATAATTGCAAAGTGCTAAAAAAATCTGACCAGGAAAACAAAGACATTCTGCACCCCAACAGACCCACTCCTCCGGGCAAGGTGGCGAGAAGGAGCTGGGAGTCCTGGGCACACGAGTGGCCTCTCCTCTCTCATCCCAACTACATGCTGCTGCCTGACTCGCTCCTTTAAACTTGGAATAACAGTGGAAGCGGACCCAGGACAAACAGCTTGCCACCTCCCCCCACACGCCTGCCTGTCAGCTGCACATGGCAGAAGCCAAGTCCTGGTATTATGTACCCGACAGAAAATATTTCCATGAGCTACAAAACGAGTGACGTCTCTTACCTCCTCGGGTCTGCTCAGGGCATGTCCCTCAGGCCCCGTGATTCCCATTTCCAGGATACGCTTTTGTTCCTGAAACATAACAGACAAATGCTGACAACTGCCACAACATGAGACACTTCTCTCCAGCAGCCTCTCGTGAATTAACAGCAGTATTTTCTGACTGATCCATTTTTCTCTCTAAATGCAGCCGAGCAAGCCTGCTGCTAGAGGAGGAAAACTGAAAACATTGGCTCCAAATACACCGTCCACACATCCTCTGGCTTCTGGGTTGTACAGCCACCATGGATTTCAAAGGAAGATTTTTCACTGCAGTTTGATTTGCAGTATTTGTGCCTCAAGACATTGTGATTGCATCATCTGAAGTCTCCTCTGCCCATCAGAAAGGTTTATCTATATTTTAAGCAGTAGTTATGGATGTTTCCATATGGCAACTCTTTCTTTACTCACTTAAATTCTCTGTTTTCAGACTGTTACCTTCTTAAAACTTTCAGCCTTGTTGACTTTTATCAGATGAAGCCTCCCCTCTGACACCCAATTTTCTGTAACACTTCTCCCCTGCAGATTGAATCACTGAAATTATGTTTTCTTGAAAGCAGAAAAAGCCACCTTCCTGCAGCTTCTGGTCGCTGCGGCACTGTGCCCACCTCAGCAGACCCTACTTAGAGCCGATGGGAGGTTGTCAGGCAAAAATTGTGCTGTCAAGACTCGCTCCAGTGAGAACAATTTTTAAAAGACTGACAAGGGGCTTCAATTATCTTTTAATTTAAGGTCAGGCAGTGGCACTGGAACACATTTCCTTGTCCATAGGAAGTGATAATTAACCATTTCCCACAGAGCAGAGGTGCAAACAAGGAGCTAGTGATGTGCCTCACCTCCCTGCCTCCCGTGCCCGCAGGTCTCTAATGAACAGAGTAAAATAAACGTAACGACTCTGGGATGCAGATAAATGTCCCCTAGAGACCACGATGAGGTTACCTAACATACTTTACTGTGTAATCTAATCAATATCAGGCGCCCAGGTCCCTGAGGGTGAAAAGCTAACTCATCTCCAATAAATTTGGCAAAACCTAAGCAAATTAATATGCACATATACTTTTGCCTTAGCTGCAATCAATCAAGGCTGTAGAGGATCCTATTACTCTGTCCATGTAATTAAGATTTTTGAAGAGTTAGAAAATCATAGTATTTCCTAAGTATTATTAAAAATAGATATTCTGAATCCATAATGCAACAACCCTGAACAGTGGAAGTTAAAGACTTCGGATAACTAAAATGCATTTATAAATAAACAATTAAAACTAATTAATACAAAAATATCAAAATGGCAAAGAATGCCAAAACTTAAAATACGATAGCTTTGTACCCTGAAGAATGTTGTAAAATCAGATCATATGATTAACTTATTCACTGTAAGAGGATTTGATAGTGATAATAACTGAGAAAATTTGGTCAAATTGAGATGTTCACACTAGATAGTCCCTCAAAATAGCCATATAGGCAGATTTCCTTTTTCCTTTTACCATCCAAATAATCCTTCTGAATATAATCATAAGGAAGAAAGTGATTTTATGAGACATGTCAATGCTGAAGAAATATGTCAGTGTATAACAGAATTCACATTTATTTATAAGCTCTTCCCTCTTTTTTGGATGACTCTTCTTTCCTGTATGCTCATGTTCCATGGCCGTATATTAAAGCTCATCAAAAAAAAAAGGATCAGTTAGAACAGATTTCTATCAAAAATGCAACAGCACAAGTGCATGTTGATTTTAATGGGGAACATCATGGGTGCCATCTGATTTCTTTCATTTTGCCATTTTTACCATCATATTGGCTTATTATGTTCATTATTACCTCTTTTGGTTCTATTTTGTATTGTGCCAAAACTGTAAATGATATATTTTGGTAGCACCAACTCATGCTAATTGCTGGGAAAATCTGATTTTTTTTTTCTCTTCAATCTAAATGATAGTTTTCACCTGGTTCCAAAGCAGGATAAATACAACTGCACCATATGTGCCTGTTGATTCCTCCCTCACTAGTACCTTTTGTGCCCAGTGATTAGTTTGACCAAACATGACAGTGGGAAATAAGGCTCTCAAAGGTGTTAAATTTCTCCCAGATGTGTAGAGGACAGAATCTCAACAAACGGGAAATAAATAAATAAATAAACCTGTATGAAAATAGCCCATTTACACTTGCCCAAACACTTGAAATTTTTGGCTCAGCCACAATGTGGCTTCGGCAGTCCAGGGCTGACAGGCAACGTGTTTTTATCTACTGTAATTTCCTTGTCAGCTCTGCAGCCTCGTCCTGAGCAGATAAGCCAGCAGATGAAGAGCTCAGCAGATAAACCAGTCACTCACTCAGAGCCTCACAGGCCTCAGAGGGGCTCTGCCCTGCTACCAGCACATGGACAAGGGATCAGCAGCAATATTCAGCTGCCACAGATTTATGCATTCCTAATGTCACCAAACCAATCTGCACTTTCTGTTTTATAGGGCAATGCTGGTCTCTGCAAGACTGGAGGGAGGTTTGCTATCAGTCCTCGGGACCTCTTTCAATCTACTGTTGCACAGTTCACAGCTACAGCATACTCCAGTGTGAGGACTAGAGCTACTCAGCTTAGCTCACCTGCAGATCGTACACCGCGGAACTGGCCTATCTTAATAGAATATCATCAGCTTGAGTTCACTTTCCTGCTTCTGATGGTAGGTTGGTTTTTTTTTTCTTTTTTTTTTCCTTTTTTTTTTTTTTTTTTGATTTTCCCCAAGAGCACGACTTACACTATGCACATTTTTCAAGTATTTTAGATCAGGGTGGTTTATACTCAAATTCCAGAGATTTCGAAGCACCTTCTAAAAAATAAGTAGGCCTGAGAGCTCTATCACCCACTCTAAACTCAGTATGCTCATTTATGCTGGTAACAGAAGCAGCAGCAACATTAGCATAAAGTCTCCCAGCTCCTCATTGTGTCTCTAAATGCTCAAGCAAGGCTCTACAGTGTTTGTTCTGCTTCACTTGCCCCTCTTGGTTCAGGAGACCCCTTCTTGCTTCCTTCTGCCTGCCACCTGCTGCCAAGGCAGGAGCTGCTTGGATCACTGCTCCACCTCACTGATGCTATTCCAAAGCACAAAGGAGGAACAGCATCCTGCCATCCCACAGTGTGTACCCATGGTGTACAGGCTATCAGACCCAGGAAAGATCCATCACTAGCAAATTCCCTTTTTCCCCCACCCACACCCTACCTAGACGGATTTACTTCTCCTCACTCATGTGAATCTTGTCACAAGATGAAACAAAAACCACTGTTCACTCACCTGAGCTATCAAGTCTCCATTTTCCGCGTGCACCAGGATGACGGCTCCAAGACTTTTTAGAAAGGTAAAGGCTTCATAAAGCTGCAGGTAGTACAAAGAAGGAAACACTGCTGAATAAGGAAAACATCTTGCTTAAAATTCAGACTACTGAAATAGTTCGCTTTACAAAATCTAATATCTAAGATATTAGATATCTGAGCCTGCTTGGCTCAGAATTCAGTAATATAGGAGCCTAGATTAAATACTGAAGACATCATGTCTTCAGTACCCTACTTTCACACTAGGACTCTTCATCTAGGATTAAGTGGGTAGGAATACATAGATTGACATGCACATTTAAAAAGGTTAATGAGCATCTGTCTACCTGTGCATTTAGCATTTTGATGGATGTTTCTCCTGTTAATCGCATCAGGAAGTTGAATTTGACTTGCACTGCCTCTCAGAAAATACTTATACATTATTATGTGTAAAATTCCAATTAAAACAACATACATTGGGGGTGTAACAACAGTTATTTAAGAGACTGAGAAGTATAGCTCTAGAATAAGCAAAAAAGAAGCTTTCTCTCAACTGAGTAAGCAAACATTATTATTACTAACAGATGCCATTGTTCTTTTACAATGATCTGATCCTTTTGAATGGGAAAGCTGAAGAGTCTGGAATCTGGAATGAGGCTCTACAAATCAGCTCATTGTTATCTCCAACCCCAACAAGAAAAAGCAGCCTCCCCCTGAGAGAACACCACACTTTTGCTGTCTGCAGCAACAGAGAAACTTTTGAAAGCTGAACACAGCCTAGAGTCCTTCATGCACTTTTGCTTCTCTGACCTTGAATATTGCTAAACTAAAGTCCCAGGTGGGACTGAGTGGTTGTAATATTGGGAGACACCAGATAATTTCCACAGAAGCTCTTTGTCATACATGCAAAGAACACTGGAAGTTCAGCCCTGTTCAGAATAGACCCTCCAGAGAATTTTCTCAGTTGTACATTTCCCCCGATTCTTCTCAAAGCTGAGAAGAAATTTTCCCTGAGGTTCAACCTCAGGTTTTAGGAGAGAGAACAGATCACAGCAATGAAAGGAGTCAGAGGCAATACCTGGCTGTCGGACATTTGGTAAAGATCTTTGTAGGCCATGTAGACTTGAAAAGAGTTCACACCTGTTTCAAGACAAAATATAAAGGTGTTAACTGGATTCTTATATCTGACTTGAACAAACTCAAATTTCCAGAAAAATAAGTCGAATCCACAGCTGTATTAAAGTTATTTTGACTAAAAGCATCAATCTTCTTTTCTCTTTGGACTACTGTGGATTGCCTGTGCTCAGCCCTGGAGAAACCCGGCTCACCTGCCCATAGGATTGCCTATGGCCAAATCACAGTCAAATGATGGTATCTAAAGTAAGCATGAGTTAATCAAACTTGCACAGTTTAAATTTTGTGAATCACCAGCCTAAAAAGAAATTTTTAGGTTTCTTTAGCTAATCTGTAAATCGTTTCACTTTGACCAGAAATTGTGTTTTTCAGTATAGAAGTTATTTAGCCAAGATACTTCTAGTTAAATTTCCCCAAAGTGCTGAGAAGCTGTGGGAACTGTTTCTCTGAATTTCCGTATGGACTTGCTTTTCCTTGACCTTGCTGCACAAAGTGCCCAGCTTAGCTGATGACAGACACTGGGAATGAATGGAATCAATCAATCAATCGAAAGTTTGAAATTGGCTGCAATTTCACATAGCCACATCTTTTCCTCCCTCTAAAGAGGAAGGAATTCACACTGGCAATAATACAGAACTGTGAAAGATGACAGCTCCAGATTTTAGAAATCAGTAAGAAATACTTATATTGAGTGTTGGTGGCCAAAAACCAACTGTGTTCAAATCACTACATATTTTTCTATTTACTTCCAAGATTTGCCCAGAGAGATAACACAGTTTCATATTCTAAGGGAATGGGGATTCCAAGCATCTTATATTGATATCTCCAGCACATATTAAATTATAATAGCTTATAAACTCGCCTTACTCCTTAATCTACCGACAGCCTTCTCAAGTTGGTACAGGGACTGATCTCAGAGTTTTCTAGCTAAAAGAAAAAAAATCTACGGCATCTAATCCATGCATGCTGTGTTTCAAAATAGCTGTTACGAAAACTGTGCTTCCTGGGGCAGAAGGAAAAAGAAAGGGAGCTGTTCATGTTATACTGGCTATATCAAAGGAGTAAGGTTGCCTGATGAAGATGTAACATTTTCATGAGTCTAGATATGCGCAGACATACCCTTAGGCAGAGGGCTTGGTTGTTCATACTCTGACAGAGAATTTGCTTATTCACAATTTCAAATACCCAAGGATATACTTTACATGCAGGATAAAACCTTAAAACGATCTGTGTTATTGTGTCTTCCTGTTAAGCCGCAGCAGCTCGGGGAGAAGCACAGAGTGAAAGCTGGTCTTCCCCAGCTGATGTTCACTTGGATCAAAACAAGCAACAGGCATCGGACCCCATCAGTCCTGCCAGCCTCGAGCAGCTGTCCATGCCCCAAGTGCTGCCAGGCAACACAGGCAGTGGGACCTTGGATCTTGACAGAGATCCTTCGGATCTTGGACAGAATAATTTTTTTTTTCCTATTTCTCATATCCGCCAGAACTACACCTGGATTTTACTATGATCACTCAGCTCATTCCTCAATCTGCAGTTTAGTTGTAGTCCCTATGTTCCTGCCCTGAACCCTTTAAGCCCGATTGCACCTTCAGCCTCCCTCTGATCAGTTGCCCCCACTCTGGTGATGTGCAGCACATGTGTCCAACCTGTCTTTGTGGAAAGCTCTGTTTTCTCTTCACAAACCCACACCCGGACCTCAGAGCCACCTTTTTGCATGTTTGACTGTGCATGTATGCAGCAACGGGAGAAACACATCCGGGTTAGTCCAAAGTATGCAAACTAGCCCCTGTGATGGCAAGTGGCTGGATCATCCTGTATACATCTCTCTGAGAGCTAGGAGCTAAGTTGCCTATTGCTCCTCCTTATCCACTGAGCTCTAGCCAAAGGTAATTAATTTAATCACGGTCTCGCAAGAAATAAAGCACTTCCTTTCCCTAGATACTGTGGTTGGGAGACATACATTTATTCAAGCAATATAATTTCTCTGCCTTTTCCCTTTGTTGCTTTTGCATCATCATAGGCACTTTTCTGACCTTGATGAAAAGAGTAGGAGTTTTGCTCCCACTTAAATGAATTTTCTCCCTGATGTCAGTGGGAGGAGAAGTGATTCCAGAAGGGATCCTATTGCAGGATCTTGAGCTTCTTTATTTACAGTTCCTACAGTGCCGACGGAGATTAATCTAATGTGAACCTCTGCTCCTGGCTACCACACCAGACACACATAAAGTAGAAGGCCTCTCATAGGCTGTCTTTACAGCTATCAGGAGACACGGTTTAAGCTAGCCTATTTTGCAAACAGAGTCCTATTATAGGATACCACGATAAAAAAAAATCACTACACATATTTAAATACCCAAGACTAGATTTTCTACGTAATGCTTATGCAGAAATCCTCAATATAGTCACTGGAAGGAAATGGCTGGAGTTACAGAAGATCTTGTCCACTACTGATTCAACGTAATGCTTAATATGTTCCATCCCATCCTAGGTGGGTGCTTGTTCTTAGTGCCAGGAGCACACAGCAAAATCCTCTCCAAATTTCAGGCAAGTTTTTCTCAACAGAGACAAAGCACAGCAGTTAGAGGAATGAGTGAGCTTCCTGAATCAGCAGAGTTGGGGTCTGTTCCTCCTTTACATATTTGTGAGATTCCCAATCATTGATAGACTGCTGAAAATTTACAAGCATGAGTCTTTTATGATCAACATTTGGTTCTACAAAATCTCCAAGCTCTTCTAAAGCCCTTCTCCTTAAATTAGCTTTGTATTGATTTAAAACTGATTAATTGTTCAATTATACCTCATGACAAGGGCATCTCAGCAGCAGCTCGGAGAGCTCCCCTGTGATTCATACTGAGACCGTTCTAGGCACACTCAGAATTGAAACGTGATTACCTCAGCCCTGCGCTTGGCTAAATAACTCACTAGACAATCAGCGGAAAACAAATTCAATCCAGATTCTCAGCTAATGAAAACCAATGTATTGACATCAAGACCGACAATCTGGCCCGCAGGTTCCAATTATCAGCAGATAATATCCATTAATTTGAGAGCTCCTGCCATGTTGAAATATTTCCTATCGTCTTTCTGCTTTCTTGCTCTCCCTTACTTTGTGTTTGCTAACACATGAGGGTAATTTACATTGACTGGTTGGAGACAAACTGCAGCATCCATGAGAACAAAGGTGACCTCCTAATGCTATTGCTACCAAACAGCCATGGAGGAGCCCATCACATGTTGTTGGTCAGAAACCAAAGAGATCCCTATTTCCTATGAAGAGCAAAAGACAGCTCAGATTTCTATTGAAAACTCACATTTCAATAGCTGGAGAAAACTATTAACCCAACTGTCTGCACCAGGCTTTTAATGTAAGCCCTCGGGCACATTTGGGAGTGCTGAGCCATCTGTGATCTGTGAGCTCTGGAAAATAACAGCTAACTTTCCAAACAAGGCACTGGATACTTCCCTGATAGATCATGCAGCTAATTCACAGTGGGGTATCCATGTTATCAAAGCTGATAACAGAGGAATAGCACAAATTTGGCACCATCAATGTTGGCAGATGTCATCACCTTGAAAAAAATCACCTATATGATAAAGGTCTATGTAAGATCAGTTATCTTTTGTCCAAATTATACATAATCTTGCTGATGGAAATGTGTTGTTGCCTAAAATCTAATTATACATCAGATGTACTGTTACCATTGTGAAATACAGGATGAATTCTTATATGTGACTGTACTTCAGTAGCATCTCAGTGAGCAACTTGAACAACTGCCCACTCTAAAGATCATTTTTACTTTGTTTTTCTACCTTGACAGCGTTTTTTTTATATGAAGAGATTTTTCAAATCTAACTCATCATTAGTCCTACACCTTGCAAAGGATGCTGCTTTCACCTAACTTAGACTTCCCAGCACTAGGATCATTTTGATTTACTCATGCTACAGTCTCAGGAAATATTACTTAGTTAATAGCCATACGTTTTTAAAGAACTTAAGAAGCAAAAAATATTTGAAAATATATGTCTCTGGACAGAAAATCCATAGTAGTAGGCAGAATTTTAAGGAACTAGATCAAAATTACCATTTTCTGAAGGCTATATTCACCTGCCTACACATGGGTAGCTGGTGCTACTGCCATGTAATAGACATTCACACTGAGCTGGCAGGGGTGGGACAAGTTTTCTAGAAGGTTTTATCTATGCTATTCTGGATTGGTAGCTGGAGTCCAGGTAGAATGACCTACAGCATCTCACGTGGCAGTATTTAATTGAACTGAACCAAGCCCATAAGTGTCTTAAATAGATTCCTAAATAAGTGACCTGGTTTCTCTAAGTCTTGACACAGAGTATATTCTAGGAACTTCTGGGAAAGCCACAAGAGATCAAGCACTTGAGAAAACCAGGACATTTTTTCAATATTAGGAACCTAAATATTTTTTTAAAAAATGAACATCTTGAACCCATTTGCCCATTTTCAAATTATAAGCATGTTTTGTAACAATTTCCAATCTAAGAATGTAACATACCATCAGTCATTGCTGATAAATGAACAACAGCCTGCAATAGTAGTTCTTCAAATATGTGATGATTTGTCCCTTGATATTTGGGCCTAACTCAAGACAGATAAATGGACAGATTCCAGTCAAGCTAAAATTTGAAGTCACTAATTCACAAGGCTGAGTGATCATAGGTCCATTTCACGTGACAGCATATGAATACAGAAGTTCAAGGCAGTGCAGAATTTTGTACCTGTGCATTTCTTTTCTAGTTGATGTAGCCACTAAAAAACTTGAAAATTTGACCTCCATATGACATTTCAGTAAAAAAACCACAAAATATTGTTTGTTTTCTTTCACTAACCTTTGTCTTGTACCAGTATTTCCAGCTCTTCTCGAATCCCATCATACCAGCTAGTGATGTCCACATGGAGAGAGTAATCACAACAGGATTTGGTGTCAGCTGCCTCGTGCCACTTTTCAAAGGAGGTCAGTAAACTTGAGCCAGGCTCTGGGAGCACATGGTCAACTGAAAAAGAGATTCAGCGTCCATTACCCAGACTACTTACTGGTCACAGTTCTTGCGTGCCTGTAACTAGTCTTCCAGCATCTAGGATAAAATAACATTCCCAAAGGGCAGTTTGTGTGCATGCTGTTATTTCAGGCTGTGAGCCTCATCCTACTCTCTTAGGTGTAGCTGATTTTGTAGAACAGTCTGTACTAAAGTTGAGCCTGGCAACGTGTTTGGTGCACAATAAATTGACACGCAAGGGCAGATTTAAGCATCCCACAGTTTAGGGAATGTTTGTTCTTCACTTAATTCTTCTCTAGAAACTACGAGTTCTGAGCTTATCCGTAATTAACCAGCTGACGTGTTTATTTCCAATATTTCATAGTTCATACTATCATTAACCAGTGCCTCCCAGCCACTGAATTGGCCCAGTCGGCCTTGCAAATAAATCAGTGGAGATGTTGCACGCTTTCTCCACAGACAGACCTGGGAATACAGCCAAGTATTTGAACGGAGAAGATGATAGAACGCATAAACACTCAGCCATACTACATGGCAGATTGAGTGTGCTGAAACTATGCACCGCAGTTGTCCTAAGACTTGCTGCATCTGCTGATCCCACTAAGTTGAATGACATAAAGACAGGATTACTCATGCATATATATAGATATCCTTTGACAGGGCTGGGTCAAAAGGAAGTAAGAAACCCAGTAATGGCCTACTGGTGTTGTCTGCAAACATTATATTGTACATGAGGTTGTATAAGCTTCAGGCTTTGACTAAGGAGAATCCAGTTGTGAGCGGGATAACCACTGCAAGGTTTAAGCACTATGCATCAAGAAACAAGCCAAAAGCACGACTCTTAAAACATTAGCCATCAAGAAAAACTTTTTTCAGCAGCTTCACTGATGCAGGCATACACAACTGCATGAGCAGCCAAGTGACACTTTTGTCAGCACAGCAATAAGCTTCCCAGTGATTGCACTGGGGCATCTGTTTAAAATAGTATCATAAATGTGAGCCACGTGGCCAACAGAAAGAGGAGAGAGGGGAAATTTCTAATCTCCTGCCATCTTTGCTGAACTTAAACAGTGCAATGTGGCACACAAGCTTCAAAGTGAAATTGTTTATAAACACTGAGAAATGGTAATGGAAGGCTTGAATCTCTGAGAGGGCTATAAAGACATATGAAGCCTCAAAGGAGAACATACACTGAAAAAGTTAGTAACAAAAGCAGTGTATTTTGTGTTTATTTCCAGAAATCCTTTCACACTTTTGCTCAGTAGCATATAACATCACTCAGGAAAGTAGACACATCCTTTAATTCATTGAGAGCAAAAATTATGGGGCAGTTCCTCTTCAGGAGGAGGTAGTGGCAATTTATGTCACCTGAACAACTCGCCCACAAAGTTTTAACAAGACAAAGCAAATGCAGAAGGAAACTTGCCTCAAATGCTACCTGACCTTCTACCTGGCATGGGAAAAGTTAGTATCTCTAGTACTCACTGATCATGGTGGTGCCTCCTGCTAGTGCAGCTTTTGTGCCTTGATAGAAGTCATCGACAGCAGTCATTCCCTGGTAGGGCTTCTGCAGGTAAGTGTTGACATCTATTCCCCCAGGAATAACCATGCGCCCATTAGCCTCTATGGTCTTGACTCCCCCAGGAACGATGAGGTTTTCTCCTATTTGCCTGGGCAGCAAGGAAAGGTAATATTGTTTTACTTAAAGAAGCATAGAAGACACAAGCTATATGAAGCACTTATGGGAGAAGAATCATGGGCTGTACCCGAGACAGAAAGAACTGGAAGCATGAAACAGAGGGAAAACACTATAATGCACCGGCTATAAAAACAGTATTTTTTTTACACACTTCAGGGTGAGACTTAAGTGTCCTATCATTAAACAATTGCAGATGTCTATAGTTAACATTTTATTGGGGGAGAGGGAAGGGGATGTCTCATTTTGTACGTTAACTTCTTAAATAAAAACTGAAAAACACAGGTCAAAAGGACAACAAGCTGACATTGTAAATATGTGGTAGATACACAGGGTACATCAGAAGGAAGTTATATTTACCCTGTAAGCAGCTAATGCATATTTAGCCATTAAAAAAATCTACATTTTCTAAGATATAGAAATAGATATTTGAGACCCAAATACTTCTGTTTTGCTTTGTCATAGATACTTTGTCCTCCTCTTACAGTTAAAACTTAGTGAAACATTCTGCATAATGGTATAGAAATAATATTAATTAACTGTTGTCATCTTTTTTCCTTCGGTTTTCCAACAACGCTTTTTTCTTGCTACTGAAAATACTATTAGTCTCTCTCCCATGTCTCTATTAGTCTCTCTCCCAAGCAAACCCCAGACACTTACAAAGAGAACACTCTTAGTGTTAATGGACCAAACACAAAGTAAATTAACTTTTAACTCTAAATCACATTACGTTACTTTATGTCTTTGTCACATAGTTTCCTGTCAAATAGGAAAAGACACAGTTCTCTGGGGAAGCCACATCCCTGTATTGCTACACCTTAGTGTATTTGGGGCTGGAGCTGCCTCTAAGGTTCATTTAGCTAGTTATGTTACTGACACACAGTCTGTATCTTCATTTCCTTTTGCCTGGGATGAAATAGCATTTATACAGAGCTAAATAAACACCTCAGACATCTGGGATGCTGAAGCTGTTTCTTCTATATTAAAATGCGACTCCCACATACACAGCAAAGCACAGCAACTGATTAACAGCCAATTGCAACAAGGTAGAACAGAGAAGAAATATAAGCATTAATTAAAACCAGTGAAAATAGCAGGGAAAATTATTCAGATTGGAATTTAGCCAAACCACCAGAGTTAATAAATAGCCCCAAGAGGTCAAGAATTTGTTTCATATCCTATGCAAAAATGTCACCTCTAGCAGCTTGGCTCCCCCAGTGCTCCAGGTTTTGGTTGGAGGGAAGAACAGCCATTCAGTGAGCAAACTCCCCTACAGAATCCAGGCTTGTGGATTGTGCACTGCTAAAATACTCAAGTGGTAGCTAGTGGGATCTGACAATATCACAGCACGAAGCTGAACAACTCCATGTCCAATGTCTAATATTCTGCAACACATATTGCAGGGAGAACATGTCATACCCTATTTACAGCAGCGATCAGTGCTAATAGCACAGCCCAAAAGCAGGTCAGCACAACAAATTGCACAGGCTGCAAGAGGCTCCTAAAATCTGCGTTGCTAGGACCTACTTTAGGGCACAAACCAAGATCAGGGGGCAGGCTGACAGTTTGCATAAAGCTGTGAAGCTCTATTGAAGATAATGGTGCTATACTAATGTCCATTTGCTGAATCCATCCCTAAAATTTTAATCAGAACAGTTCCTCATGCTCTCAGAGGAGCAGTTTAATCAGAACAGTTCCTCACGCACACAGTTTGTGTGACAAAAAAAAAAAAAGTGTAGAAAGTATTATATTACCCAATTCAGCTAAAACTGGATGTTAAAACTGGAACAGCACTCCAAGGACTACCACACCTTCTGAAAATAACAATATTAAAAAAAATGTATATGTGATTCACTTTTATTTTCTTCCACAATCATTACCAGTGTATTTGGTGACTCAGAAAGTCACCCCTGATGAAGTGACATGTAACCAAATGGTCTTTGAGGATGTTGCTGTGCTATGGGCAGGATCCAGCCTCAGGGCTTGTCCTGGCATCAGGATTCAGCCTGGGAGGAGGTTGATCTTAACCGACACCCACAGTAGCTTTTTTTCTGACTGACCAGGGCACAGAGGAAGAGAAAATGTGTCAGGACTCCTGAATTGCTGACTCGTTAATAAGTGTGCGTTAATAAGCCCAGGTTTCAATTACTCGTGGGTGACAAACACAATAGCACAGGTCAGTGTGTTCTAGGCACTAAGTCACTGAATTGGTTTGCTGATGCTCCAGCTAGCACTTAGCTAACTAGAAAACTCAGATGCACAGAAAGCTGATACAGTCTCTAATCTCCGGTAAAACAAACTGGGAAATTCTGTCATCTACAAGCTGCATGAAGCTTGATGGAAAGACCAAGCTTCAGCTCTTCGCAAGCTTCAGCTCTTTGCAAGCTTCAGCTCTTTGCAAGCTTAACCTAGTGAAGCTGAAGAACTCCTGCAGCAGTCAGGAGAGATTTCAGCCGCTGCCAGGGCTCATCAGGCTCAGCTCTGGAGCCCCACTTGCCCCCTTCACTCTCCTTAGCCCAGACCGACTCAACTCTCTCCCTTGGCGGGGACACAGAGCAGCCGGCATGACCTTCCGCTTGGCACAGAGATCAGGGCTCATTTCCTCATGTGGGTAACATAGGCCAGATAGATGTAGGCATAATCTATTATTTATGAACCAGTGGCAATTCTAAATTGCTATTTAGATACCAAAGAACTGCTTCTCAGCTGTCATCTGACTGCACAGAGCTTATGTTTTCAGCTAGCAAAAATGCACATGCACTAATTCTGCCTTGTACCAAGGGAGCTACTTTAAGCCTTGATAAGCCGGAAAAAGCATTTATCATATATATTCATCCAAAACTATAGATACGCTTCAAACACATTAAAGATTATATGTGCATTCATTGCTGTAGAATAATCTGTCAGTACATAGACTATACAAAACCCTTCTTTACCTCATTAGTCTGCAAGACAAGCCAAAGCCTCAACTTTCCAATTAGTTTCCACCCCAGAAAAAAAGGTCAAACCCAGATCTTTTATATCCCTGCAAAACAGCCACACTGTTACCTATTCTTGGCGGAGTAGTTTAATGTCTGTTCCATTTTGTGGAACATAAATATTTTATCAGCAGGTTCTATAGATGGAGAGTTAGGGTATCATTTGAAATGTGAACGTCCATGGTTCAAAATCCTGCTCCAAAGGATTTTAAGCAACATTTAATGACTAGCTTAAATATTTAGAAGCAATGGGTAGTTCTAGCTGGAGAAAGTAAGATAAACCAACCCTGGAAAATACAGCACTTCCCTGGGCTGCAGAATTTCTCCTCTGAACCAGGCACTGGTAGGACTCAAGCCCAGCTCACACCCAGGTGCCCTCACAACTTAGGTACAGAGGGTCTCCAAGCAGGATTTCTCACACATGCGCTTAGTTGTTAAATCCAATCTGGTCCTTCCAAATGATAGTTCAAAATGTACATTTGACCAAATAAAAACAGAGAAAAAAATAACCTAAAACACCAATAAAGAGATAACAACATAGTTGAGTGTTAGAAAAGTGTTGAGCTGTTAGAAAAGGAGGAAGGGAGGGAGGAAGGGAGGAAGGGAGGAAGGGAGGAAGGGAGGAAGGGAGGAAGGGAGGAAGGGAGGAAGGGAGGAAGGGAGGAAGGGAGGAAGGAAGGAAGGAAGGAAGGANAAGGAAGGAAGAAGAGGAGAGGAGAGGAGAGGAGCGGAGTGGAGAGGAGAGGAGAGGAGCGGAGTGGAGAGGAGAGGAGAGGAGCGGAGTGGAGAGGAGAGGAGAGGAGCGGAGTGGAGAGGAGAGGAGAGGAGCGGAGTGGAGAGGAGAGGAGAGGAGCGGAGTGGAGAGGAGAGGAGAGGAGCGGAGTGGAGAGGAGAGGAGAGGAGCGGAGTGGAGAGGAGAGGAGAGGAGAGATGATGTTCAGAACTTTGTTTTGTTAAAACAACATGTGCCTTTTATTATTTCTGCAACACATGTAATACTACAGGAAAACCAGAGAGAACATTTGAAAAAGAAAGCTACATAGGCCTTGGAAAAAAAGTTTACTTTTTTTTTTTTGTTATAATAACTCGCATCATGAATGATGCAAGCACCAACATACAAAGAAACAGACTTTCAATCTGATGGTTATTTGCTTAGGAAAAACAGTTCTGAAAACAAACAGGTAATGAATTATTTACTTAGATAATCATAGTTATGTTTCTGCGCATTAAACCGAGGTCTCTGGAGTCCAGACTTGATTAGGTCACTAATGAAAAGCTTGGCAGTCGAAAAGAAGGCTTTGATCCTTGTGTACACCATAGTGCTTGTACATGCTGCATAACCCACCAAAACTAGGAGGGCCTCATCTCCACCACCCCAGGCTAGGATCAGTAAAGCCAGATGAATAGACATCTCTGATACTCTATTCCCCAGCTATCAGTAATGCGTTTTTCGTACTTATCTAATGAATACTTTCCCAGATTCTATATTTTACATCTTGATATGTCACTAGGATTCACTTTCTAATTTTGTGAAGACTAAAGATCAAACACCCTTTTCTAAGCAAGAAAAAGTACATGTGAGCAACACACAATCCTGCACAGCACAGCTGCATCCACCCAAGCTTAGGTGTGGGGGAAAAATGTAGTAACGAACCTCCCGACATACAGAAACTCAGAAATTATCCATTGTCTTCACCATTACTCCTTGAATTGAGAGATCCTACTTGACTGCCTATGCTTGATTATCTTAAGAAATTGTTCAGAGTGAGGACCTTCAAACTACAGTAAAGGATTTTTTTTCTTTATCTAATGTTAGCAAAGATAAAATGGCAGAATTGCATAATTAAACAGTTCCACTACTATCATCCCGCATCAAGAAGCAACTGAGATGCTAGTTGCAAGATTTCATGTCAGCACCAACAAGAAATCACATTAGTCTATACTAATAGGCATGCAAAAAAGTTCAATATTTAAGAAACCAACTTTATAAGTCCGTCTTCCAGGTATATGTCTGCATAGAAGGAGTGGTCATCATTGATAATTCTTCCACCTTTAATGAGTAGTCGATCACTCTAGGGGAAAAAAAAGGAAGAAATGTGGTTTTGTTGAAATAAACAAGCAAACAACGAACTGATGACACCTAATAGGCTTATATAACATACAAAGCCACTGACATCAAAGCACTCGTTCTATAGATCTGTGCCACAAGTTCAGGTGGATACATTCACAGTAGAGGGGAAAACCAGAGCTTCACTGAATGTTTCTAATTGCCTTTTGGGAAACACTGATCATCACAGTCACTTTTTCCTCCAAGCAGAATTTATTGCACTTTGAAATAGAGAGGTCGAAAAAGGGAAAAGGACCTCCCCACCACCACCATCACCATCCCGACCCAGAATAAACCTCCCAGCACCGGAATGGCCACGACTGCTTTAGCTGGGACTCTTATCACTCCTGGAGCAGAATGGGAAAGGACAAGTGCCAAAGAGACTGCTGAGCTCTGTAATGCAGAAATCCTTGGCTGCGGAAGCTGCTTTCAGACAAGCCAGCTCAGTGGGATCTGCTTAGCAGTTCCCCAGAGCAGCCGCGATGCCCAGCCCACAGCTCGCGTATCCTCTACCGTGCTATGGAGACGCAACAGAAAATCCAGCCTCTAGCTGGCCATTTCTGCGTACAGACTGAGGCCATGAAGAATGAATTACTGCCTGATTGTGATTCCCGCAGATGCACTTCAAAGCATACTAGTCAGATAGGGCAGGGGGCACCCTGTACTGAGGCTCCCCACTTCGCTTCTCCACACCACAAAGGAGGAGGGGAGAGCAGGCTCCAAAGACAGGTTTACCTGAAGTAACATACATCAGAGAGAGCTACTGTGTCCTGGTATTTTCTATAGTGCCGTTGATCAAAAACAAATAAATAAATAAAATATAATCTGTGAAGAACTGTTCAAATATCAAGTCTGCTGGGGCACTGTTCACAACACTCATCTGTTTCCATTTTTCTTAATTCAAATGTTTTGCACTGGGTTGGCAAAAAAATACATTTTACAGAAAGCAAATTTCACCACTGCATATTCTTAGGAATCCTAGGAATATTTGAGTTGTCTCTTTCAAGAAGTCACATTAGAAGTGCTTGCACTCTACCACCTACTCAGAAATAAATCTTGATCAATATCTAATATTTTTGGAAAGGTTTTTGTCAAGCTATTGTGAATGCTGAGAACCTCTATTGCAGTCAGAACCTTCTTTTCTCCATTCATAGTGGGAAAAAAAAGGGGGTTTTTGGGTTTCCAGTTAATTCCTTTTTTTTCTCCAAATAATAACTAAGAATTCCTATTTTGTCCCATGTTTTAGACTCCTCACTCCCGACTCGATTCTTGGTTTAATTCCAAGATGAGTCATGACTCATATAAAGCACGTGTGTCTCAAGTTCCCTGTTTAGAAAACAATTAAACAAATTGTTATGTTTCCTCATCTATAAAACCAGGACAGCAGTACAGAGCTCTTTTGAAATCTACAGATAAAAAACATTATTACAGCAGTCTTTCTGCAGCGTAACTTTCAGTTGTAAGCCTAATGTTAAGCATCTCCTTTAATCTCAGCTTGTACTTCAGTGTTTTGCAGGTTCAAAGCCTAGGTAGCTGTCTATATCATTTCAGAAAAGACACAAGGGACAAACCAGCTATATACTTTTAAAATACAGTGCATGAGAGAAGAGCAGGTACACAGTAGGTCTGAGGTTGTTGGTGCGCTGAGGCACTGAGGTGAACCTGCACCCCAGGACCTGCCCAGGTTAAAGGATGGGGATGCGTACAAGTCCTCAAGCTGGATTTTGCTGTCCCAGGTCCTGTGTTTTCTCCCCAGCCACTCCACTGTCACTTGGAATTGCAGGATTTGTGAATGAGCAGCCTGAGAGGTAATAAATTATTCTGCCTCGTGCTGGCCGTTGCATCTCCTCACCATGATGATTCACTACGCTGCCTGCTGACCTGCGGACACCACCATCTTGTGAGCTCCCCCCTCAAAACACTAATGTTGTCCAACTCCAGTGAGGCAAAATCTTCTTGAAATGTGTGGGGAATNGCTGACCTGTGGACACCACCATCTTGTGAGCTCCTTCTCGGCTCGTTCAGTTCCCCCTCAAAACACTAATGTTGTCCAACTCCAGTGAGGCAAAATCTTCTTGAAATGTGTGGGGAATGTTACCAGGCCACTGCATCTGCCACTGCTAATGAGTCAAAAAATGCAAACCGCTCATGAAGATGCTTCACATCTTTCAAAACAGGAGAAGATGCATAATGAAAAGAAAAAAACGTAACAGGTTGGGAAAATAAGAAAAAAAAAAGTAGAACAGTAATGCAACCCAGAAAAAATAAGTGGAGACAAAATAATTTTATATATGATTTTCATATATGAATGAAATATGTGGCTGAAACACTCGTAGTATTCTACTGTAAGAGCACCCAAAAGTTCCAGAATGATCTGAATCTAAAAAGGATGCAAACACAGTTTCAAGAAAGCACTCAGTTACATGAATCATCCATTATAACCTCCCCTGCAGGTTAGAAGGGATGACTGAACGTTTAGCTGGACAGAAAAACGCACTTCACAATTTCAGAGAGTCTGAGAAATTCTAGCAAAGAAAGAGATTGTACTTTGTGGAGATGCAATTCTCAACATCTCCCTACTCTGAACAAAATAAAAATTCCCAGAATTTTTTCCAGAGGGAGCAGGTCCTATCTGAGACCTGCTGGGTCAGTAGACATCCCGTGGGGCTCAGGTTGCCCCAGGCAGGAGCAGGCACCGGGAGCCGCCAGCGAGCAGCCTCGCGGGGAGCCCCCGGCTCCCGGGCTGCTCCGCGGGCACCTGCCAAGCCGCCAGGCGGGCGAGCTGCCAGCCAGGTTTCCGTGGAGCCTTGCCCAGCTCGCGTCAGGACCTGGTGAGTGCAGAAACGTCTCTGACACACACTGCTGTTCGGGTGAATCAGCAAATCCCGGGGAAAAGGCGATTCACTGCAACTGTTCCCAACCAGCC
This sequence comes from Crypturellus undulatus, assembly GCA_013389825.1. NCBI lineage: Eukaryota > Metazoa > Chordata > Aves > Tinamiformes > Tinamidae > Crypturellus > Crypturellus undulatus. The sequence goes on from VWPW01031899.1 coordinate 238,041, forward strand.
CCTTTTAAGAGCATCTACAGGACGTGCTACAGATGGCTACAAGTCATGAGCGCAAGCAAAGCAGGATGCGTTAGTACACACGGCGCTGAGGGACATGAGCAGCCCAGGCTGGTGCCAGTGCCCCATGGACACCTCTGTGTGCCCAGCAACGGCCCTGCCTCATCCACCCGCTCCCACCGGAGCTGGCTTGTCTCTAGCCGGAGCAGAGGTACGAATGTCTGCGGCAAATAACAGGTGAATCCTTTTGGAAATAAACTCTTTCATAAAGCCTGGCCAACGTGTATGCTAAGCACAGGACTGACCAGACAGAGTGCAAACCTAACTGCAAAGAGACTCTGCCATTTTGCAGGACTGCTGCCTCAACCAGGGCCAGGATGCCCCATGCTGTTTCAGGTCACCTGTACCTGCTTCGGTGAATCCTGGGCAGAAATACAGACTCATACAGGGTTGGCAAAGTAGGTCACACTCCCTAGACATGCAGCCCGCCTGCATGTGGTCAGAGGCCATTTATTATTTACCAGGGGCCTGATGTCAAGGCCGGCTGTCGGAGATCTCATACCAAGCACCAAACGTCCAGCAAACCTAGAGAGCAAAGGCCTAGCACAGGGGCTGTGAGGTGCCTCTCCTCCACCCACCCTGCTGCAGCGCCGCAGCCGCATCCACGCGCAGCCCCCGGCCTCACAGCCGGCCGCGGCGCCGCAGCCGCCGCCTCCCACAGCTCCATGTTCCCAGCACCCGCCTCCCGGCCTCGCGCACGGCTTCCCCGCTAATCGCAGCCCGGCATCTCCCGCTCAGTCGGGCACACAGCCGCGGAGCTCAGCCCGCCGCACGGCAGCGGAGGGCCGGGCGCAGTCGCTGTGGCGGCAGGAGAGGCCGCGGCGCCCACTCCGCTCCACTCCGCTCCTCTCCACCATTGTTCGCCCGGCAGCGCGCGGCCCGGCAGCTGCGCGCTGCTGCCTGACAGGCTTGTACAAATCCCCTGCTTTGCCCTGCGCTTCCAAATCGGCTCAGCTCAGCGAGCTACGTCCGCGTTTTCACATGGCAAAGAGCCCGGCGGAGGCAAGCAGGATCACAGGGCTGACCTGCCCCAGGGGACCATGATCTGAACGCCATGGCGGGCCCAGGCCCGGGCGCTGGCCCTCTGCAATCCCACCTGCACCCGGATTCCTCCTGCTGGTAAAACACCCAGCTCTAGGTTACTTGGAAGTAGCATCCAAATACTAGATTGAAATGTGACAGCAACAACCACCACTAAGAAATTTAAAATCATTCATTTTTACAATCACCTTTTGCACTCGGAGCGAGAAGTATTTAAAAATGCTACACGCAGCAAAATGCAAGTATGTTTTTACAGATGCAATTGCCAATGGGCTGTTCGAACTACCAAAAAGCAGAATGACGGCAGAAACAAAGCATATAAGATTTCATATAAGAATAAATTTCATTTGAGAAATCCTCGCATCTTCCCATGTATGATTTGCTGAACAAATATAATTTCAAACTGCTGCATGAGAATAAAATATATCATACCACATGTTACGGCAAAACGGACATCTCTCTGTAATATGGAAATCCATTACACTGCACTTGCTTGCACTTTGCAGAGAAAACCACACCCTTGCTACACAAGATGGAGCTTGAAAAATAAGGGGGAAAATTTGCTGTATTTTACCATTCAAAAATCTTCAAACAGATTGCAAGAGTGATGCTTTGATAAAACAGCAGCCTCTGTGCAGACTGCATCTCTAATATATGCTAGTATATTTTTGCTATTCCATTAATGGAATGTTTATCTATGACATACCCCGATCTAAATCAAGCTATATTAATTAACTAAAAAATCACTTTGAAATTTGTTGTTAACTACTTCCAAAAAATCCATATAGCATACTTAGCAGATGGGTCTAAACACTGCTTCATTCCTGGATTTGAACTTTCATTATTGCTGCAGTTGCCAGCTGAAAAAACCTTTGCAACGTTGATTTTTCAGGCTGTAAAGGAGGAGACACTCTCAGAAGAAATGTCATGCTTTGCATAATTCTAAGGATTTACTAGGATATACCATTAGATCTCAGTGCAACCACATGTGTATTCTTTAAAATCCAGAGTAGTCAAAGGCCTTGAAAATGACTGGGGATTTTACACTAAATAGCAGTTAGAAACAAGCTGAAGTTCCAAATCCATCCATGTTTCCAGTTCTCTGTCTATAAATGTGTGGTTTAGAAGATGTCAAATTAAATGTGCTAGACATAAAAAGGCATTAGACAATGCTATCACATAGCCTGCCTAGGCACTCATCTTCACTGTTACAGCATTTGGGAGGTAGGATCCTTTGTTGCTAAGTCTTTAGAAAGGTCACTAAGAGTTAGAACAGACATGACATCCCCATTTTAGAGGGAAAGTTTAAAAGCCATGGGCTGCTGTTTGTATTCTCCTGAATTATCAAAATCTAAGTATGAACATTTGCTAGAGAGCAGTTTTTCAAAGGCAAATCCCACTAAAGGAGAGTAGAGGTCGACATTCAGAATCCTTTTGTGCTTCTGCAAATTCTTTCTTGCAGTTACTTCCCCTACTAAACAAGAGATTTAAAAGAGATTTCTTTTGCTCGTATATTTGGTTGCCAATTGTTAGACCTGGCTAGATTCAGAACCAGATGTGCTACAGCACATTTATATTACCTCGGTTTTAGCAATATACTTACAAATAAGGATCATTTTTTAACTTAATGGCAAAGGAAGAAAGGCATCCTTCCCAAGAGGAATGTTTGCTTAAAATCCTTTTCATAAGGATCAAAGACAGCTCTAAATGGGATTTCATGAAGTGCTGCCTGCATATAGAAGATCTGTTTTTAATCAGTGCTGTCCTTCTGCTGGAATCCTCATGTCTAGGTTACTCTCCATAGGAAGTAATTTTTAGCTAGGGTGATGCTTGAATCAACTCAGAGAACTGTTTATAAATCACTATATCCTTGAGGCATCACTTCGGCTGGCCCACTAACAGAGACCCTTGCTTTCAAGAACCTTTTTCCCAACAAAGGTATTCATATACATGGCAATTCATTTAGGAGGGATTATGCTGATTGTAGTTATGTTCTGCCTTGGTCTGCAGGCAATGTGTTTATTCATGTTTATTCATTTAAAAGATGTTCCTTTTGTTTCCCCTTTGGAGACCTTGCTTTTTATTCAGCTAGCAATTTCACTCCTTTATCACACAATCTAAAAGGGTTACTTCTACAGCTACCAACTCCATGGGGTTTTCTTCTCCTTAAATGTCATCTTTGCTTTCCTCCTAGAAGAGCAGTACACCCTGCTGGCATCAAGACAAGTTTCACCGAAGTATGGACTGGACGTTTGAGCCTATTGCATTGGGTACCATGATAATGATCGCTGGGGTTACACCCAGGTTATCTCACTTACAGCTGATTTCAAAATCTCAGCAAGACGTTCACAGGAAAAGTTAAACTTAGGCGGGAAAATAGAACAATTTAGCAAATCTAGATGCATGACCCACTGAATTGAAGACTAGTTTTATCGAAGCTCTACTCAAAAACCTGAATCAGATTGCCAGGATACACCAGTCAGTGGCTTTACACATGGTCAGTATTTGGCTCAGAGCAAGAATAAGAACTCGTTTCTTGGCAGAGGATCTGGACGAAAGAGAAACAGAATACTTTAAAATATCTCTGAATGAGGTGTTAGAAATGGTAATTCATGATCAACTACTTAGCCACTTTTTATTGTCATGTTGCGTCACAGACCAACTTTTTCTCTCAAATCAGAGCACTTGGCTGCTCCTTGTACTGGTCCATGAACCACCCTTCTGTAGAGTCCTTGCTCTGAATACTGTGTAGTCCTCTAGCAAGCCACACAGGGTGGTCCACAGTTAATCTCTAAGCTTATTTGTCTTTACTACACTAAGGAAAAGATTTTACATACAATGTATATTTTACTGAAATTTGGTGAAAACTTTTGTAATCATTACAAACATAAGAACTGAGGTCTGTAAACTTCCTCTGACCCATCCTACAGTCCTAAACTTTATCTTGTGACATGGGCATCCAGTGACAAAGAAAAGTAAATCTGAAGTATCACTGTTGCAAGGGACAATGTCACCATCATTACATGCATCATGATGACAAACCTGCAAATTTCCCTGCTCATCTCAGTTCCATCTCTCTCAAACCTACAAAGTAGCAAGGAATTTAACCCAAATTAATTTTTACAATGCCCGAGTGCTTCACAACCCAAGGGACTCCCTTACTTCCCTCTGCCAAAGGAAAATAAAGCTTCTCTCTTTCATTCCTTGTATGAACTTGTTTATAAAAGAAGAAAAAAGGGAAAAAAAAGCATATCAGAAAACTGGCCCTTCCCTCCTGTCAAGAAGGTGTTGCATTCTCAGGTGTCACTCTCAGCACTTAGGAGAGGGATATTCAGACCTCCTGAACAACCAACTCCCTCACTACATCAGTTGTCTTCCCAAATATCAACTCTTCCCTTTCCAAACCTGCATAGCCTGTAGCAAAATCCAGTTCAGTTCCACTGGTAGTACTCATGATGCTGAAAGCACTGGTGTGGGCAGCTAAGGGTACTGACTGACAAACTTGCCTTGGCAGTTCAAGAAACCACTGCCCTGAACTGTTCTTTCTGTCCCTCTGCCAAAGGTTTCAGTCTCTCTAGAAATGTCACTGAAAAGACCTCCTGAGAGTGTAATTTAAGACATCCGATTTCTCATGGAAGAGAAACGAGCACACTCTCCTGTGGAAAAAGGAAAGAAGTCTTATGAAAGAATTATAAAAATGGTGGCTGGAAGTCCAACCTGCTGTTTGATGTAGGATCACTGTGAGCACTAGATGAGGTCCAGCTGAGTCCTCAAAACCTCTAAGATGGGAGATTTCACAGCTTTCCTGGATGCTTATTCCAGCGCTGTGCTGACAGGTCCTAAAGAAGCTATGTCCTGCAATTTATAACCACTGTGTCATGTGTCACCACGTGCCACTGCCAAGAGGAGCTTGATTCCCTCATCTCTTTGACTCCCCTTCAAGAGACCACTGAACAAGCCCCATTCCCTCACTCTCTCCTTGCACATCATGCGCATTTCAATAGCTCTTGTTGGCACCATCTCCATTTTCTCAGCAATGCTCTTCAGAGGTGAGAAGCAGGAGATAGAGGTGGCAACTCCTTGAGATATCAGAGTGGAAAACACCTTATATCTCAGGTGTCAGTCTGAGTTACTAAGTTCTGATGATACATTCTTCTAGATATACTTGGTTTTGAAGAGCTGACTGGGGATGCTAGGGGATTCAATAGAGTATGGGATAATATATTTAAGCAACATTAAGCAATTTAAGCCAAGTTCAAATTTGGTAGAGCACACCATGGGAATTCACAAATGCTCAGAGCAGAGAGATAAACAGAGGACCAAGTCTTTTAACAGCTCCTGATGGAAATGAAGGAAATCTGTGTATCAAATACATATTCAAGAGCTAAAAATGATCTAAAAATTCTAGGCCTAGGTGTTTTAAAACAGAACAAGCAAACTAGCGTGGTGATGGGAGATATGAAATAGTTCTATACTTAAATCCTCTTTCCTGATATGTATTCACTATGCCTCAGTTTTCTAGGAAATGCCACTCTTGATGTCCAAAAGGAATTAGCTGAAAAAAATGGCTGCTCACACACTGCTGGTGTTTCACATCAGAACACCTTACATTACCCCAGCACTTCACTCAGACCAAACAGAAAGCTACCGATCTTGTCCTGTCTATGTCAGCTTGAGACAAACGTTTCTCACTTAGGAAAAATCCGGACCAGTGCTTTTTTGTCCCCTCGCAGAGTACTCTGCTATGCTCAGCTGAAGCCTGCTTGCTTCTCAGCTCTCTTCATATCAATCAGTTCAAAAGGCTACAACTAAAATTATTCACTGTGCCCACTCCTCTAAATTTCTCCACCCTCTCTACATTTTTCTGCATCTGCTTCTTTTCCTCAAGCGTTCCAATTCTTCTCTTGGCTTTCTGAGCTCAATAGTGAGACCCTTCCTCTGTTACATGCCATCTTTGGGCTCTCTGTCTCTCCATGTCTTACAGGCTGCCAGCTCAGGACCCAGCACCTCCTTCCCCCATTCAAGTGCCAACTCTTGGACCATTCCCAGAAATACCATTCCCTCCTCTTCCTTATCCCTCCTGGCATTTGCATTTGGCTATTTTCCCTTTGCACAGTACAGTAGTCTTCACACCTCCTCTTCACTCAGCTCATTCTGACTATATTTTAATGGCTGCAATCACTGTTGAAACTAGGTCCTGTAAAGTACATTTTGCGATCCACATCCTTTCTTTATGTGTGCTCTGTATATAATTTGAGTTCATCTAGCCTGAGTCCTTGTCTTAAATGCCCGAAAAACTACCAAAACACAAAAGGCAAAATAATATGCAACAAATATTTCAGTGTCATCCCCAGCATTGATTCCCCAGCATTGGTGTACTGGAGAGGTGTAAGAGCAAAATTAAAAGCAATGGGAGTGCCTCCTGGAGGATCTGGTCTTCATGAAATCCTACTTGCAGCACGGAAGCACAAAGGGTTGCAACCTTGTGCAGAAACAGCCCTCGGAAGTGGTTGTGTTGGCTGGCTGTTCTACACATACCGAGAAATATGCTCTGCAGATGCAGCCGGCCTTCCTTCCTCCTTGCATACTATCTCCTCCCCACCACTCCTGAACCAGGGAGGTGAGATCCCCACCAACGACTCCAACACAGTGCAGAATGTGCTTAGAATTATTGTTTCAGGGTGTCATTATTTTACATTACACACAAGTTTTCTTGGTGCTTCAAAGACAGAGGCTTTTCCTGAAGTAGTTATAGTTAAAGGGGCCTGATTTCCCCTGTCTGACTGAAGAGCACCTTATGCCAGAGGAGTCTGGGGGCTTCGCCAACACCAGCTCAGGATGCTGGGCTGAAGGGGATGAAGGAGAGCCACAAACAGGACAAGTGGCAAGGTGTGATTTTTTAGGGGCTGAAATGAAAAGCACAGGCAGATTCAGCACATGAGAGCAGGGAGCTGGTCTGTGCAAAGAAGGTCCTATCTGGAACACTGTGTCCTGGTTGTCCTAGACACTTCTAGGAGGAATGGAGAAGGGAATTGAGACGCTTCAGGCAGGAAGGTGTGAAGGGGATATCAGCCAGGCAGGATAGCCTGACTGCTGATGGCCTGGAGGGGGCAGGAGGAGGAGAGGCAAGGTCAGAGCTGAAACTTTTCCCTAGTTCTTCCTTCTCAAAGTTCCTGATCCTGCAGACCTGATCCAGAGGGACTGGCTATGGCATGGGTGTCCTTTGGAAAGGATTCCTGTGCTGCTGAGGACCCTGCTGCCAGACAAAGCCGGCCTAGCATCAGATGCTGGGTGCTGCTTTCCTCGTACGCTCAGGAGGCCTCCTGGTCCCTATGTGAGGAATGCAGTTTTAGTAGATGAAAATCCACAGCTAAATATTGCAGAACGGCATCAGAAATGAGTTTCATACCATTTCAATCAGAAATCTCTTTTTAAATGTATATTTTTATGTATATAATGTGTATTTTATACATTATATAAATATTTCAATGAGCCCTGGAACTGCTGTAGATCCAAAAAGTAGGAGTTGGGGGAACATTAGGCACAGAATCAAATGATATTTTTATATGATTTGGTCCTTGCTGTTAGAGTTATATAACTTTACAGAGCTATGTAAAGCTATTTACTGAGAGCCCACCAGTCTTGAAGCTGCCATGTGTTTTCTTAGTGGCAGGATAAAATATCTATTTTGCCACACTGGAACAGGGCTCTCGCAACATGCAGACAGATTCTGTGGCCTGTCCTAGCGTGGGAAATGTGTAGTGGTTTGCTTTTGCTGAGGGGGAAGAAGGGACAGAAGTTTAAAAATTTAAAATGAAAAAGGCAATTCATGTCTGGTACCTACCAGCTGCACTAATGTTAATTTATGCCTTTGATTTGGTCATAAAACTCTATGCTAGCATTAATGAATATTCATCTCTAGATGCTTCAACACATCCCGTTTCAAAGAGAACAGGCAGGGGTCTTTTTTATGAGCCATCCTCTCACCCGCACGGAAAGGGAGACTGGTGAGAAGTGAAAAGATTAAAATGAACTGTTGCTTCCATGGAAAATACTTTAGTCAGGCTCTTTTAGTTTCTTCTCTTACTCCAAACTGGGCAGCAAGCAGTTACCTATGGATGGGAGCCTTTTACGAGCAGGGCACAGGCAGTGCCCTCCCCAGGACAGGGGAGCAAAGCGAGGAACCTGCATTACCACAGGTGACAGGAGCTGATGAGGCCCATGGGGCCATGGGGCACAACCTGTTGCTGTCTAAAACTGCGTGCACGCACCAGGCTTATATTGTGAAATCCTCCTTCAGCAGCAGGCTGCTGTCCAAACAGTCTGGCTAAAGGATTATTTTTTTTAATAATGAGAAGGCCCCTAGGGGGTTACAAGCATCCCTAACACTGGGTGAAATAACAGCTTTCGCCTTCCCTGGGGATTCAGAGCATCCTTGGGACGTGCCCCTGCGGTGGGTTTGCCGAGGCCGCCGACCTCGTGCTGAGCCTCTCGGCCACTGCAGCTCCGCCGCTTCCAGCGCCCTGAGCGGTGCCAGCGCTTTCCTTCCAGGAAGAGCTCAGAGCACCAAAGCCTCTTTCGAGTTCACCCCGCGTCCCCTTTCATCTCTGCCCCTCGCACCAGCACGACAGCGCCCGGGCTCCTGCCGATCCCAACGGCGCTCCTGCCGATCCCACCAGAAGCACCGTGGGGCCAGCACCAGGGTGCCCCTGGGCAAGACCCGGTGGGCAAGACCCGGTGGGGCAGGCCACGAGATTTCCTGTGAAACCCCCTTCTCCCCACCGCTCTGCCTGGGCTTTATCCCCAGCCTCTGTCAGTCACGGCGTGTCTAAGGGAAAGCAATTATATGAAATAAAGGAGCCAGATCTGGATTCTGGCACTGCAAGTACGACCTATTGTAGTCTGGCTTGGGGATGAAAGCGTCTACGAGAAGATAGGCACGGATAGGAAGAGGATGGGCACGATTAACTCTTTGACTTCTGATCCCCACCACATCTGATGCTGATGTATTAACAGCTCACAGAGGTGTTGGTGCCGGCATCATGGCGCTCTGCGATTTTTCCACGATTTTTCCCACCCGTTCCCCTTCCCTGATGCCTTCTCTCGCCGCCAGCCCATCCCTCCTGCCGCCCCTCGCCCCCCGCGCTGCCCCTGCCCGGGATGCGGCGCGGGGAGGGGGGACACGTCGCGCTGCAGCTCGTCCCCTCCCTCTTTTGTTCTGCCTCGCCCGCGGCCGAGGGACGCGGCCCCGGCCCCCGCGGGCTCCGCGGTGCCGAGCGGGGCTGCAGGAGCCGCGCTGCGCCTCGCTGCCGCCCGGGCGGGAACGGGGGAAAACGGAATAATACAGTATCAGTAAAATAACACAATCCGGTATAAAAATAAAATAAAATAAAATAAAATAAAATAAAATAAAATAAAATAAAATAAAATAAAATAAAATAAAATAAAATAAAATAAAACGAAAGGGTGGAGGAAAGCTGCACTCTCCTCCTCCCAGCCCCGCGCAGGAGGGGAGGGCACCATGCGGAGCCCGCATCCACCCAGCCCCGGGGAGCCTCGCGATCGCGCAGCGCGCCCTGGCCCTGCGCTCCCCGCGCCGCCATCCGCGGAGCCTGCGCGGGGCCCCGCGCGCCCGCGCCGCTAACAAAGGAGCCGGCGCGGCCGCCCGCGCCCGCTTACCGTGATGTGCGGGATGCTCTTCTTGCCCTGGTACGACATGTCGGCCTCGCTAGTGCCGGCCGCACGCAGCACCCCCCGGAGACCGCACACAAAAAATGGCAATAATAGGGAAAAATCTAATAATAACTGGGAGCCGGGGTGGGGTGGGGCGGGCGGGGGCGGCGGAGCGCAAGTTTCCTCGCCCGGAGGAGGGGAGCCAGGCGAGCCCGGCACCTTTTTCCCGGCTGCAATAAAACAGGGACGCGGCTCCCGGGGGGGCGGGGAGGGGGTCGGCGGGAGCTGCTCGTGCAGGCGGCAGCAGCGCCCTCCCGGCTGCAGGTCGGAGCGGGATTCGCTCGGCTCAACCCAGGAAGCGCTTCCTTCCCCCCCGTCCCCGAGCCCCCCCGCGCAGCCCATCAACCAGCCCCCTCCCCCGCGCCGCCGCCGCCCCCTCGCGCTGCGGGGCCCTGGCGGCCCCCTCGGGGGGGGACGGGCCCCCCGATGCGGGGAGAGGGAATTCTGGTGCTCAGCACTCGGCAAGTGCCTCCCCCCACGGCACGGCCCCCCAGCGGCACAGCCCTGCTCGGCCCCCACCCGTGGCGGTGTCTGCGCTGCCCCCCGGCACTGCCCCACACTGCAGGAAGGGTAAAATCACCGCGCACCGGCCCCCAGGTTACAGCCCGCCCCGCACAAGGGGGCCAGCCCCACACGTTCCCCCCGCACAGACACGTGCAGGACGTTTCCCACGCTGGCCTCATCCTGGACACGAGAGGATGCGTGGGAAAGCCCTGAGCCTGCGTGGGGCAAGCGCGGGGCTCGCAGTGCACCTGCCCAGGCCACATCACACGTCACCTGCTTTACACCCCGTGCTTTCCATGTCACCCTTACACCCGCTGCGTCTGCCCTGGCCCAACGCAGAGCCAGGCAACTCTGGACCTCAGTGAGACGTGAGGATGTAGCACATGGCACCTGCCCTCTCGCCTGGGCCCCAGGCTGCCCCACAAGGAGCAAGGGGGGCAGCCAGGGTGTCCCAAGGCAAAGGGAGGGGACATTCAGGGGACACCCCTGTCCCCACCACCACCACCCGGCATTAGCTGGTGGGAAGGACGCCGGGAAAGAGACAACTGCAGTGCAGGTGGCAGCAGCTATAGGTGACCCCGAGGTCGCTGCAGGCGAGCGGAGGCGGCGCAGGGGGCACATGTGGCCCAGGCTCCAGGCTCTCCCCATCTGCTCCCTGCCCGGCCCCAGGGGAATGGCCAGCCCCCATGCGTGTAGTAACTGAGGGGTGGGGATAAAAAGAGCAAAAAGTCTCTATCTTGCCAAAAGGGCAGAGCACGGGCAGGCCACAGAGCCTGCGGGCTGGGAGCTAAAGGAAGGATGTATCCATGCGGAGCCAGGCGCCGTACCGAGCAGGGACACCACAGCCACGTTTATTTATAAGGGAAAATCCTTTTCCCCGAGCCCCAGCGCCCTGCTCTGCCTCCACCTCGTGGCCCCGTGCTGAGCCGGCCCCGCGGCGCCGCTCTCCTGCCCGCTGCGTCCCGGGCTGCGGGGAGGGCCGGGCCCGCCGGGGCGCGGGGCTCAGGGGCGCGGGGA